>CM067848.1:602500-1205000 GCA_034638295.1 Phortica okadai
AAGAGATAAACTTCTCTTACTATTTTTGATCTTATTGATTTGTTGCGTCGATAAAGCAGTGTGACCTGAGCAAAACAAAAAAAAAGTATTTAATAAAAGCATAGAGTAAATCACAGGCTGTCTTTCCGCTTGTCCGTTCATCTGACAAATAAAAAGATTAAATATTAAATTGTCGTATGTAATAACTTAACATGAGCAAAAATGTCTAACTGCATTGTTGTATGTTTGCTGATGTTCGGCTATGATATAAATCACTTCTAAACTCAATGCTTTGTTTTGAAGTCTGTTTTTTTTTTCTATTTTTTATATATAAATTTTTGTTTTGCTATCTCAAACAAATACACACTCTCACTGTTTCTCTGTACACCTCATATGCTCTTTGTATGTTAATTCTGCATAAGCATCTTCAAAATGCTTATTTTTGTTGTTGTATTTGTATGTATGTATATGTGTGTGCATTATATATGTAATATATGTATGTATAATGTTTGGGGCTCTTATCTTATAGACTATCTTAGAAGCAGCTAAAGTAATTCTATTGTTGTTGTTGTTTCTAGCTTGTTTTGTTGTTGTTTTTATTAGATGTACTACTGCTCTCTTTATCTTTATCTCTCTCATTCACTCTTTCTTTTGCTGCTTTTGCTAATTTATTATTAATTATCGCTTTATTCCTAAGCGCCTGCCATGAAGATATCGAAAATTAATTGACAAAAAATAAATAAAAAAAAAAATAAAAAAAAAAACAGAAATAAAAAAAAAATTACACTTTTCATGTTATATTATTGCTTTTTTTGTTTTTTAAACAACGCTCACGCATATATAATTTTGATCCTTAGGAAATTTTGTAAAACACTCACGCTCGCTTGCTAATTTGCTCGCTCGCTCACTCTCTATCTCTCGCTCGTTCGCTCGCAGTCTCTTTGACTCTTACATACATAAAACATATATATATTTCATAAAAAAAAAAAAAAAAATAGAAATTAAAAAAAAATTTTTTTTAAATACAAAAAAAATGTCGTAAAATACTTGAAGAAGCAAAAGATGATTGAAGATGATGATTGATGTTGATGAAGATGAAGAATTGTTTTATTCATAATATTCTCACACTCTCTCTCTCTCTATCTTTCACTCACTCTCTCTCTCTCTCTCTCTCTGTTGAACACCATATTTGGTTATGTGTTGTTATTGTTTCTTAAAAACTATCAAACGACTCTTGTCTCTTCATATTTCTCTTATTCTCTCTCTCTCTCTCTCTCACTCACTCACTCACTCACTCACTCTCTCTCTCTATCTGTCTATCTGTCTGTCTCTCTTTCTATCTATCTTTGGCATTTTTCACAGTGTTACGACATCAAAAATCCTTATAAGCGGCATTCCGCTGCAAACACGTTTCGAAGACATCGAACCACTACTGAAGCCCTACGGCATCGTCAAACAATGTGAGGCTATTTCTAGTAAGGATCAAAATACTCAGACTGTGCATATAACATTCGAAAATCCTGAGCAGGCGCAAAGGTACATTTTAATTAAACTTATAATTTTCTTTTTGTTTTTGTTATTGTTATATTTTCTTTGTTTGTTTTACTTTGGTTTGTGTTTTAATTTTTTTTTTAATGAATTCTCTATTTGATATTGGATTGGATTTGAATTTGAATTTGATAAATGAAATGATTCGGAAATGAGCTACAATAATCATGATGATGATGATGATGATGATGATATTGTTATTGATATTGAAAATGATGATGATGTTGATTGATGATGTTGATTGAAGTTTGATCGAAGTTTTGATAATTAGTTCTTATAATAATATATGTAATACAAGTTTGATCGAACATGCAAATTCTTGTTCGATCAATGGAGTGCACTGCATTATCATCCACATGCACACGCATTCGAACTCGAACTCGGCACTTGTTCTAACCTTATAAACGACCAATGACGCATGACAGAGATGGCAATATAAACACTAAGCCCAACAGACGGACAGATACAGACGCATACTGACACACACACCCACACACACAGAGACAGAGTCGAAGTCGAATTCGTGTGCGGTGGCAAAGAAATGCAAGAACAAAAAATGAGTCCAAAAAAAAAAAAACAAAAAGGCGACAAATTTAAAGAACAACAAAATTGAAACAAAATTTGTTTTAAACATTTATTTTTGTCTTTAAAAAACCAAATAAATTTTCTTTAGATATTTCAGCAAAAGAAATTTCTTTATAACTATATAAATAATAAATAATGTATTCTTTCTTCCCTTCCACAATACAGAGCTGCCGGCGGTCTGAACGGCGTCGAATTCGAGGGCAGCAAATTGCATGCAGAGCAATTGGATAAGAACCAACGTCGAACGCAACGCAGTCAACGTAATCCGTATCCGGGTATGCCCGGACCGGGACGTCAAGCCGATTTCCCGCTGCGCATACTTGTGCAGAGCGAAATGGTCGGCGCGATCATTGGCCGGCAAGGCAGCACTATACGCACGATCACACAACAGAGTCGCGCACGCGTCGATGTACATCGCAAAGAGAATGTCGGATCGCTGGAGAAATCGATAACGATTTATGGTAATCCGGAGAATTGCACTAATGCATGCAAGCGTATACTTGAGGTTATGCAACAGGAGGCTCTCTCCACAAATAAGGGGTAAATTTCCTGTTTGTTTTCCTTGATGATAATTAATAAAACATAAATATTTTTTTTCATTTGATCGATCTTTCACAGTGAAATCTGTCTTAAGATACTCGCTCATAATAATCTAATTGGACGAATCATCGGTAAGAGCGGCAACACAATTAAGCGTATCATGCAGGATACGGATACGAAAATAACAGTTAGCTCGATTAACGACATTAATAGTTTTAATCTGGAGCGGATTATAACGGTTAAGGGACTAATCGAGAATATGTCACGTGCCGAAAATCAAATAAGCACGAAATTACGTCAAAGCTATGAAAATGATTTACAAGCGATGGCACCGCAAAGTCTCATGTTCCCGGGCCTGCATCCGATGGCGATGATGTCGACACCGGGTAACGGCATGGTCTTTAATCCGAGCATGCCGTTCCCCTCGTGTCCCAGCTTCGCCATGTCAAAAACGCCAGCTAGTGTTGTGCCGCCAGTCTTTCCAAACGATCTACAAGAGACAACATACCTTTATATACCGAATAATGCCGTCGGTGCCATTATAGGCACAAAGGGTTCGCACATCCGGAGCATTATGCGTTTCTCGAGCGCATCGCTCAAAATAGCGCCGCTCGATAGCGAAAAGCCAATCGATCAGCAAACTGAACGCAAAGTGACTATTGTCGGTACGCCCGAAGGACAATGGAAGGCGCAATTTATGATCTTTGAAAAGATGCGCGAGGAGGGCTTCATGTGCGGCACCGATGATGTTCGTCTAACGGTCGAATTGCTCGTCGCCAGTTCACAGGTTCGTTATTGTTGTTGCTGTTGTTTTATGTCAAATTAAACAAAAAATATTGTGTCACTATTTCAGGTTGGACGTATCATTGGCAAGGGCGGTCAGAATGTACGTGAATTGCAACGTGTCACAGGCAGTGTCATTAAATTGCCCGAACATGCGCTGGCGCCTGCATCCGGTGGTGATGAAGAGACGCCCGTGCATATAATTGGGCCATTCTATAGTGTTCAGGTATGAAACGACATCATTTTAAACTCATTTTATTTTTGACCATACGAAATATATACATATATGATACACATACACATACATACATATATCATGTATCTTTGTACTCTATTATTTAACCTTTGCACGTAATTTTCCCTATTAATTTTAAATTGTATAAAAATAGTCAGACATAAGTACATACTCTTTCAGACCCTTGCCTTTTTCATGCGGATTATTGTCCTTGCATCGACGACGAGCGAGTTTCTTCCCTCTTAAGCATATTTATATGAGATCTCAGATATTTGAAAGCACTTAAGACAACATCCCTTAATAAAAAAGAATTATTTTAGAATTTTTTTCGACAGTTTTCATCTTTTTGATAAAAGTGTTGTTTTTCATTCGAAGGAGTAAAGAAAATCTACCAATTTTCATTGTCAGTATCGATTGAAATGCAAAGAAAATAGTATTTATTAGTATTTTATTTATTGCATTTTTGGTAATTTTATGGAAAGTGTGTTATTTCTCTGTCCATAGCTGTATGTATATGTATATTGATCAGCATGACTGGGTCAGATCAGTTGATATGGGCATGTATGTCTGACTATCTGACACTTATACTTGTATACTTTACTTTCTTATAATATTTGTTATGTGTATGTCAATCTTATTATTTGTGTTTGATTTGTATTTATAGTCCGCACAGCGTCGTATACGCGCTATGATGATGTCTACGAATCCGCCGCCAGTCACCAAAAAACAAAAAGCTGCCAAAGAACAACAACAACAACAACAACAACAGCAAAATGTTGCTGCTACCTCGGCTGCTGCTAGTGGGACTCAACAGCAACAGCCGCCACACCATCAACAGCAACAACAACAACAGCAGCAGCTGCCGCTACAGCAGCAACAGCCGCCGCAGGCCGGCGTCGCTGCCGTGTCGGCAGCAGCAGCCGTCCAACAACAACAACAACAGCAGCAACAACAACAACAACAGCAGCAGCAACAGCAGCAGCAGCAGCAACAACAAGTGCATGCCGCCTCCGCCGCTGCCACGCCTCAGTAAGCAGCGACGACGATGGGCTTTTAAACGGAGGAAAGGAGGCGAGAGCGAAAGAGAGTGTGAGAGAGTGAGTGAGCGAGCGAGCGAGTGAGTGAGAGAGAGTGAGATAGATAGAAAGAGCCGTTGAAAGAGAGAAGTCGCCAAGAGTCAAACGTCTCTCTTCAGTCGTCGTTGTCTCTCAATTATCGTTAAACAAAAAAGAAAGAGTAAAGAAAAAAGAATTCGAAGCCCAAAATCGGAAAGCCGGAGCGCCAAATGTCGTTAAAGCGTTTTATGTTTCGCGAGTTCGCGTCTCCCGCCTTCCTCCTCCTCCTCCTACTCAAAACCTCCTTTTCCACCGCCAACGCAACCACCTCAAACATCTTCAATCAACAACTCCTCTTTATTATCATTATTATTTCTTCTTTTTCTTTTTAATTCTTTACAACAACTAAAAAACTTCAAAGGCGATTGCGACGCGAGCTTAATATTGAAGCAGAAGAAGAAGAATAAATAAACAACAAAAGAAAATAAATTTATATATACAAACAACAAAAAAACCGAATCCAAAAGTAAATGAATGAAAATCACAACAAAATAAAACAAAATCTATACAAGAAGAGTAAAGAAAAGCATACAAAACACACACACACACATGTAAATATATATGTAAATATACATATATATTTATACATATATATTTATACATATATATTTATACATATATATTCATAAATCTAAACATTTTAATGCATAAGAATAGAAGTTAAAAACAAACGTAAAGGGAAGCGACGAAGAAGAAAAACACGTATATATATATATACATATATATATATATAAATTAAAACAAAAACAAGACAAAAACAAATTTGTTTAAAACTAGAAAGGCGATGAAGAAGAAAGAAAGAGAAAACGCTATGATAAAATTTACGATTACGGCATAAATTATTAATTATTTTCTACATTTAATTTTTAATTTTTTTTTTTGTAATTATGGATAACAATTTTTTTTGTTTTGTTTGTTTTTATTTTCTTTTTTTTATCTCGCGCCATGTTGATTGAAAATGATGATGACGTAGAAGCAAAAAAAAAAAAAGGAAGTCGGAATAATTTTGCAAAATTTAAAAATTTTTTTCTTTCGAAATAACAAAGAAAAAAACCAACAACAAAATTTCAAAATTTGGTAGCACATAAAGAATATTTATTATCATAATATTTTTTTTTTTTTATTTTTTTTTGCAATTTATGTATTTATCTATTTTTTACAAGCAAAAGAAAAAGCGTAAAAATTCTAATTTAAGTTATTAAAAGAAAACAGCCTAACGTAAAAAAACAACAAAAAAAAAAAACAAAATTGCGTAAGTTTAAAGTTGTTTGAAAGAGAAACACAAAACAAAACACTGGTTTAAAAATATATATATGTATATATAACAAACAACAACCCACCCAAAAAAAACAAAAACACAAAACAAAAACAAAAAAAAAAAACAAAAGATCAACAGCAAAATCAAAATAATTTTTTTGCAATTACAATAACAAAGCAAACAAAAACAACATATAACGGTAAAATAAATGCTAAAACAAAAACAAACAAAATGGGCAAAACCCATTACGGAATTGAAAATTAACAAACACGAAAAATAAACAAAAAAAAAAAACAATGTTCTTTGCAGAAAAAGAAAAACAAGGTATAAAAAAGAAAAAAAAACAGATTTTCCAACAGCGAAAAGCTTTGAACAGATTTTTTACTTAGCAAACACATTTAACATTGCCAATAACAGTAACAGTAATAGAGTTAGGAAAACAACTGAAGCGTATGATCAGTGCCCTCTGTTGGCTGTTATATTGAATCTTGAAAAAAAAACACAACGCATTATTTCATTGCATTTCCTTGTAATGACAAATTAACGAGAGAAAAAAAAATTTAATAAATTGAATTGTTTTTGTTTTTTTATAAGCCAAACGCGCAACAACAACTATTAATAATACCTAAAGATGACGAAGAAGAAGAGAAAATGTTTTGCCTTGAGAAACGGTGCTGAAATGTTAATTTTTATATACTAAATACAAATACATAATAAAGGATGAAGTATAAAACGTAAAGCCAATTTAATTTAAAAAAAAAATAAACTGCAAAAAAAGAGTAAAAAGAGGCGTAGAGAAAAAAGAAACAAATACTGTAAAAAACCGGTTTCATTTTGTAACATAAAACGTTGAAATTTTTTCTATATTTATTTATTTTTTAATTTTTTTTTAATTTATTTTTTCCGCTCATTACAAGAATTGCGCCATAGAACAATAATTAAATAAATAAGTAAAAAAAAAAAACAAAATAGTAAATAACACTTATAGAAGCAAAGACGAAGAAGAAGAAGTACGAAAAAATAGTAAACTAACAAATCACGAAGTGAAGAAGTAGAATACAGAGAAGAATAAAAGAGCAACAACAATCAAACAGACTTACAAAGACAATAGCCCAATTTATTTTTTGTTTTTATTTTTATTGTTTTTTCTATAATAGATTTTTATTTTTTTCCTTTTGTTTCTTTTTATTTTTTCTTATACATAATTGTTTTTTTTTACCTTTTTTTTAATTAAATACATAAATAAATATAGTTTTTTATATACAATTAAATATGTTCAATGTTTTTTTAAATATTAAATAATAAGGACAAGAAGCAAAAAAAAAAAAAGAAATGAAAAAGAATAACACATTAAAAATAGTTTAAAAACAAAAACAGTAACAAAATCAAATTGAAGCATTTTTTGTCGCCTTTAAAAAATTGTTTAATTAATTTTTATCACCTTTTTTGTTTTAGCAGTTTTACATTTTTACAGTTATTTCTATTAAACAGACAGATGACGATGAGGAAGAATTTCACTGTTATTTACTTAAATAAATTTTATTGTAAATTAATTGTTAACTTGGAAAATAAACACAAGAAAAAAAGGGGAAAATATAAAACAAAAACCAAAATATCTTTAACAGTTAATTTTTTTTTGTTTTTATTTTCCTTTTTTTTTTTTAAGTAGTTTTCTAAATGATTAAATGATGAAGAAGAAGAATAAATAAAAATTATGTAATGACAAGAAGGTATAAGAAGGAGAAGGAAAATCAGTTTAAAAAATCAACATTTCGGCAACAAAATTTTTAAAGCAAAAAAGCACAATTTTTTTTCGGCAAGAACAAAATTTTTCTCAGCGTTTGATTGATGATGAAACCAACAAAAACAACACAAAAGAAAAAAATTAAAAACAATTTATTTATGAAAAAAGTACACGTGTTTAACAAGATAAAATGCATAAAGAAAAAAAAAAACAAAAAAATTTATAAGTAAAAAAAATAAGAAGAATGAAAAGTAATTGAATACCTCAATGTAAGTGCATTATCTTCTACAACTACAACTTATAACTAATAATAAATAAAGTAACAAAGAAAAACATAAAAACACAAACAATAATAATTAAAAAGTTACACAACTAAAATTAATAATGATAATAAATAAAGTAAACAATTTATTCACTTAGTTTTTAAGCAAAAAGAAAAAAAATGGAAACCCCCGAAAATAATTGATAAAGTCTAATTTAAAAAAAAAAAAAAAACTCTTTAAAAATTAAACTCCAACTATTAAATTTAAAACAAAATAAAAATAAAAAAGAAATTAATGTGAAACCATAATAAGCAAACTTAAATTCAAATGCGAAAAAGTAAAATATTTGTTTTTAAATAATAAAAAAGCATATCAAAAAGAAAAGACGTAAACAAAACAAAACGAACAGCGTGAAAAACAAAAACTAACGGCGAAAACGCAAACAAAAGAGAACAAAAAAGAAAACATAAACAAGCAAACAGTTCAGTAACAGAGCGACAACGACAAAGTCTTAACAGCATCGTAACAGCTGCGCATGTTAACAGAGAAAGAGAATATGTCGACTGCCTGTGTTTAACAGCAAACGCTTAACAGACATGCCTATGCAGCATATTTAAAGCGAGTTGGCAGAGACTTTGACTGACCTTAAAACAATTAATATGAAAAAAAATAATCAACAAAATATGTGTCAAAAAATTAAAGGAGGAAAAAAAAAACCAACCGAGTAGACCAAATTAACTGCTAAATATTTTACTCACACACATGCATACTTACATATGTACATATATAAATTTGAAATCAAGGAAATTCATGCCAAATGAAAGTAAAGACATAAACAAAAATATAAACAATAAAATGAAATAAACAACAATGACAAACAAAAGATCAACAAATACAAATGCAAGAAAAATTCAAAACAATTAAGTTAACCAAAAAAAAAAAATATACACGGAAATGCTTTAAACGAAACTACTCAACAACAATAGTAACACACGAACAATAAGAACAACAGATACAAAAAAAAATCGCAGAAAAAAAAAACAAAAGGAAAATTTAAAAAAGAATGAAAGCGAAGATAACATGAAAAATTGTCAAAGTAATATTATGAAAAAGGGGTGTTAGTTGAGGGTGGAATGGTGGCGCGATGAGTTGCGATACAGTGCGAGCGTACAGAGCATAGAAAAGAAGAAGAGAGCGCCGTGTTGAAGCATTGAATTTGTATATATGAAAGTAAGAATTGCTTAGGCATACATACATATATATATATATACATATATTTTAAAAATATATATTTATATATATCTATATATATATTTATACATACATTTACACGAGTATTTGTTGTTTACTTGAAGCTGGTTTTTTGTTTTTGGATCTGTAAATTTTTTTTTTTTCTTTTATTTTCATTATTTCTTTTTTGCAAATTAGAAATACATCAAAATGAAAGCAAAAAAAAAAAAACAACAACAACAACAAAAAAAATCAAAAAAACAGTCAACACCGACGATGAGAACAAAGTCGATACTTTTGTATGTAAATTTTGCACATTTGCGTAAAAGCCAAGCGGCAAAACAAAAACAAAAAAAACAAAAAAAGAAAAAAACTCATGTCCAAAGTTGTCAATACAAAGAAAAAAATCTTTAACTTAAAATAAAAACAAAAACACGAATTTTTTAAAAAAATTCTGAAGTATTTTTTTATACAAAGAAATTTTGCGTAAGCAAAGAAAAGATATTTAAGAAGAAGATATAAAATTTTTGCCAATAAAAATTGAAAAAAAAAAAAAACGAGTTGAGCTTAAGAGAACGAGTGAAAGGGAGAAAGAAAGAGAAATTATTGCGCTGAGTTAAGCGAAAAAAGTTAATGTTAAATGCAAAAAAAAAGAAATTAATTTTTTAAACTTTAATTTTTTTTTGTTTTTTTTTTTTAAATATATATTTATAAATATATAAAAAAAAACAATTTTTTTGAGTGCATTGAGACGGCGAGCAAACTAAAAATTAATAATTATTTTAGTGTTTAGAGGCTATTTTATATCGTTATTCGATGGCTGGTTAGATGGTGACGGCAGTATGGGGTTGGGGGCTGATGGGATGAAAGTTATTGAAGGAGTTGAGGTTCATGACTATGACATATAAGAAAAAGAGAATGTGAAAGAGTTAAGAAAACGACAAAAATAACAACAACAAGCATACGAATTTTGTGCTATTCTCTTTAATATTAAAAAAAAATTATTTTTGAGATTATTCTTTTATACTAAAAACAAAATTCATTTTTGTCGTTTTTTTTTCATTATTATTATTAGTAATTTTTTAACTTAGAGTGCGTTGTTGTGCATAAAAAAAGAACAACAATTTTTTTTCGAATAAACAAAGAGGAAAAAACTAAAAAAGGAAACGCTTTTTTGTGTTGTAAGTTGTGCCAAGTACTGATAACGTTTAAGGTGTGATAAACTCTCGTTTTTAATGAATAACTAACAAAACAAAAAATATATAATTAAATAAATAATAATAATAAAATAATAATTAACAATGAAAAGAAACTACTATTATTATATTTATATATTTTAATGTATTTTAAAGCAAATTTTTTTTAAAAACGAAAATTGTTTAGTCGAAGGCTACCAAGAGTTGAAAAAAAGAGCAAAGAAAAGATTATTTTCCAAAGCAAATCCTATAAATAAAAATACAACAAAAAAAAAAAAATAAAATGGAGAAGGCGGAGAAGAAAAAGAAGAGTTAACGATGAAAAAACAAAAACAATTTTATCACACAAAACAACAACAATCGACAGCAACAACAATCGTATAACAGTAACAAACAACAACAACAACACTAATAACAAAAACGTCAAATATGTGAAAATTAATTACAAAAAAATGTAACTTAAAGTTTTTTTTTTTTGTATAAAAATAAAAGAAAAACGCAGAAAAATCATTAAGCAAAAAAAAACGCGTTAGGCCAAAAAGTATTGGAAAAGTTATGTTGAGACCAAAAGTAAGATTAATCAGTTGTAATGGTACTTTGCACTGCACTATTACATTGCACTGTGCTGCACTGCTTTTCAGGCTTTTTCAAAACTTTTCGGTGGATTTTATTAAACAAAAACCAAAAACAACAACAACACCATCAAAAACAAGTATGCACATAAAGAAAAAAAAAGAGAACAGTGCTAAAGAAAGAGAATCACAAAGCGGGATAGAGTTGAGCTTAGAAGCAAAGAGAAAATTAAAGAGAAAAAACAAACGGTATGAAATTTTCACTTTATATATAAATATTTTTATATATAGATATATTTACATATATAAATTTTAGAGGTACAAACGAACGCGAGTACAAATAAAATTTGTTTTTGTAATTAAAAAAACATTTTTTCTAAAGCAAATTTGTTTTTGAATTGTTAAAAAATGAAAGGAAAATAAAAAAAAAAACAAAAAAAAAAAAATTAAGTAATAGGTTTATAAGAACCGAAAGCGAAAAAACAAAAGCAAGAGAGCGAAGCGTGAGAGAGTGGAAGAGAGAATTTTGATATAACGATATAAAACAGTAAATAACGAAAAGACAACAACAACAACAACAAGAACAACCATAGCCGAAAGCACTCTAAAAAATTTCATGTTAGAAGAGAATAAAAAAATAATACTTATTCAAATAGTTTTTAAAATTTAATTAAAAAAAAAACAACGAAATATATATTTTTTTTTTGGTTAATTGGTTTTTTTTTTATAATTTTTTTCTTTTTTAATTTAAAACAGTTTGACAGACAGACGCCGAAAACAGTAAATAGAAAACCGGTAATAGAATAGACAGGAAACAGAGAAAGAAAAGAATTGAAAAAACGAAAATCACGAAAATGGGCAAACAAAAGACTAGAGACAAAAAACGAGAATAAAAAGAAAGAGAAGAAGAATTATGGACGCAAAAAAAAACAAAAAACAAAGGATCAACTTAAACAGAAGAGAAATTCTAAAAGAGACAACAAAAGAAAGAAACAAACAGAACAAAACAGAATTAAAGTAAAAGACACGACGGACAATTAGCGAAAATAGCAAAAGGGAGTTTGAAAACAGAAGAAACTAACAACAACAACAATAAAAAAATATGCATTTTTTACAATAACAACAACAGCAACAACATCAAAAAAATATGCCAAATTCAAAGAAACCAAGGAAGCATAAGAAGAGAAACCAATCCCGAAATGTGCGAAATCACTGCCGAAAAAAAGAATAAATGAGTAAATAAGAGATAACAAAAACTAAAGAAAAAAAAAAACAATTTTATAAAATTTAACACAACAACAACAGTATGCAATTTGTAATGCAAAAAAAAAGAATTACGGAAAAAATTAAATATTTTTTAATTCAAACAAAGAGCAAAAAAGTAAATAAGAATATATTTGGCGAAAAATAAATTAAAAACAAAAATTACAAATTCAAGCAAAAAAAAAAAGGAAATTATGAAATACAAATTATATATGCTAATATTAAAATTAAATGCGAAACAAAAAAACGAAGCAAAAAAAAAAAAACAAATAACAAATAAACTAAAAAAGCAAAAAGGCAAACAAAGAAATAAATAAAAACAAAAAAATAATAATAATAATTATTTTAGACTTTAAGCCATTTAAGCCGTAAATGAAAACTAAACTAAACTAAAAATGGGAAAACACAAAAAAAAAAAAACAAAAAAATAAAATATTTTAAGTAACACACATACAAACACACACATATACACATAAAAACATGTCTATTTAAATATTATGTATGTAAAGAAACAAGAAACTAAAACGAGAGAAAAGAAATATTATGTAAAACTAACTAACATTATTAAACAATAGCAAAAACATCAACAACAAAAACAAAAACAAATGAAAAGCAGAAAAAACAAAGCAAAAATTGCGCGCATGAGCGAGCGAGTGAGACAGCTGATTGATGCGCTCACACTCACAAAAGCATAAAAGGTATAGAAGCGTTTGTGAGTCTATACCGTCAAGGCGTTCGTTTGATCGATGCGATAATGCAGTGCGCATGTTGGCTTTGCATCAAAAGCAACTGTAATTTGTATTACGTATTTTATTTTTGTTTTATCGAATGAAATATTCGAAGAGAAAAAAAAAACAATTTATTTCATTTTATATTTTCGATATTAATTTTCACTTTCTGTTTTATTTTCTGGCTTTTGATATTTTTTATTTAAATGACAATAAAAAAAAAAAAACAAGTAATTAAATACAAAAATCTATGTTGGGTTTAACATGAGACCGACGGTAAAACAACTGGAGACTGAATTACAACATTTATTAATTTTTTTTTGCCGTTTTGTTTTGTGTTAAACATCAGCTAAAATTATATTACACTTGAAAATATATAACCTAATAATAACATAATATTTGACAAGCAAAAATAATTTTACAAAAACATTTTCTTAAAAAAATATATTTATATTTCTATAAACAATACAATATACACACAGCAAAATAACGAAAAAATAAGTAATAACAAATAATATTTTTAAAAGCTGCAATTTTTTCAACAAAGTATCCAAAAGAAGTAAAAATTAATTTGAGTAAATTTTCGAAATTAATTTTTTTTCAAGCAAATTTCTTTTACACCTAAAATGGTCAACGTAGGTTTTTTTTGAGTGTGCGGCCTTGCTGCCGCCCTGTTGTCGCGTTGGGCGTGGCTTGCCTGTGTGATAGTAGTTTATAATTAAAGCCATGTGCCAGGGCGTCAGGCGGCAAACAGAGCTGCGCAGGTTGAACAAAAATTTGGAAAAAAAATTTAAAAAATAAATAAAAATATGTAATGAATTTTCAACAATTCAGCAAAGCAGCAAATTTTAAAGTTGAAATTAAAACTTATCTTTGATTTGTTTGATTAATTTTAGTTTGTAATTAATTAATTAACTATTTTTTTTTTCTTGTGTTGTAAGCGCGTAAAACTTTCTACGATTAGGTTTCTTAATCATAGTTGTAAAAATGTTCTAATTTTATATATAAAAATAAAAGAAAAAAACTCTTATTATATATACAACTACACATATATACTATATTAATATACACATATACATATATGTTTATATATATCTATATATATATATTAAATAGAACAAAACAAAAAAGAAAAAAAAAAGCGTAAAATTTTATTTAAAAAAAAATTGAAAAAAAAAAATACGAAATTTAATTATTATTTGTAAAACTTTATTGTAACAAATTCATTTTTTTTTGTTTTTGAGTGTATTTAGTAGCGGAACGCAAGTGAACGAGTTAAAAATATATGAACCCAAAAACACGCAAAAAAATACGACTTTTTTATTTTTTATTTTTTTTTATTATTATTTCAGTTTATGTTTCATGGTTATATGATTTATTTCTTCTTCTACTTTTTCTGATTTTCTGCTTTCTGATAAAAAAAAATCAGCTGTGAAAATGTCTCCGCAAACTGCATTATCTGCACGAAATATTGTCAAGCGATCGATTTGCCGCTGGTAAGACTGTGCGGCGCATGTCAATCATACTATGAATGCGTCGATAAAGCGACATTTGCCCTTCGCTCATTGGTCAGCAGATCAGATGAGCTCTCTCAGCTGCGCAAAAACAACGAATTGCACTGAAAGAAATATCAAAATGCTGTAAAACCAATTGTCATATTTAAAGACCAAAAACAATAATAAACCAACAAAAAGATAACAGTATGCGAGAAGCTTCAAAAATGAGTACGAAATCGGATGAAAATAAATAAATAAAAATAAACTAAAAAACACAAAAAATCACATACGTGAAAAGTATAAAAACCTTAACGGAACGAATTCAAATAAATTATTAAATGTAAAGGCAAAATAAACTACCTCAGCTTAGAATATTAATTAACTATACAAGATGTGTTGAGCATAAAATATTAATAAAAATAAAAAACAAAAAAAAAAAAAAGAATCCCTAAAATTAATAGTTGTAAAAATAAATAAAAACATGTTTTTTGAGCTGCATTTATACACTGTAAAAAAAGAAAAGATACAAAAGAATAAATAAATAAATAAATTTTAAAGAAACTGTAAAAAAAAACAGACAACAAAAAGTCGGTCGCAAATTCCTATATAATTATACTAACCAAAAATCAAGGAAGAAGGCAAAAAAAAAAAAAAAAAAATTAAAAATAAAATACAAAAAAAAAACTACTTAAAACAATAATTTTGCGTCCATTTTGGTTCTTTCCTTAATTAAATTATATACTTAAAAAAAAAATGTGTGGAAACTCAAAAAAATAAAAAAAAAATTAAAAACTCAAAACAAAAAAATTACAACACAAAAAAACAAGAAAAATTATTGCAAATTTTAGAAAAACAAAAATCTGCTTCATAGAGTAACATCTTTGGAAAATAATTAATAGTTTTCAAACTATACCGATACTGATACCGATACCGATACAAGCCTAGTATCGATAGCAATTATTTGTGTGTGCACGCCCATTTTTTTAGTCATTCTATCACAAATAGTTATATTTCGAAACGCTGTGAAAATGAACTACAACAACAATAACAACACAAGCGCCAAAACAACTTAACCACAATAAAATGAAAGAAATATCGGGCTAAAAAACTTTATAGAAAAATGAAACAAAAGAATAAATAAATACTTATGCTATCATTAAAATTAAATGTTTATAGCAAAAAAAAAAAAACAGAAAAAATAATAACAAAATCAACCAAATTTCGTGTCACTAAAAGTATTTAAATTTAAGATTGAATATTGTATTGAAAAACAAAAATAAAAAAATAATAAAAAAACATTTGCAAAAAAATTCCAAAAAAAAAAATATGTGAAAAAATTACATAAGCAAAACACTTATTATATACAAAACTATATTATGTACTCCTTACAACCACAAAAACTATAATAATAACAACAACAACTGTTTACAACAAAGTATGAATTGAAAACAAAAATTAAGAAAACCCCAACCAGAAAAAAAATTCGGACAAAACCCAAAACCAAAAAAAAAAATTATTATTAATTGTGTATTTAAATTTTTTGTGTAATTATGAATGTATAATAAAATAAACGAAAAAAAAAAAACCAATGAAAAATATAATAATAATGGAAATTTGGATTTTTCCTTATTGTTTACTCATTTCACTTTTTTTAGTTCGCTATAATTCAGTGGTATTTTTTTGCAGCAAGTATTAGACGCCTGCATTAAAGTATGAGCCAGTAGAAACTCGATTATCCGGATATTCGGTTAACCGGACTCATTCCCTGTTTTTATGAGAATTCGTATGTCTACAATTTAGAGTGTTGCATGAATGTATTTGAAACCAAGTACTTCCAAATAAATTCGAAAATTCATTTCATTTGTATTTGAAAAAAAACAAAGCAAACGAATGAAACAAATGGTTGTCACATTTAAATTTTATTTGCGCAGTACTGCTTTTATGTACAAGTTCATCGCAAGGACATGACCAAAGCAGAAAACATGAACAAGGCGCTAACTGTTTATCGCAAGAACATGACCAAAGCAGAAACACGAACAAAGCGTCATCTGCTAGTTGAGTTTGCGAGTAGTCGACAACCCACCACCGAATTTGGGGAAGTTACCCACATTGACGTGGTCCAAGTGCCGGTGCAACTCGAAGCGATATTGAGCCGACCATTACTAACGCAACTTTGTTCTTGGCCCACGACCGTGTCATTTCGTCTTTTGCAGCAACTGCGTCAATTTGTTGACGCATTCCAAAATGATAAAAAAATTTCGCAAAATTTTAAAATTTATAGGGTATATTTATTTATTTTTTTTGAATATTACAAATATTCACACACACACAAAATACGTTTGAGAGAGAATTTGTTTAACGCCCGCCTAAATAAACTAAATAAAAAAAGTTGATTTCGTTTTTTTCTTTTTCTTGTTTTTCCTAACAGGATCAGTACGTCGTTAACCGCCATGCCATCCTATGCATTTTCTTCGCCCCATTATGACCAAAACGCATTTCATGCCTTACACAACACGCTTTACTTCGAAGAAACGCTTCAGATAGTAAACTTGACCGATGGTCATCAGTATGAGCACAAGTGCCTCAAAGGTGGACCATAGCACGACACGTGAATTGGTGCTCTCGTTGACCGAACGATGAATCTTGTCACGCACCTGTTATCATAATTCAACAATGAAATAACAAATTATTCATAAAGCTTACAAATTTAAACTTACATGCATGTATTCTTGTTCATGCTTGACACTTGTCAATGTGCCGGACAGTTCACGTATCATGTCCTCCAGTTTTGTGTGACCCACCTCGTCTTCGCCAGGTGCACCTGGTGCCCGTTGTGGTGCTTCGCCGGCATCAATCGAGAACATCACCAATTTTGGTGTCATGCTGCTGCGTTCATTGTTAAAGCACACCGTATAAATTCCTTTGACTGGTGCCACGAATGTGTATTTGCCTGAAGATTCCTTTTCGCTTTCATGCATTATTTGTTGATCGGGACCGGTGACTTTGATGTCAACATCCAGAAAGCCGCCTTCTATGACTTCAAATGTGACACCTGCAATTGTTTTGTTAGCGTAATTATCATCAACATCATCACCAATATACTATTACTACTCACCCAATTTAGTGCCGCCTTCAACATTCTCGAAAAAGCATTCTTCATTATGCGCATCGATGTTTACAATAAAGCCGTTGCCTATTTCTAGCAAAAGCATAAACATGCTGCACAAAATTAACAAGTATTTAGCAGACATTTTTCAACTTTTAATGTTCTATCAATTAGTCAATTCCTGCACTATTTCGGTTCCCAAGTCGAGCTAAATAAACAATTTTTAGCGGCCACGTAAACGACGGGGCAGCGTGACCAAACTTCAAGGAAAAGCACTAAAGTTGGCAAACACAAAAAGATAAGTATAAAAAATACCAAACTCAGTTGAGGGTTTTTCACACTGCCGAATTTGAGGGAGTCATCCGCATTGACCTAGCCCAAGTGCCCATACAGCTCGAAGCGGAATTGAGCGTGTCAACATTTTTCGACGTTTTTTAATAGACCGTGTTCCGTTTCATCGTGTCAAACTGCATCAAATTGTTGACGCAAGTGTTCTTCGACGCACAAGTGGTTCTTTTGCTAATTACCACTTTCCGAGTTTTGAGCCCTTGGGAGCCGACGATGCTAAAACTTGATTTACTCCTGCGTCATTAACGTTCCTAAAAATGTTCCTTTGACAAATAAAATTTAAAACATCAACATTAATTTTTATCAGGCACCGTAAATAATGATTATTTTTGTTTTTTAAAGGAAAAAAATCACACACTTAGAATAGACCTAAAATGAAATAAATTACACCCCTCAAAGACCAACAAACCCAAATTATTCGAAAATTCCACAATTTTTGACCACTTTTCTACCCATTGAATAGGCGCCGTCAGACCAATATTTTTTTTTGGATTTGGGGTGTTGCACCGCCTTCTGTGTGTGCAGGGTATTATATTATCGAGTATACTCGACTATAGCTTCCTTACTGGTTTCCTTTAAATTCTTAAACAAGGAGTAAGGGTCACCATGATCTTATTTTATCTTACATGTAGGGGGGAGGGGGTAAAAAAAAGGCAAAGATCGCCTTACGTAATTAATGAACGGACCTTTACTGGTTTTCGATGTAGATTGATTGAAGATAAAGTTCTTCGAGTGTACTATTTATTGTTTAGAGCAGTCGAAGTCCTTCCACCAATTGGCAAAAACCTTTGTCCGCTGTATGACATTTTGTTCCTTTTGAGGTTTGCGCCATGTTTTGGGTAACAGTTGCAACATTCCACCTAGAATTTCCTACAAAGAACAAAATTCATTTTTGCACATGTTTCGAAAATAATTTGCAAGCAAAAATTTACCTGAGCAAAATCAATTGGAAAGCGTTCTTGGTCCTCAATTACATGCGCAAACCCGCTATCCATACCAAAATTAACCCAAAAATATGGTAGGCCCTTGGGAATCGCGGCACGCAATGATTTATTGCGAAGCAAAACCAACTGTTTATTTACACTCCATTCTTGTTCAGACTCTTCGATGGCTTTTTTGAAATAGAAAGGCACCATTTCAACTTGTGAATCCGGTACAGGTATACAGTGTACAACCATATGGTTTTGGCGATGGAGCTTGTTGGCTATTTCATAGAAAACGACACCACGTCGTTGTGTAGCAAACATGCGTGTTAATGATTTTCGAAAATTGTTCAATTCTTCCCAAGTATCTTCGTCAAGTTGTGTCGCACAGACAGCGTGCTGCATGGGTACCAAAACACAATGACCCGATTGCAGGCCAACATGCCACGGTAACGCCATGTAGATTTTGCTGCCCATGGAGACAATGAGTCGTTTGTCCACCTTTTCAGACTCCAAGCAACATTCGCATTTATTCATCTTTGTCTGCACCGCAATGGCACGTTGAAGATCTTTCTTTTCGGTGTCAGCTTGCGAGATATGTTTTCGCACTTTGTCGGCAAATATGTCTTCTAGGTCATCATTTACATTCTTTTGGCTTGAAACAATATTGGCAAACTGTAGATCTGAGTCGGCAGAGCTCGTAAATTTTTCACGTTCAAACTATTAAATTAACAATATGTAGGTTTATTAAATAATGAGAAATTAATGAAAAATTATATACCATTTGTTTTAAACTGTAACGATCATCATCCGCGAAGTAACGTACGCGTTCGCCCTCTACATGTGTCTCGACTCGGTTTCTTTTTTTTGTTTTATTTTTTTCTTTTTTTTCATTGCTACTAAGAGTAGGTAAGGGAACTGTAAGTAATACATCTTCAGTACTATGAGACGATTTATTTGAAGTGTTTGTTTTGTGCAACTTCAAGTGATTCGCACGTATCTCACGTGCTTCTTCTAATTGTTGCTGAAGGTTATTCGCCAACGCTTTATCTCCTTTCATTTCTGCCTTAATGACCTTTGATGCTAACTGATTTAATTCCTGATCGGTCAGCAGGTTTTTGGGCTTGGCATTGGCATTTGAATCGCTTGGTTCATTACTGTCGTCACTAGACTCAGAACAAGAAGATGTCACTGGTACATCTGTAGATACAGCAGTTTTGGTATTGCTATTTTTTTTTTGCCAATTACGAGAACCACTTTGTTTTAATGACACTCTCCGATTTTGTGACTGATGAGGACGTTCATCTCCATCGCTGTATTCGTCGTGACTTTTTGGTTTTTGGAAAGCAGGCAAGCCATTACCAGTAGTTTTCCAGTGAGGGTTTAGCTCTAGCTTACTCTTTGCCGGATCATAAATTTCTACTTGTTGAATCTTTTCATTTAATTTCTTTGGTTCAGCTCGTTGGCGAGAAAAAGTCTTCAGATCCAAGCAACTACTTTCAGTCATCCAACTATCATGCTGAAGCGGTTTATTATCCAACTGCTTTAAGATTAATGGCTCACATTTTTCCTCAACTTGAGTTTTTAGCACACCAGACTGGTTTCGTTCTATCCATTCATCTTCAGACTCACTTGACTCACTACTTGACCTGCTCTGGTGCTTATGTTTGTGTTTGCTCTTTTTAGATTTCCTTTTAAGATTTGAAGCATTGGAATGGCTATCGTCGCTGTCACTGTCACATCCCTTATCTTTTTTGCGCCTTTTCTTGTGCTTAACCTCCGTCTTCTCTTTAGATTTTTTCTTAAGCCTCTTGTGTTTTTTTGATTTTTTTTCTAGTTTCTCCGAAAGAGATGGTAGCATCCAGTTTTTATCACCACTCAATTCTTCTTTAGCTTCGCGTTGAGCGCGTTGTTCTGCTCGACATTTGGCCTGCTCCAACAGCTGAGCTCTAGCTTCTCGAAGCTCTTGCCGAACTTTCTCCTTTTCATTTGCGCTTTCAAATTGTATAAAACTCATTTTGCTACCGGATTTTTAAAGATTTAGGAATAAAATTATAGTAACTCTTCTCTTCTGTTTATCCCGTGCTTTTCCAAGAATTTTATGTAAACAAACTGCTTCCTCTTACTTACGCGATTGAGTCAGTAAAACGTTTGGAGGTGGTTTGGTCTATGTCCCATGTGCACTCTATGACATATGTCCCGTTGCCAGAAAAAAAGAAAGAATTTCGCGGACGCTTGTGCGCCAATCTTGTCACTTTTGAGCAAATCTGGCTCTTCTTCGTTTCTCCCAAATGCGAAACGTTGTTTTTCATATTTTTTTATGCTTGAATGACTCAACTATTTCAAGCGAACATTCTTCAACTCAAAATTGTCACTAAAATAAATACCTGTCTTCATCATTCTTTGCAGTTTTCCTAATTTATTTAATTTATCAAGTTTTGTGAGTTGTGCGATATATTCGCGTGAAATTATACAGATTTGAGTCATTTTAAAATTCATTATGAACCACAAGTGCAGTATTGGCTTGGCATATGTTGCACTACTTTTCCTTGTGACATGTCTTGTTCCTCCATTTCACGGCAGTTTCCCGTCTATCTTCTTCTTCTCTTTCTCGCTGCTGTCAATAACAGAAAACTGGTACCTCTGGACCGTCAGCTCGTTTGTTTTTGTTTTAACGACGTTTCATAGCAAATTAATTGATAGTATCAGCTTAAAATAACTAGGATTTTGAATTTAAAATGCCTCTTTATGAAACCGTGATGCAAGAAAAACCGCCAATCGTGTTGGATATTGGGAATGCCTACACAAAGTAAGTGAATGAGTTACGGTCAAAACTATGGCTAAGTGACGTCATGGATTATTTTTTGTTTTTTTTAGGCTTGGATTTGCAGCTGAAGCATTCCCTCGGAAAATTATACCGACTGAAATCATCTTGTCTACAACTGTGGCGACGAAGAGACTATTTTCATATGATAATCCAACTGAGTTGTACAGTTTGGTTGTTGATTTTCTGCAAATGATCTTCTTTAAGTATGTTTTCTGATTAGCGTATAATTGGTTTGTTTTTTTAATAACAAAGTCGGTTTGTTACGCAGGCACCTTTTAGTTAGTCCGAAGGAACGAAAGGTTGTCATAGTGGAAAATGTCTTTGGGCAGACCATTATTCGCGAGACACTGGCCCGTGTTCTCTTTGTGCACTTCGATGTGTCATCAGTGCTGTTTGTGCCAACGCACATGATCGCGTTATCGACACTCGCTGTGCCCACTGGAGTTGTTGTAGATATTGGCTATAGCGAAACGACTGTAATGCCTGTTTTCAGCGGTGTGCAGATAATGCAGGCATTCAAGGACCAAAGCTACGGCGGATGTGCTGTACATACAGAAATCAGGAGGCAGTTGATAGAAGCTGGCGTGAAAAGCACACTACTTTCTGACACTGTTCTCGAAGATATAAAAGTGAGGACATGTTTTGTTACCACATTACAGCGCGCACAGATGTATCGGGAAAATAAGGAACTAGATGAGCCTCCTAGCATAGAATATTCGATTAGTGATGAAGACATAATTACTATTCCGGGACGTACGCGGGAGACAGCTTTTGAAATTTTGTTTGAGGAAAGTTATGAGCGAGACAGTCTGTCGCATTTAATTTTACGCTCCATTCTAGACTGCCCTCTTGATATACGCCCGTCCTTAATTGAAAGCATTTTTGTAATTGGAGGTGGAGCAATGACAATGGGATTAATGTCGCGCCTTAAACATGAGCTTATCCACCTGTTCAAAGAGGATAATTTCTATAAGGAGCGATTCCATGGAGATCTAAAATTCAAATTTCACAGAACAATCGGAAAGGAAAATTTTACAGCCTGGTTAGGTGGCTCACTGTGCGGTGCAACAGATCTCATTCAAACACGCTCACTAACAAAGGATGTCTACTTAAAAAACGGCCACTTACCCGATTGGATCAATCTAACCGACAACCGGGTGGCGGGGTAATTAAATTATACATTTAAAGCCTACAAGATAAGTAAAATCGCTACAGTCGAGTGTGCTTGATATTGAAATACTCTTCCTTCAAGAATAAATACATTTTGCGAACTCCGCCGCGTCTCTTAGTATCACATACATTTGCACATACTTACATAATATACTTCTGGATTATGCGGCATAGGCTAGAAAATGAACACAACAAATTCATTCGACAAATACTTATTTATTTTATTATTTCAAATTATTCCATTTTCATTAAATTTATGTAAAGTAATTGTGGATGCAGTGAATTCGTTTACGCAAGGAGTTCGATGTAGTATACTAAGGGCATATCCTGCCCGAATTATATAAAATGTATATATGTAATTCTATCGACTAACCTAAATTTAATCAAAATTATTTCTTCAAAAGAGAAATACCAATTATATAAATACGCATACAATAAAAATAAATAGAGTAATTCACATATTAGCTTCAAGAACAACATGCGTATATCACTTATATCTATCAATCCAAAATATTAGCAACGATAGAGTTCAGGAGCATGTGTGCAATGTAATTTAAAAAAAAAAAAAAAAACGCAAAACGAAACTGCTAACGACCTATTTTCGTAGCTGGTTTGATGCTTTTCATCACGCTAACCATGTTTACGGCTTGTGAGAATATGCTTTACTTACATACATAATGTAAACATATGCGTCGAAATAGGATAACAAAATGAACTATAACAATATAAATTATACATAATTTTAAAATAATATTCTCGTGGATAACTACATTTTCAGTTGCTAGTTTACAATTAGTTCAGTCGCTCCATTGCCGTCATCAACAATGTCAGCGGTGGTTTCGAATCCATCGCCCCTTGGACGTCACTTGTCGCTGCGAAAAAGCGACGTAAGACTCGCGTTTTGGTTTGTGTCAATTATATCGCCGCTTTGCTTCGGCTTATAAGTTTGCATGGGTGGAAGATTAACAATTTGGATTTCATGGCGAAATAGCTGATTGACACTGCGACCGACCAGTTGTGCGGTAAGTTTTTTGAAGATGTCCTTTTTGGCACGGTCAACTTTGTTGCCTTTTACGGGCGCAACAGAAACTTTTTCATCAAATTTCTGTATATCGGCGAAATTGACACTGGGAATACGTTGAAGAACTTCTGTAAGTATTGGGAATTTCGGTCGCAGCAATTCGTAAAACTGTACTCCCAAAGTAATCAGACCTGACTGGTTAGCCTCGTGTTGTCCATGTACCTGCATTCCTTGCAAAACGGCAGTAAACGCACTAACCGCTTTATTGGCGTCCATTAATTGCTCAGCTGCAAGAAAACGCATCACAGGCGCCGCAATGTTTACAGCCCGCATGTTGCACGTGCCATCGTTCCAAGCGATAGCACTTAGTAATGTCATCAACACGTAGTTACTGATCATGCCATTGCGTAGCAGTTTAGCACCCAGATCGCTAATGATGTCTGACAGTAGCGCAGATTGTGAAGCACGTGTTTGCGGTGCGCTGTCCATTGAATGTTCTTCATTTTCCATTGCCACATCATTTCCAACGGTTACGCTTACACCACCAGAAACACCATGATCGTTACCGATTTGTCCGCCCACCAAGGCTATTTTCAGTACATCCAAGTATTCACGAGTCAGCGTTCGATTTAGTTGATCTTCTAGCACCTCTTGTGTGTCATTGTCCTCTCCGTTAAGTTGCCCTGACTCGTATAGCGAAGAAATGTAAAGCCATCGATGAGTTAGACGTTCACACATTAGCGGCGCTAAGTGAGTGAATATGGGCAAAAGCACACTGTCGTAATATGCGGGTGGACATGAGTAAACAAATGGTTTAAAGAAAACGCGTATAATTGGTCTTAAACGGTAGTCGGGTATGGCATCCAATGAACTGAACACACTGTTAATAAGAGCATCTGACAGGCCTTCAAGTTGGTATAGATCTCGTCCAAGCGATGGTCCAACTGAGCCCATTAAATGGTAGCAGCCTTCTGTGAGCATTGTAATGAACGATTGCATTTTATCGAATGCTGTTGGCTCATTCTTTACAGTTGGGTCAAGCGGGTCAACCGGAAGCGCGCATATACCCATAAGCAACTTTTTTTCGTGTTCCACCATTGCATATATGTTACGATATCTTCAATTAAATAAGATCTAATGTAAAAGACTTCTGTTTTTTTAAAACACAATCATCAACTTACCCTTCGGATAGTGCAGACAAAGCTTCTGGTTTAAATAGCTCATTGATAATACGCATAAGCGATAGGATGTGCGACAACAGCGGTACGACGTGCTTTGTGGCGGGATTTCTACATATTGGATTGCCTAGCTCAGTGCAACCAACTACAAACCCGCCACGCTGTGCTCGGTCTGGGTCGTCAGGCCAGGTGCACCGCTTTATGACGCCGAGGACAACATGAAGGGCATCCCTGATGCGCGCTCGATTTCCAATTGCTGGATCGTTTTCAATTGGAAACACTGGCGGCTTGTCCAGACCAACAAACCGCATAAATTCCAGGGGTGATTTGAATGCTTCGCTAAAGGACAACCATTCTGATTGCTTCTCTTGCATAATCTGCTCAATAAAAACGGTTTGACGTTCGTAATCACAAAAATGGTTTGAAATAAGAATAAGTGCTTCCTGCAGTGTTGTGCGCACCAGGCGACACAATGGCTGGGTGGTCGGTTCTTTTAACAAGCACTTAACATGTGTGTTAATCTGTTCAAAGACCGGTAGCAAGAGCAGTGGATACTTGTGCGATAGCTTTACAAGAAGCGAAGCAGCATGGCGTCGCAAGTTTTTTGCTGCTTTCTGTTGAATTTTCTCGACATCATTGAGTGGCTTAAAAACTAATGCCGTAAATATCTTTTCTAAAACGCGCGGTAATAGCGTTACGCCACTCATGGCAACACAATTATTGGGTGTGATCTGGCAAGAAGACATGCTAAGGAACACGAACAGTGCCGATATGCAAGACAAAAGAATTGAAAAAATTAACGGGTTGTTCGTCTCTAGTTTAAGGCATTCCTCCAATAAGTTTAGTCCGGATTGCACTGATGGTCGCTCCGATACAAGCAATATGCGGCTAAGTACGCCGTCTATTACACAGACTAAAGCATCCCACTCCAAGTATATCGGATCTTGAACACTACACACGGTATTTCCACATTCGGTCGCTGCTCTTCTTAAACGCAATTGAAGCCAATGCTCACAGTAAGCGAATGTGACCAGCGGTTTAACAAGAGTGGCTTGTCGGAATATTTCTAGAAAATCGGTACGACAACGGAAGTAGAAAACCGCAAATGCTTCTTCACTGTCATACTCCATGCATATGTATGATTCAGTTGTAACGCTTGTCGGCAGGCAACGCGTTGTCGGATATCCAATCTTAACGATTCGTGGTGCTATGGATTGTATCAGCTTGGGAATGTATTGTACGACTGCATAGTCACTCGAACAGCCCTCATGCTTAAGCAGCATTTGCCAAATGAGAGCTGATCCATGTGCAACAGACAAGGAGGGATGCTGCACAAGCCGGAGTAAACATTCTAGTAAAATTTCAAAATTTGGTGGGCGTTGCTGTAACGCATCATCCTTGCCCCATAAAAGTACTAGTTGCTGCACAAGACCGTTTATCACCTGCAGTAATTTCTTCAAAAAATTATGTTGCTGTTCGATACTATGTGCAGAGGTTGTATCTGGTGGCAGTTGGCTGGCGGTATACATGTAACGTAGCGGCTCCTCTCCATAAAGCATTAACAGTGGCTTTCGTTCTTTGATTTGCCCCTTGCGATTAGTGATTTGTGCAAGGCATTCTGCTGCATTGCACTGGAATGCTTTGTCGTTGAGTAAAATGCACAAGAAATGCAGTAGTTTGCCATTGCTTGATATGATGTGTTGTATGCTGACCCATTCTACGAAACCACTTAATGTGAGTAGAACCATTTCCACTACACGGCTGTGAGCGTTCGCTTGTTCAAAGTTACCGTGAGCTGTGGTCTCGCGAAACGCAGTTACGTGTTGTTCGACTAAGCGTAGGAAAAATTCGAATATATCGTTCATGTTGTTGTTAAGAGCTTGGTACATGTCTTTACGTCGTTGATTTGATTCAATTGTTTGTAAAAGGGCAACATCTTCTACAAGGCGCAAAAATACAAGCAAAACAAGTTCTGTCTGTGCTTCTCCTTTATTGCTTGCCTGCGAAAGTTCCGGGAGAAGATCGGACCACTGTTGTGGCCACTCACGTTTTATCATTTCTACGATGATACGAGACAGAGCATCCTTTAAGTGGGAAAGGCTCCGATCAGTTGCCGGACCGACACCCAAATTAAGCATTTTTATAGCATTATCCTTAATATACACTTTCTCCTCGTGCGTTATGCAATTCCATTTTAATTTGATCGTGTCTTCTATAAGTTGAAAACCAAAGTGTCGAACATGTTGACTAAAATGTGAAGCGCTTGCCAAATATAGACCAACTTGTGCACAAAGAGGTGATTCTTCTTTAAACCGCTCACAAGCCATGTATGCTTCCATTCGAGCTTGTTGTGCAGTCATTGGATGCATTATCACCTCCACGGCCTTAGCCAACTCCGCCGCAAGCGCTTCTACTGACATTGCCACCACGTCTTTCTAAAAAGACCATTTCACAATTAATGGGTTTCTTCAATCATAAATTTAAACATTGACATGTGCATACAGCAACGACTTACATATATTCGCCTTCGTATGCTCACAGCAGCGGTCCAGGTTGAGTACTATCGTCTTTTTTTTTTTTTTTTTGTTGTTGTTTTCGTTTTTGCAAATCCCGTCAATGTGGTTGGCCCGTTTAGGTTAACACAAACGAATATATATTATTTGACCGAAGTTTAAAGAATTTACCTTTCCAAAAACCACTAATAAATAAAAAATTTACAATTAACATCTAATATCTGAGTTCTGATTTTTATTTACTTTCGTTATTTTAAATTTACAATGCTACTTGTTTGAAACAACAGCATTTTCTTTAAAATATGATGAACAGAGTTGCCGTTTTGCACATTTCTGTGTCAAAATGATAGAAGTGGAGACATGCTCGAATGTAATTTGTTTGCGCTTACTCCCAAGATATCAGAAGCACTCTATTTATTTGTATTGGTTTCAAACGAATGAAACGAATGGCTGTCATTTGAAACATTTGCATTCGTTCCACATGGTATTTGGAAGTGCGGTTGTTCGCTTCATCCGTTCACTATAGTCCTCTGATCAAAGTCCAAATCCCTTTATAACACTATGATCAAGTTTTCTACTTATAATCTGGTAATTCAATCGTAAACTCATAAGGGAAATAATATTTAAAAATTCTTTTATATTACTTTTTCTGGCATGTGAAAGTTTCTGTACTGGTAGAGTTTTAAAACGTAAAAGTAGTGTTTCCTGAACCATTTATCAAAACATAAAATTGTAACATTTACATAAATACAACAACTCGTTGTGCAATGTCCATTATGTATTGGTATCAAAGATTTGCATCTTTGGCCTAAGTGTGGTTTGGCAGCAAAAATAAAATGGCAATACATATAAACAAACAACTATTGCTTCGCGAGGTCTATTTAAACACCAATTCGGGAGATACCACGACTATCCCGCAGTCTTGACAAATAGTGACAGTTGAGTTTGAAAATTCTATTAGATAATAGCAGTAGCTTTTAAGGCCTAAAATCGCTTCCATGACTTATGTGCTTGATATTTTTTACATAAGAACATAAAAAGTAAAATTAAGATTATACTCTTTTTTAAAAACGTGAATTATTTAATTTTTGTAAGTTCGATTCGTCTAATTGAAAAATTCATAAACAAAAAAAGTCGACGCTTGTTTATAACACCAAGCCGGCTTCTCCGACTGTGGAGAGCCGATTGAGTGTAACCGACTTTCAAAACTGGTTCTCCTTAAACTCCGACCAGAAACCCTTAAATAAATATTATTGTAAACAGACAAAAGAGGTGGAAAATAGCTCACTAAAAATATTTCCAAATAAAAATACAAGGAAAAAACCGTAAAAATTCGTAAAATATTTTTAAATTTACGCCGAACGCTGATTTGACAACTCTGCGTTGTGAGAGCAAAGAGAGAATTCTTACTTTCCCGTGTCATTTTTTTGTGATACGACATTGGAGTATTAATTAAGCGTATGTTGCGCTGCCTCCGGTGGCGATTTTAGCCATACCTAGGTTTTTTTCTTCGTCTTCCACTTCTGACGACACTTTTGTGTCAATTTGGCCCGTTTGCGTTTCTCGCATGTTAATGAAAGGGGTCGACCGCAAATTACGAGTGATAAAAATTATGGCAGGGGGGGTTCAGGAAAATCTCACCTATGGGGAAGGGGGTTCATCGGACATCACATGTGAGTTTTTTAGTTCACTTGTTTACCATATTTTTTTAAATTTAAGCAAAAAAAAAAAAAAAATGTATGTTTCTTATCAAATTTTTAGCAAAATCTCATGTGAGATTCAGAGGGAAGGGTTCGTCAAAATCTCACTAAATCTCACCAAGAGGGGGGAGGGGTCAAAATTTCTAGAAAAAACCTCACGTAATTTATGGACGTTCCCTTAGAATTATTATTTATTATAAAATCAAAAATTATCTTTATTATTATGTGAAATAGCAATCTTACATTTATTATTATTTATATATAATATATATTTCTATATATATTTATATTTCTAATAATGATAATTTATTGTAAAGCAGTTGTGACATTCAAAAAGTAAACAACATTAAGAAAAAAATTCTGCAGAGCAGCATGTTTTCTATTGCCAAAGACATATCGCTTGCTTAGTGCAAGACCTGCATAAGTATTGCTAGAGAACAATTTTTGAGAGTTGGTAACACTGGTTGGAGGTTCTAAATCAGTTTGGTTTTCGGTTTGGTTTAATAAACATAAATAAATAAGTAAATATATGTTTTGAAGTGTTGTAAATAAATTACTTCGATTCTTATGTCAGTCGACCATTATGGATTGGTACGCTGTTAACGGAGGCCATACAGTAAATTTTACTGAGGTCTTCCCGGAAGATAGAAACACTGGAACTACTGACACTTCTGATGATCCACAATGTAAATCCTTTCCAAGCCCTTGTGAGATAGTGATAATAGCAATTAGATTCAAAATATAAGAATTCAATATATTTTAGCACAATGCATGGGTGGTATAATCAAAGAAGGTAAGTGGGCTTGGTTGGCGCGCAAATCTTGCCTTTCGACGCTTCAGATTGTTTCACTGCGAAATGGGAATACAATATCGAAATTTAACTTTGACAATATGGAATATGCCTCTAAAGACACTGAATATCAAATCCGCTTCGTCGAAGAGCTTTTTCCTGGAGGTATGCATGGTGTGGTTCTTGCTGTTTGCCTTGAGAATAACCACAAGTCTGACATTCGAAAAAACGAGTGGTACATTGCACTATATTTGGTACAGAATAATTGCGTATTACGATGCATTAAAATAAGGAAGCAGATTACGTGCCTTTCGTTCATCGAAGCCAAATGTTGCCAAAACACATTCTGCCAAAATTTCGATGGTTGTCTGAGTGTGGGCACACAAGAGGGCAAAATTATTGTGATTGATCTCAATATCAAAAGAATTTTACTTGATAATGAGAATCAAGTAAGAAAGGAAAAACCGAATCAGTTAACTGAAGCCTACATTACTGATTACACAGATAAATTATCTGATCTATTTGCAAGCTTTCGCAAATGCCGTCAGGAAAATCTTCACTTCGGATTGCAAATCGAAGGTAAGTGCAAAGAAATAAGGTTTTTGTTTTTAAGCATACATATCCTTTTTTCAGTAATTACGTCACCATGTCCAATAAGTTCGATTTTGCCCATATCGTTTGTGTTTGGCTTAGCTGTGGGATTTTCAGACGGTCGTTTAGCATTGTATGATCTCTCAGAGTTTTATTGCTTGGTCGTGTTGACTCCAGACCGGAAAAAATATGCATCACCCGTGAAACGTATGAATTACCTTGTGGCTCCTGATGAAGCTCGGCCGTGTTTCTACATATTTAGTTTACATGAAAACAACAAAAACTTAACCACGGCGCTACATTTAATTTCGTACAAGGAGCGTCTGCCGGATAGCGATAATGAAAGCTCATATGTGTTTAAGGTGAGAAAAATCAGCAAGTTTGGGTTGAATTCCTTTACAAAATTATTGTTTTCAGAATTTTTATAGAGGCATAACTCGCATGCGCTTGGTACTCGAAGATACAAAAAGTACTATAATTAGTTGTCAGTCCATATCGACCACGGCTGGTGAGAACGATATCAATTCATTGTGCGTGGTTGGCTGGTACTCCGCTGTGGAAGAAACAAACAAATTAGTTATATTTGACTTGAACCAGTGGTACAAAGAGGGAATGCCAGAAACCGTTGATTGTACCACGCACATTACATACTTTTCTGGTTATATTTTGAACGGCGTGTGCATAGGACTTGATGTGCAAATAAAAGAAGACACCATTAGACCCTTCAACTCAATGCAGCGTTGCGAGGAGCACTTCTATCCCAGCTCATTAAGTTTTGGTGAGTTATTTTGTACTTATTTTGCACAATGTTCATTAAATGTCCGCTTTTTAGATTGCTCAGCTCTTGTGGACAACAGCTGCCGCATATATAAATGGGAGGGACCACAAAATCGGTTTATTAACATGCTGCGTAGTAAAAATGCCACAATATTTCTGGATCCACGTCCTTATCATGAGGAAATTGTACGCACACGTTTGGTGCCGCAGTTTTGCGAGCAGGATATTGAGTCAACATTTTCAAAAGTACGTTTCAATTTCAGATTAATTTTGTCTTAATATCAACATGAATATACATATATTTTTTTATAGAGCGCGATGTATGAGATTATGCTCTCCGTTGCATTAGAGAACAACTGTTACAGTTTACTGCGGGATTGCGCTCGGAGCTGGGTGGATGGTAGCTTTATATGTAACTTATCTCTGCCCACGGAATTGTCGCTATCGACGTTGACTAATTGGATTTACAAGCGCGCTACTCAAATCAAGGAACGCTGCAATGTGCTTTGTGGAAGTGTTTTCGAAAATGGTAATTATCCACTAGACGAGCGCGAGTGGAAAGAACTAAGCTTTATAACACGTCAGCTTCGTTTGTTGTCAAATTTACTGTCGGATGTTTTACATTTTGGAAAATCTAATATACCAGATTTAAGTAAGTACAGCGCACTATTTATAGGTTTCGATTGCTAATGATGATTTTTAAAGTATTTGAGAAACTCAGTGAAACAGCCACTGCAATAAATATCGCGACCGATTATCAGGAAGTGCTCAACTGGTTGTTAAGCATCGGTTTGTTACCGGAGACGTTACCATCAGACAACATGGATGGTAGTGCTGTCGAAGATAAAAGTGCTCAGAGTTCATTGTATCCGTTTGAAAAGCTGAGTCAGTTTTACGCAAATAAGCGAAAATTTTTTGGAAAACCCTTAAACCAATTAAAAATGCCCAACGCCGGCTGTAGACTGCTCTTCATTGACGCCTTACTCATTCACTATGGTTTGGATGATTCACTGAAAGAGTTTTGGTCAGAAACCAATGGTACATACCCGCCTTCCTCTATTGAATCATTGTTGCGTGTCATGCTTGTGCCAGGCGTTCAGTTTGAGCGAAAATGTGCTGTACTGCTATACTTTTTGCTGGACTTGAATACGCTGCTCGACGAATTAACATACAAGCACGTTTTAGAGAATTTTATAAAGTTTCAAAGTGTTTTTAAACTCTCGGCCTCTTTGGTAAAAATGGTTGAGGCGTTTTGGAGTTTGGATCATGGCCATTTGGTGGTAGGTGACTCGTATGCTATACATAATTTTGTTCTCTTTAATTTTCTTGTGTATTATGTTTTCAGATGGCTGTTAATCAATTCCTATCGTCGATCAACAATATACAGATCTTTGCAAAATGGCAGGTAGAATTGATTGTTGATGCTCTGCTTGCGCAGAATGAGGCAAAATTGGCACTTAGAATTTTGCAGGCACGGCCAGGTGCAATATCGCCAATGCTTAAATTAAAGACATTGCTTGGCAGCGAATCGGTTTCGGAAGCATTCCATTTTGCACGTAATAACGAAAATCAATCAGAAGAGTCCTTGCTCAAAATGTTCTTCAAGTGGTGCATTGACGCTTCGAAGTTCACTGTTTTGCAAGACTTAGCACTTACTGAAAAGGAAAGTCAAATTGCCCAGCGTATACTCCTTGAAAGCAAAACTCCGTTCGCTGAAACTCTGCACTTTGCCAACTTGCTGCAAAAGTCCAAATACATCGAAGCTGTTTCATACATGGATGAAATTGTACGTGCACGTGACGATGCCGTGACCGGTGGCTCTGGCAATTCGATTGTATCTAATTGTGTCGATCAGGCGTCCAATATACTTGCAGCCTACAGCACAACGATGGCGCCAGTTACACAAAATCTTACTGAAATCTATTTCAAAATTAGAAATAAAATTCGCTTAAATGAAGTCAATAATGCAACGCCAGAACCGTTCAGTGCTCAATTGATCAAGCAAAATGCAAACACTCTCCTCGGTGGTATCTATCATAGTTCTGCTTTAAGCGCACACTTTGCGACTTATTACTGGGGTAATACGGACGATCCGTCTCAAAGTACCGACTTGCTTAGTACAAAAAATGCACCTTTTCTGCGTAAACCCCAAAACGAGACCAACTTTTCGGATTTAATAGAACCGAGACAAGCTTGCCGTCCAACACCATACCAGTTCACTGAAAAGAGACCCCGTGAAAAGGAAACAGAGAATGTAGGCCCATTGCACAAATTGACCAAATCAATAGAGCCACCGCGCAAGCGTAGACGTGTTCTTGGCGAGGATATTGTGAATGACTTAAGCCATTTTGTCACATCGAACTTTGGAAAAAGTGACGAGAATGTACTTACACAGCCATTGCCACGACCACTTCGTTATTCTCGTCACGAAGCTGTCAGTCTACCAGGTATTCTTAAACCCCCAACACCTTTGCCCGAGTTTATCTCATGTGGTGACATGGGCGCCAAAAAACTTCGGTTTGCACTTCCCCAAGTAGACGCAAATGTCGAATCAAATATAAATGGGAAAGAAGCCAACGTTCTGACTGAAGCTACAAATGAAGATAATAATAAACCAATAGACGTTTTTCGCAGCTCGTTTAGCCAAAACGTAAATTTGACTAGTGCTCGCTTCGACGAATGCAACCTGTCGAAAGTATCTGTGACAAAGAGAGTCTCATCTGTAAGCCTAGCACAACCAACTTATAACAAAGATCCTTTAAGTCTAGAATCAGGCAAATCGGAAGCTTTACAAAAGGAAGTGTGTGACACAAATGACCTAAGTCCGGCACAGTCACCCCAGCAAATCGAGCAACACAATAGTTTAGGCAGAAGCAATCAAATGGATATTTCCGAGACAACAGTTGAATCGAATCCGGACGAAATTATCGTTGAGCTGCTGACGGAGGAAACTGAAATGTCATCAGTGGTGCGTAATGATGTCTCACAGACTGATTCACCTAGATCATCATGTTATAGCAGTGCTAATGATAAATATCATTCAGCAATAACTTCCACGAATGTTTCACAAACCACAGCAGTTAGCAGTCGATATGGTCTAGGGCCAAAACCACGTCAATCACTGCAGGATGTGCGTGATAATGTTGATGTCGCCGCTGCCGCTGCCGCTTCCATTGCTACGTTGCCTAATTACGAATCAACGTCAACCGGTAACGCGCAAATCAGCAGTGCTATCAGCAGTTTCGCTCTTGATTCATTCAATACGATGCAAGGCAAAACCAATGACTTTGCATTTGCCATGTGCTCATCAAAAGTTTGCGAAACACAATCAAAGTTTAGTCATGACTATCTGCAAACGAAGTCATCATCAAATGTAAAGTTTTCGGAGTGTACTACAATTGTCGGTAGCTTAAATTCTGAAATGGCTGCCTCGCAAATCGGGCCACTGGAGCGAACACAAATGCCTAGTGCCCCGTCCACCGATGCCAACAAAGAACCACTGCAAGCTCAGATGTTGGATACAACGTTAAGCATGTCAACGTACGACTTTACAAATATCGATTCAACTGCTTATATTCAGCCAATTCAAGATGAGTGCAAATCTGAGACACCCAGCGTAGCTGAAAGCGATCAGGATGAATCGGAGCTTAATCCCGACATGGTATTGAATTCTAATGATTGCGAAGAATCAAGTATTGGTCCATCTGTTGAAGAATCCGTGGAAAGTTCGACGCCATGTGAATCCGATGTGATAGCAATGTCAACGACAACATCACCTTTGCATTTAGATCGCTCATCGATTGATGACGTCATTGAAATCAATGATCAGTGCAGCGCATCAAATTCCGACTTCGCGGAAAATCGTGACCCAGAAGAATTACCACCTCGTTCTATTTACAGAGTTCATAGTCTGGAAACCATAACTGAAATTGAAACAACAAAGGAATCCAGTGAAGAGATGAGACTGTTAGATGATGACTGCGTCGTGGCTCTTGATGGCACCGAGGTACGTGGCTATATGCCACGTGAAAATAAGGCGACACCTGAAAGTGACTTCAAAAGCGTAAAAGCAATAAACACGCCTGTGGAAATCGTGACCATTGAGACTAATGCTGCGAGTCCACCACGTGCACAGAGCACTGAATCTATTGTTCAGATATTGTACAGCGACAGGAGTGAAAATGAATCGACGGTTGATTTTGCGTGGCAAGATGATCTGCCGTCTACAAGCAAGGGCTTGGCAACTAAATATTCTGCTGTAATGATCGAGGAAAATCAGAGTAGAGTGAGAGCACAGAGCGATGTCGCTGCAACTATGTCTGTGGTTTCCGAAGAGAGTGTGGAAAATTCATCCGTGCCGGAAAAGACCTTTAAAGTGTCGGAAACTCATCAGTCAGAAATTCAAACAATGAAATTGGCCAGCGGTCATGAATCAAATCGATCTGAACGTGCCAGTTCTGTGCCCATCTATAGCACAAATAAAACCAATCCACAAAATCAAGATAGGTCGCAAGAAGGTGCAATGGATGGTAAAATGGTACGCACCACATCGATGCCGTGTGATTTCAACAAAAGGTCTTCAGCATGGCCGAATGTACCCAAACAGTTTGCTATACATTTTCAACGCCGGCTAGAGTTAAAAATAAAACCAGTGGTACCCCAAACTCTCGTCTCTTTAAAAAAACGAGAATCGCCATTGTCAGATGATATTGCAAACAGCCCAGCAACACCCAGACGTTACTTCTTGCGACGACCGTCACAGGAGTTGAGTGACTCAACCACAGTGGGACATGTCACACCAAGACGACGTACGCAATCCAGAGACAGTAAAGCTGACAAAAAGCAGGTTGAAACAGAAAAGAGTGCCCCACGATCGAAACGTGGGTCATCCGTACCAGTTAGCAGACGCCCGCATTCTCCACAGGGCTTGTTAAAGCGCAATCCAATGCTCGACTCTATTTGCGAAGACGCTGAGTTGAATAGACCACTTACACGTTCACGTCAACGGCTCTGCTCCATCACTAGTGACATTGATAATTCGCCAGCTGTTGACTTAACTCCGAAGCGAAACTTACGCAGTCGAAGTGTACCCATTGAGCCAAAATCAGCAAAATCACTATCCCGACCATCAACGCCGGCGAATACAGCAAAAAGTACGGAAGAGCACAGTGATGATGTCAAAAGTAACCAAGATAAGCCAGCAAGACGCAGGCTAAGGCTCAAATCTGAAAATGAAAAATCTCGCAGAGTTTCGAGCTCAAAACTTCCTACTATTGATGCAAAGCAGGAGCAGGAGGAGGACAGCAAACCGAGCATCGTTGAATCGACTAAAGATGGTGCGCGTTCTAATAATTATAAAGTTGTAATATCTATTTAATTAATCTGAATTGTTTTGAATCTTACAGACACTCGACCACTCAAGAAGCGGGGCCGCCAAAGCAAGAAATAAACTTATTGACATTTTCAATAGACCAATCGTTCAAAAGAGAAGCAAGTAAAATATTGAAATGAAAGCATTAAAACAATTGTTATTAATTACGTTTTGTCTAATGAAATTGAATTTCGTTTTTGTTCAAATAAATATAAACTGCCATTTTGGTATAGTTTTACAACAACAGTTTCGATAATTGCTCAGGTCAGTTATGGTTTGCGTATTCGCTTAACTCGCTTTATAGCTTAGATTAGTGCTGGGCACGCAAAAATGACAAAGACAACACATCATGTTTTCTCTTTCCAACAAGTTTGTCTTGTGTGTTGAATTGTTCATTGAGACAAAGTTACAGTAATGAATAAATAACTTTACTTAATATAAATTATGTACAATTTAGATTTGGACTATGCTCCATTGTGCACTTTAGACGAACAGTCTGTCAAATCGTTGAAAGGAAATTTAGCTGTTTTTCTAATTTCCCTTAATGCCATGCTACACATACATACATACATAAGTGTATGTGATTTATTCTGTAGCCCATCTGGTTTCCTAGCTATACCAAGGTAGACAGCTCATGCAACGGCGTATTTGTTATATTGCTTAAATCCAACTTGGATGGTAGGCCCGGACTTACAGAGCCGGTCGCCTCGCGGCCTCCTAAACAAGTGCCATTCATGAGCTTCGGAGTTGGTGGGGTCGCCGTCGAAGGTCGCATGAGGATTGTGGAATTGATGGGCCCAGAAGTACTGGCACAAATCAGTGGATTAAAACTTCCATGTGAGTGATTTGGTGAAACTGGGGTCACCGATGTCGGTTGTAGATTAATGTGATTCGTGCTATGGTATGGATTCGGCTGATGCAATGTCAAAATGTTCGATTGTGTGTATGGCGCATGGAAAGACGAATTCGGAAAATGCACTGGCGGCACACCGACTGATGACATGTGATGCGGCGTCCTTGATAACAGAGACATATTCAACGGAGGACTGCGATAGCTGACAGTTTTCTCCTTCTGCCAAATGAATACGTTATGTACCATGGCACCACCGCAGAAGACAATTCCAATGCCGATGAGAACGCTTGTTAAGATGGCCGGCGTCGAATGGAAGTGATTGAAGGTATAGAGAATAATGCCTGAGCAAAATAAAATAGAAATTATTATTATTGGCTGATCGAAAAAAAAAAGTCAAACACAAAAAAACCGAACCTGTAAGAAATATCGGTATGGAAATAAAAAATCCGCCCATTGCGCACGTCCGACTGGCGCTTGACTTTTCCAAGTATTTGTTGTCACGGCCATCAAACATTGGCGAACGCACGAGTTTAACTGCAAACAGAAACTGTATGGCGCAAACCAGCAGACAGCAGAGGTTCAGCGAGAGCGACAGCGCGCAAAGGGCCACGGTGACATCGTAGACAATAATATAGTCTTCGCTGCTGGCGCTGCGCAATAGGCTCTCTTCGCGACTATTCGGGGAAATCTTTAACAGGAATATAAGCGAAAGTAGCGCAAACAGCAAAGAAACTGTAATTCAAGAAAAGCGACAATAAGTTGTGTGTGTTGCAAATAGGAGTTAATCAACACTCACCTAAGCAGAGCAATCCAAGGCTCGTGAGCGCCTCACGTGGACCGGGTGCGTGTTTCGATTGATTAATTAATAAACCCGTTAGATTGTTGAAATTAGTATAATTGTTATTGTTTGGTGCTGTTAAACATCTATTATTGACATTACTAATATTGTTGTGGCTGCTGCTGGTAGTGCCATTATTTATACAACTGGCAACCACCATTGGCTGGTTCGTATACACGTGATTATTAGCTCCAATTCCTGGCGATGCAACAATATTTAGCAGCGTTGTCGTCGCCGGCGGCGGTGGTGGCGGAGGCGTCGCCATGCTGACTACGCATGTGCCACCCTTCAGTGTAGTGCATGTAGTTGATGTGGTCGATGTCTGCATCGTGGAGGTATTTAATGTGGAGATATTGAGCGGCTGTTGCGGTCGCAAATGAATGGCGCGCGGTACTGTAGTGGATACTGCGATTCCGCTTGACGTCATTGGCGATGTTAGTGATGTGGGCGTTAACGGCGCGTTGACGCTACCGCACAGATGACCGTTGGCAGTCGGTCCACTGACTGCTGAGGTGTGTTTTAGCATCTTGTGTTTGACCAGTGCGGCGTGAAATCAGCCCGTGAGGCTTTACGCTTCCTGCTTACAATTAACCTGCGATGATTGCTTGTCGACACGTTGTCATTTAGAGAGCTAGAACGTCATAATGGTAATTAGCAATGTTTGACAGTCCGTACCAATATTCCTATTTAATTTTCTAACGTTTCGTAACTAAGATCAGAATTACATAGCGGCTGTTTATCTGCTCTCAAACAAAATTTATTTACACATTCGAGAGTTGATATTTAAAACAAAACCGTTTCGTTAAGATTTGGCGCGTGATCAAAGGTTTAGTAAGTCCCTTCTTTTTAACAAACGCCACTATTTTTTTGCACGAGAGCTTGCTGCACGTTTTGGGCTTGCTTCCACATCTTCATCGGTTTATGTATTTCAAATGTGCGCCTTTTTTAATGAAAAGTGAAACAGAATGAAAGATACATGCACACACACACATGTAAGGACATCTGCCAATATATGTAGGTGAAAAAAAAACGTTTGCATTTTAAGCTTAAAGATTTTTGTACATATCTTATTATTCTGACCGAACGATATTGTGGAAAGATAAATGATTTTTTTATACCGACGAAGTAAACATTTGTAAAAAAAAACTCAATGGTTGCACCTGTCGGTTTCATTATTTAGAGCCAAAATAAAAAACCCACTAAGGCAATTATCATGCCACAATACACATATTAGTAGAAAACTTACTATATTTTACATAAAAAATAATTGACTGATTGTGAACGCACTTGGAACAAATAACAAAGAATATTCGAATGTCAGTAAACTGTTTGTGTTTCTTTTACCATTCACCGAAACCTTATTTTTTTATTAAAATTTTCAAACTTAAATGAAATGAACATTCCGGTATCTCAACAAAACACATACATATGTATATACGCATATACTTATATATGTATGTGTGAGTGTTGCATTTTTTACTACGATACACTACGGCATCTTTACTTTTACTTTGTTTTTAATAATAATAATAAGTTTTCACAAGCACAGCACAGTAAAAAATCGTATTTACTTTAAAAAAAAAAGAAGAAAACAACTACTAAGATTTTAATGCTTAACAATCTTTTCGGCCCGGGATACAAAAAAAAACAAACATATAAGTCGAACGTTTTCCCTCTTAGACGGACGCGCTCTTTACAATAACTAACATGGCGCAACAACAATTAGTCGATCGAACTAAGCTGCACCGTCAGCGGAATGCCGAAGAGGAACAGAGTGAACGTTGTCCCCGTTTGAACCACTTTGCAGCGTTCAATTCAAGCATTCAATACAGATCATCGCTGTTGACTTACTTGTCTAGTATGCGACTGGTTCTAGATATGTAGCATAAAAGTACGACAAGAAAAGGACCAGTTACTATGGACTGGTAACAAATGAAAATGTTTCACTTTAACGCAACGCACTACTCTGTATGTTAAGCAATATTAAACATTTTTTTGAATCATATTTTCAAATTTCTATCTGTCTACCTGTCTTATCCATTCATTTAAAAATATCCCATCAAAAAATGCAACAAAATTATTGGGGTTTTTTTTTCATATTTACTTGTGTATGTGAACTCGTAAAATTTGTTTGATTGATACAAAAATGTATTAACTATAATAGTAAAGTAATCTTACACCTAATATTTGCTATTTGACTTGTCTTGCCTGTTAGTTACATTATATTTTATATTGTTGAATGAATACATATGTATGTATGTACACTGTCTTTTAAAACTCTAAACTGAATTGCACTTGCAGAAAAATTGACTGTGCTCAGGCATTTTGCTAAAAATGTGTGAATGGAAACAGTTGAAACGTATTGCTTAAAACGGTAAACCTGCGGACGATTGAACGAAGTACAAAATGAAATTGAACCTGGTCAACATGGTGTGTAGTACTTCTTTGTAGGCAAAAGGAATGAACGAATAAGAATACGACATGCGAGTGGTTGATTGTAATATGTCCTGCAGCTGAAACAAAGTTAGTTTGCTAAAACATTTATGTATGTATGTAGGTATGTATGTACATACATATGTACATACATATGTACATTTGTACATAAGTAGATCAGTAGAAATTAAATAGTAAATTTAAAGGATCTCAAAAGAATGTGGGTATATTTATATGTATATAATTTGAGGAGATTTATTAAGCTGGTTTCTTTAGATTTACAAATGGTTGGACAATCTTTTACATAATAGCTACAGAGTATAAAAATATAAATGCGATATACAATACATAAATGCAACAAAAGTATTTTTGGGTGTTGTTGTTTATGAGCGAAAAGAAGCCCAGTTGTTGACTTGTTCGGCTGCATTCCTTTATTGTTATTACTAAAGAACTAGTAAAAATAATGCAGTTAAAAGTTGACGACTTTGAAATCACCTGTACCTTAAAATATGCACAACTGGTTTGGGGTGTGTTAATGTACAATGCAAACGAACGTGGACAAAACGAGTTGATATAGTCATGTCCGCCTGTCTGTCCTCACCAATGGTTCGGAAACTATAATAGCTAGAGACTTCAAATTTGGAAGATAGACTCGGGTGGTCATGCTCTATATCAAGTTTGAAGGATTTTTTGCTACGCCCGCTCCTTCCCGCCCATCGAGCGCCGCCCACTTTTTTAAAGTGCTATAACTCGAACACCCAAAGAGATAGAAACATGAAAGTCGGTATGTAGACTCAATATGTATAGATCTACAAAACTGTATACGAAATTTTTCCCCCACCCCTTTGTTTCCCCTCCTCTAGTTGTTTTCTTAAAACTGCTATATTTCCATAACTATTGAAGGTACGAATCTGAAATTTTGTATACGAGTTCAGTAAGTATACATCTTTAAAACTCCATATAAATTTCCCCTATCTTTGATGGATACCCTTCAAAGACCTACAAACTGAAATTTTTCGCAAAATCCACATTTTTTTTTTACCGATTTTCTTGATATTTTGAACAATATTTGAACGGCCGATGTCAGATCAATATGTCTTTGTGTGTAGCGTATTATATTGTCGAGTATACTCGACTATACCGCTTTTACTGGTTGAAATATTGTCCCGCCGTTACATAACAATTACAATTCAAAATATCATCACCATCAGGTTATATATTCCCAACTTTTTACATAGCCTTATGATCCAAAAACGTTATTTTCAAAACCTCAAACATGAGCAAAAAATTGGGCAAGAAGCTCAATACATGTAAGCTTGCAAAGTTGGATCGCTCAATTAGTGGAAATCCCCGATATCGTTTGGCCCAACATTAAATAAACTGAGAAATACCATTGAAGAAATTACAAGAGGTATATTAACCAATTGTGGCTGCTCCAAAAATTTTGGCTACAGATCTTTGTTGATCATACCACCACTATAAATTATTTTGTAAAGATGAAAACAAAAGAAACTTTAAGTATTATATTTATTCAATTATTTCTTAACACATTTGACCATTTACAATTTTTGTTTGTTGACTTTGTCTTTCCACTTCTACATAATTTTAGGTAAATTACAGCTTATATATTTTACGTTGCCACTTAAACAAACATTGAAAGAAATTCCGATAGTATAGGTTTATGTTATATATAGATTATTACGAAGCGATAGATGTGAGCATTTCACATTTAAAAATATTGAAAAAGAACAAGTTCGCACATTAATTGCCCTTCTCGTTGCTGGTGACATGATTTTTCTCACACCGATGGCTTTCCAAATCGGAGAAGGGTCTGATCCCCCAGCTGCGTAATAGTGTTGAATTCTTCTTTGGAATAGTAATATTTTTAATTAGCAAAGTTTACCTTATCAGGCGATGGGTGATTGTTCTTTTTTAACCAATTTAATTTACAGCAGGAACCGGAACGTTTTCATAACATAGAAATGAATTACGTGCCTAAGGTTGTTATTTATAGATTTGTAATCATTTTTAACATATGTAAAAATTGTTTAATTTAAGTTCCGCCGAACGAGTTTCGCATTTACCATGTTTCCATCTTTGATTACTTGAAAAATTTTGCTTAGGATATACAATTGCGTTAAATATTTTGATTGATAGAGTTTTAAAGTTTTGTTTTTTTTTTATTATTTTACACAATTGAAAAAAAAGTGGTGTAATACAATCAGACCATACCCAAGTCTTTAACGCTTAGTATTTGGTAATATTTTAAAAATTAGGATACAATTTTCATTAAAAAGAAAAAAGAAACAAAAAATAAAACGACTCCGCGGTGACTTATGCTTATCTGGATACTAATTAAAAGCGTTGACAAAGAACCTATACGCATTCGTTTTAATTGGAATTTGAAAGGAATAATTGGTTTGTTTTCGCACAAACTGTGATTGAATTGAAATCAATACTGGAAAGTTTGTCGTAAAATAACTACATACAGACATAATTAAAAACAAAAAGAAAAACCAACAATAAGCTACCAATGAGGTAAATGCTCATCATCGTGACGCATATGTATTCGAACGACAAACTTTTAATATCAAAGAACCGTGCAGAGTTGTATATCATTTGTCTTTCTTATGTTGTCTTTTTTCTGCATTACGCAAACTTGTTCATTAAAAATTGTAATCCGAGTACTCTGTTATAGTATAATTTAATTTAATATGAATTTTTTTTCTTTTTATAGTTGATTTTGAAAGTGTTTGGTTGTTCGTTTGTTTGCTAAATATTCGTACTGTAAATATAAATCATTTCAAATTAGAAAACATTCGTTCGGATTGTATTACTATACAAGATTTTAAACTGGTCGAATATTTGCGTATCTTCTTGCGCGCATTGTTTTTGTTTTTCTTTTTTTTTATGATTGTTAACAAATTGAATGGGACAAACCGCCCTTTTACAGTTACCAATATCTTTTGATACATAAAAAGTCAGTAATAATTCAAAATGTATCAAAGTTAATATTAAAAAATTGTATTTACGCTTGTGTATATATGTATGTCTCTATAGATCATGCGCCTCTATTCCCTGTCCAGTCGTGTGATTAAGAATGTTAACTCAACGATAGCTGATTTAAAGCAAGTAAGCGTTCAACCGCCGCATTGATATCGCCGAATGTAGCAATTAAGGCTGTAATAATAGACAGAAATATTAGGTTAGAAGAAACTAGAATAATCTAAATTTTTCTTGCCTTGCAAGTTGGCTTCCCGGTTGGCAAATCCCATGGCAGTCAATTGCTCAAGCTGTGACTGATAACGGACCTCCGGTGGCTGTGTGTTGTCATTGTTAGTGGACATTCCATTTAGCATTCTTGTCATGAAATCAGTAAACAGTTGAGCATTAGCCGGCCCAGTGGGTGTGGTCGTTTGGTTGCCTGTGCTGCTATTATTCGTCGCATTAGTTGAATTTACGCTACTGTTGGTATTAGCTCTTCCGTCGCCGCCGGCCGGGTTATCGGTGTTGCCTGGGGGTGGTGGCGGTATGCCAAGCGAGCCCACTAAACCAGGCGCTGCACTCCGAAGCTGCTCCATGCCCTGCTGTATCTGCAATATCGCATTGATGGCCTCAGGGTTGGTTAACATATTCATGACATCAGGATTCTGCATTTGCGACATAAATTGCGGCATCATATTTCGCACTTGTTCCTGCAGTTGCGGATTGTTAGCGAGTAGAGGACTGGTGCTTAAAAGGCGTGAGGTCATTTCAGGATCTTGCGACATAGATTCTATCATCGAGCGTGTGTATGGTGCATTAAGTAGATTCTGCATCAATGAGGGGTTATCGGCCATTTGTTGTAGCAAACTGCGCATTGCTGGCGTATTCATCACATTATTCGGCGGTAGATCGCCTCCAGAGCGGCTATTACCACTGCCACCGTCCTGTGAGGATGAGTTCTGGCTGCCGCCACCCCAAGGGTTGGGCAATGGTTCTCGATTTTCTGTACCCTGCTGTGGATTGATACCCCCTGAATTGTCAACAAGCCCATCAAATGGATTCCGCCCAAAAGACTCATTTGCAGCGTTCATCATCGGTTCTTGTATATCCCGATAAATTCTTTGTAATGCACTATAACCGCCTGGCACCGATTCTAGATTAGACATGGCACGGTCGTGAGAGCGCATCAACTCTTGTAGCATAGAAGGGTTGCGAGCCAGTTCCATAGTCTGTCTTAACAAATCTGGGTTGTTTAACATATGCGAGATTTCTGGGTTGCGTTGCATTAGGTCCTGCATTTGGGGATTCGAACTGATCAACTGACGCATTGTCTCCGGATTATTCATCATTTGCTGCACTAGAGGGTTATCCATCAACGAACGCAGCATATCGCTATTGTTAAGCAATTCGTTTTGCATTCGCGCCTGCAGGTCAGTAAATGTGTTCGAGCCCGCTCCCATTGCAGCCATGCCAGCAAGACCGCCAAACTGATTAAGACCAAATGGAGTTTGACGAACGTCAGCTGGTGGCCGGTTTGGAGCGTCACTATTACGTGTTGGCGCCTTTATGACCAAATGTACAGTCAGGCCATCTTTAATGTTATGCACCTGCAGCGTGTCCGAGTCTTTCATAATCTTACCGGCGAAAATCAGCACCAATTGCTCTGGCTCTGCTTCAAACTGTTCGGCAACTAAGGCTTTGAACTGAAAAATATGATACAATTATGTCAATACAAACATGTTAAAAAAAATAAGTGTCACTTAGAACAATGCACAGTGAATACAAAAATTAAATGGTAAGAGTAGGATAGTTAGTTCCTTCCAGGTAAGGTGATTATATCGCATTAATTAGAAATCACCTAGAACAAAATTTAATAATCACTCTGTATTTAAATTGTACTAAATGGCATTCTGGAGTTAAATTTTACTGATGACCATATTTGACCGTTTATCGCAATGGAGGACTGCAGGGCCTCAGCGCAAGACACACTGTACTTCCATAACAATGTTAGAAATAAATGATTACAACACGAACAAACGATACGAAGAGCACTAAACGTCTTTTGTGGTAAATATGCATGGCTGATTTACACACACAGTACTTTACCGTGTTTTGTGTTTTTATCATCTTTGATTGTACTCACGTCTTTTATTCCAGAATCTTCATCCACTTCAATGGTTTTTTTGTCTTTCGGCGTTTTAACCACTATCTTGATGCGTTTACTACCTCCTTCTGCCATTATAAAATATCTATTTTACTTAAATTTTTTAAATGTGCTTATCTTCCGACAAGAAAAAAAAACAGACATATATGTACGTGTTTTTGAACTCAGTTTTTAATAAAAAGTAATTCGTCACTTTCGCACACACACACTCACAGAGAATGCAAATGGCCAGAGTTGTCGAGTAAACGTACTAGTGCGCAAAGCAATATGGTCAAAATAATTGCATATAATATGCGGCGCACACGTAGTAATATGATTAATAATTAAAAATTAGGGTTTTCACGCCCGACCGATTAATGTGATAACGTATAAGGGTTTTTACGGCCAAATCGGTAGATTCATATTTATCGAGGTTGATTTTACCGAGTGTCGTTCGTAAGCACCCAAACAAGCAGGTTTACGTAAATTCGTTAATTTAACTCGTAAAATACGAGTAGTTGCAAACGGGCAAACATCGAAGCTATTTTTTCATTGCATTGCCCTATGGTGAGAAACGTTAAGGAATAACATAAGTCATTTTTATAATTAAATGATGTGAAAGTACAGCCACTTTTTAATTGAAATTAACTAAGGTTTCCCTTTTGTTTTTTTGAAGCAAGTTGGGAAATGTTGTGTGCACGGATGTAGGCGGGATCCGGCCATCCTTTCAAATTTCAGCAAAACATAAAAAAGAATTTTAGCAAATTTGCCTCAAAATTAAAATATATATGTATCTTGATTTGTTGATCTAACTACGTTTAAAAATTATAAATATAAATAAATATAGCGTTGTTAATTTATTGTAAAGCAGTTTGTGACGTTCAAAATCTGCGAACTAAAAACTAGGCTCATGACATTTAAGGATAAATATTACTCTATTATACTATTTTGACGCAATTACCTGTCATTGGATAAACATGGCATGATGCATTGCAGGGAGTAAGTTGGTCAATAGACCTTAAGGTTTTATTGACAATCTAACTTGTAAAAAATAATTTTAAACTTATGTACATTTAATTTGTTTATTTAAATGGCTAAATGTCTTTGTCATCCTTATGTGCGCGTGGTTTTTGAATTTCAACTCCAACTCGAAAAATTAATATTTATGTAGGAAATTTCCTAGTAATTGTAGGGATTTTAGGGGTTTTTGTTTGGTGTTTAGGGAAAAAAAAGTTTGAGAGTTATTAACCTTATCAATTGTTATATCAAGCTGTTAAATTTTATACCGGAATACGAAAATGTATCGATTGTCGGAGATAAGACTGATACCATATGGTTTTTTTATATTTTCATATGTATATTTGAAAATAAATTCACATATTTCAAATATATAAACACTTGTTGATTGTCTTTCAACATTGAGTTTGTAGTTTAGATGTTGAATATTATAAAAATTCTCGTGTCCTTGATTTTTATTTAAAATCATATCAAGAATTTCACATTTTGTAAATTTTAAAATATTTTAAACATTAGAACATGTGAAATGTCAACAGAAATAAAAAAATATATCTTAAATTCAGAAAAACACCAGCAATACTTTGGTATTTTTTTTTTTTTTCTGTCTGTCTGTCTACTTACATCTCCACACCTCGAGAAGCTCGTGACGGCCGAGTTGTTTTGCAGCGTGAAAACCCCTCGTGTAAATGCAGAATTAGTCATATCACGGGCTCATCACTACCTGTTACGAACGGGTATCTATTGCGTCAATTTTTGAGTCAAGCAAACAGATTGTGTGTTTCGTGGCTGTCTTTTATTTTTGAAACTCGGGACAAAAATATTTAGTTTAAAATAAAATAAAAAACTTGCACTGATTATCAATTATTGACGATTTCAGATTATATTAAAATAATACATTATGAAACATAAAAATAAAGCATCGCCATTTCGAGAGGAATCAGAAATGCGATAAAATCGTTGAATTCTACGAATTCAAAGCAGAAGTAAAAAAAAAACAAAAAAAAAAAAAAACCTATTCCAAGAACTGAAATTAAATGGAATAAGAATTTAAACAGAAAGTGCAAGTGTGGCAGCTAATAAAAACCATACGTATATACAAAATTGTGAATAGATTTAATATATTTTGTACATATTGGTAGTATTTATAAATAATATCCATATTACCTACATATCATAAAAAGTTAAATATACGAAATGCGTATATCTGAAATATTTTTTGTTGGATTGGAGTTTGTCGCTGTACTAACAGTGATCTCACTGAATTGCTGCTATGGCGGACCAGGTTGGGTCGACAAGACAACTGTAAACGGGAAAATAAACAGCAGTTTCAAAATTAGCTGTTCATTGAATGAGACGTTCTTTAAGATTAACCAAAATGAAAGCTGTCAGATCGAAGACATGTTTTTCCGAAAGAATACAGGCGGCAAATATATTGATCTGATGGACGTGAAGAAAGAAAACACCACAACTATTTCATATACTGTAGAGAATGCTGAAATGCAGGAAAGTATATACATATGTATGTGTAACGTTCATGCCATAATGCAGACGAATGTCTATATTGGAACGGAACCGCAAAAGATTGAAGACTTTCAATGTTATGGCTACGATTATCTGTATATGGTCTGTAATTTTACCAGTCAGAACAATACGTTGGCTACTACATATAGTTTGAGTTATGCGACCAAGGACAGTCCGAACTACATATATGATGTCGACTGCATCAAAGTTAAGCCGTGGCAACAGGTCTGTAACACCACCCATGAGAAGTATCGAACCGGTGATCCAATTTTTAATTTTAAATTGAGAATTAAAAACGCAGTCGGTGAATTGGAGCAGCTTTTTCCTATCAATAATCATAGGAGAATGATCCCAGCAAGACCTGGCGAAGGTTTAGTAGTCAATAATAAGTCTACAAATTCTATTTGCTTGACTTGGGAGATGCAACGCCGTATATTCTATAGAAGAGGTTTGTTGTGGCAAGTGCAAGTTACGCCAATGAACTTAAGTTCGCTCCATCGTGATATGTGGCGTAACAGCTCCTCTGACATTAACATATCATTGTGTCTCGATGATTTGGAATACGCCGGTTATAAGTACAAACTGGAACTGCGTGTGCGCGTCAATGCTAGCGGTACAGTATGGAGTGAACCCTTCATATACAATTTTCAAACAGAGCCCGAACGGCCGAGACGTCCTCCGCTTATCACGAATGGCAGCTTTTACGTATACTCTTCAGAAACTCAGTTACGTTTGTATTGGGAGGATCTAAAGCGATACGAATATAACGGAGAAAATTTCGGCTATGTTATCAGTGAATATCGTAAGGACGGACAGCTAATGTAAGTTAATCTTGTGTAAATATCCATTCTAGTTTTAATAAGTAATGATTGAGGGACAGTTCTTAAGATTATTTGGTTAATCATTTGCATTTTCAAAATTTACTGTAAATCATTTGTTGTATGCTAATTTTCTCAAATTTAACATTGTTTAACCTATAACTCATTCATTGCATTATTTTTTTATTTTTTTCATAGGGATGCATCTAACATTACTGTGGAATCAAACTCGGCTTTGATTGGTTATTGGCAAATGGGTTCCCGTTATGACATCTACATACGCAGCCACAATAAAGTCAACGATTCTGTAGAGGCAAGTCGGATGGTGATAATGCCTATTAGCGACTTAGAGTTCAATGCACGAAAGCCGCAAAACATTCTAAGTGTTTACCACCCAGACAACAGTAGCTATACTCTCTCATGGAGAGCACCTATTCGCGAGGAAGAGCTGCTCAATTATACGGTTTACTGGTGTAATTCAAAACGTGCGCTGCAAGTGGAGTGTGAGGGTTCCATTCATTTTGTTGACGTACCCAGTTCTCAACTGAGTTATACAACAACGCCATTGCAAAATCAATCCCTCAACATGGCGGTTTCTGCAAATTTTGAGCACTTCAACACAGGCATGCATTGGCCTATCTGCACGATGGACATCACCAGTGATCTAGCACGTATGGAACCAACAATTGATGAAAAGACAAACTCTTCGCTATTTGTAAAATGGAGCAATGAACGTGTGTGTCCCGCTATACTTACTGCCTACAATTTGACGTATTGTGAAATTGTAGGTATCAGTAGTCAAAGCGACCCTAATTGTACCACTGTGAAAATTGACAATCGCAAAAAGTCATATAGAATTGAAAATTTGAAGCCTTTCACTAAATATACAGTAAAGATTTTTATGTATTCGGAGACGAAGGCAAGCAAATACAGCGATGAGATTAGTGCTATAACTGATGAAGCGGCCCCGACAAAACCCGGAAATTTAAATTTCACTCAAGTGACGAATACGAGCGTGACACTTAAATGGGATCGTCCAAACGTCGCAAATGGCATAATACGTGGTTACAGCATCACGATCAATGACAGCCCATACGAAGCAAGGTATCCAGTGGATGGCTCGAATGATTCTTTGAATTCAATAACGTATAAGTATTCAGGTTTAAAGCCGTATACAGCATACAAAGTCGTCGTAAGAGCATATACTCAATACTATTCGGAGCCCAGTGATTCAATACATTTCAACACAACCGTCGGAAGTAAGTGTTTCTTTAATGTCATGTGCTAATCATGTATTACATGTAGTTAACTTGACCCTTTTATTTTTGTTACTCAGATCCCTCGAAACCCGATGTGGGTATCTTCACCGGAAATGAAAAACCACTTCTTAATTGGACAGAGCCCAGCATACCAGCTGGACCAGTGCATTATTATGAGGTCGCAATAAGGGAAATCAATGGTAATGGTACTGTGGTACGTGAAGATACAAGCTATATTCAAAACAGGGAATGCCATTTCGTTACTCCAGATTGTAAGCCTACTCATAAATTTGAGTATAGAGTGCGTGCGGTGAATGTCGAATTGGTGTCAAATGAATTAATAGATTCACAGCAAAACAACAGTGAATCAGAGTCGCATTACGTGGAAGACTCTGGGAATTTGAAGTGTGTATCTGATGAACTTGAGTCATATAATCTGCAAAAAAAGTACAGAAATTCTAACATGTACCTGCTGTATAAATCCGAGTGGGGCACATATCCATTGTGGTGCTCGGAACGTACGTCACACTTGGAAATCTTTGTGTTGGTTAGCTTTTTCGTAATTATGTCTTCAGTGTTTGCGATGCATATGGCCCGAAAGAAATACAATAAAATGGCTGACATAGATTTAACTTTACCGTCTGGTATGGAGTCACTATATACGAAGCCTGCTATCGACATTGGGAGCACCGGAGAAGACGATGGCACAAACCCTGGCGGGTTTACTCAAAGCCCACCTTCTTGGAAGTGCACAATGAATGACGGTGATCGTAACTTGCAGATGTTTATCCCACAAACACAACTCGAAACCAACTGTGGCAATGAAAACTCAAAATTATTATTTTCGGCAGCCGCAACAGTTAACCACGGTCACGTTGGCCTACCATACGTAGATGAGCCCCATGGAAATGATGAGTTAAATCCAGGTTTATCATACACACGCATGAATTCTGATTCAACTACGGATACATTGATCGATAATGAACATAATGTGGTTACACAAGGAGCCCCTGCTTCACAGTACAAGAAGGCATCTGAATTCACTGGAACCCGTCTAGTTACACCTGATCCGATTACTGCTGATGCTAAAGGTATGGGTATGGGTGATGGAGGTTATATAAAACCAGCAAATATGCTTGACATGTGGCATCCCTGGGATGACGTCAGTCATTCAAATGCAGTTACGCATGGAAATGGATCTAGCGCTATGAACATACCTAAAGCACCAAACGTCCCAACAGGTGGCTATGTAACCGTCCAGAATCTGCAAACGCCCAACGTACAAACACAGAAACCCAACTTGACCGCAGTGCCATCTATGCAGCCAACACACCTCAGTGGTGCCATTCTCAGCACCAACGGCTACGTACAGGCTGCAGACTTACAAAAACTTGTGCCCAAAACAAATTTGACAAATGTGGTGGTGAATCCGATCGAATCGAAGCCTTTAGTAAATGCGTCCGGATACACAACAATGGAACATTTGGCCAACGCTAGCAGAACAAATGTTACTGCCAATGCAGCTGTTACAACAACGCCCTTTAAATTTCCAACATGTACCAATGGAGAGCAAGTTGAAGCGGTATACGGCATGGAATCGGCAGCTAAGCCCATAAGCGGTTACGTTACCCAACAGGACTTAAACATTTTGGCTAAACACCATCAGCAGCAGCATCAGGTGCTCTAAGCACTTGCAGCACCTGCACGGCAGCATGCAAAAACTTTCGCAATAGAGCGACATTTATTCATTAATGTATTCATTCATTCAGTCTCATTCATTCATTCATATATTCATTCGCTAATAACACTATAAGTTTGCATGATTACATTCATATTTGGCACTTCAGTATGAACACTACAATACGAACTCAACTTTACTGTACCCTGTTCACATTGAATGGTGATCTCATTGAAGAAAACGAAAGAAATTGAGCACAACTTTTACTGCACCTATACAATGCGAGCGCTGAACAAACAAGAACTGGGTACTGAGCGAACGAAAAAACGAATGCAGTGAAAAGGAAACGAGTTCAGTATGTTAGTAGTGCATTTATTGTGAAGAAAGTGAACATCACAAAACAATTTCTATCGAAAATAAGCAAAACTAAGACAATTAATTTTTTTTTTTTTGTAATAATTGAAGTATTATTGCTGTCGATAAATGATTTTGATTCTTGAGTTTGTTTAAGTTTGTTCCGATTTTATACCAAAAATTATGAATCTATTCATGCAGACATCTAACACACAATCTGTACATAGAAACACATGTACTCCATCTATAGTTATTCGTCAGCGACATCATATCCTGCCTGCGAATTACGCTGTATTTTAATTTTTAAATTTTATTTTAACGTTATTATGATTCTGTGTTTTATTATTATTGCTCCAGAACTGTTTATGATTAGTTTCAATTAGACTTATTCATTGTGACTTGCGTCCCCGTTTGCTCTTTTTTATGGTTTGGCTTAATACCACTTTGAAGAACAGTGGCTCATTTGCACAGATACAACTTTATCAGACCAATATGATGGTTTTCATACACTGTGACAATTTTAACTCAATTATGCCTTATTCGATTTTGTGAAACAAAAAAAAAAAAAAAAAACTACAACACATCAGTTTTCTTTATACTCTTGCAAGAGATATCTCTGATTTGACGAGACGAGTTTATAGCCATGTTCGTATGTCTGTTTCAGCGCAAACTATAGTTTAAGAGTTATGGAAAAATTGTAAACATAAAAATTCTCCGTATATCTAGGCAGACATTAGGTGTAAAATTGCAAAATGTTATATTTGTTGCTTGTATTAAGACATATTGGGGGAATTTTCGTCCCTTTCTCTTAAAAAAGTATTCTTTTATTATTGGAAAAACTAATATATATACTTTGAACAAAGCTTGGAAGAGTATTTAAGTTTCGGCAAAGTCGAAAATAGCGTATTTTCTAGTTTAAATATTGCTTTAATAAATTATTATTAAAAAAAAAAATGGAATAAATATATGACTATTCGATTGGAAAATTTAATTGTGAATTCTTTTGTCGTCGCTGTTAAGGTTCACGGGAAATGGGAGAGAGCTTGAGCTGAAAGCTCAATCTTAACTTGTGAGCTTGAGCTTCCTCGTCTCAACTCTTGGTATATGAGTTGAGACATTTTTTTTAGTTTTAATAGATTTCATCTGAAAATCTTTACATAATTTGTTGGTATATTGAAGGACTCTGTACCACAATTGAGAAAGTTAGTTTAGAGAGGAAACCTATCAACAACTTAATCATGTGGTAGGGAGAGAGAATTAATTATCAAAAACAAAACGGGGCGTTGCAATGAACGCGTGCTTATCTGCCGTCGCTTGCTCAAACGAAACGTACATTGAGGCTTGTGATCGGTTTTTAAAACTCTTTTAGAAACGTATGTACATATATTTATGTTTACTCTTTCGTACATTTGAGAGAACTACGACGTACGTGTACTGATCAAAAACAATAAAATGTTGGATATTGAATTGTATGAATAATTAATTATATCTATTTTTGTTCTCTCAGTGCGTCGAATAGTTTGATGGAATAACTTTTAATGAAACTTCTGTTACTTTTCACAAACAATTCATACCACCAAAGTTCACCTCCAAGAGCGAGTCAACTCCTATTTATTAGAAATAAAATCTGTTAGTGCAGGATACTAAATTTTCAAATATACCCGACTCATTTCTTATCAATTCCTTCTGTTTTTAAATGAGTATGTGAGCATGGGCGTAGTCGGTTCTTCACGAAGGGGAAAAGTATCGGAAAATAACAGAAAGCCATACTAATTTAGGTACTAACGAAGAATGTATATTTTTTGAACTTATACTTATGAACTTCTTCCGATGAATCCGCCTCCCCCTAGGTGAGATTTTGCTAAGCCTCTCCTCCTCTAATTTTATCTCACGTAATTTATGGACGTCCCCTTACTACAGCATATAGCTGTCATAGAAATGATCGGTCGAAAATAAGGTTTTTGCTTGAAAAACGAATGGTTTTAAAGCTATAACCTAAATTTTTTTCATAAGATCATCTTGGACGTCAATAAAGACACCCTGCAAGATTGGTGAAGATCGGATTTACACAGAAGTACTTTGAAATAATGCAAACAATTTTATGACTCTTCTTACAAGCTTCTTGGTGTATTTTTTGCTTAAATCAAAAATTGATGTATTGAAAGTATCGAAATTGTAATGTAGGGGAGCCGTGGTGCACCTCTCTGCTCCTAGCTAAGCCGCTGATGCTGAGTCTGACACAAATACTACATTCATTGCTTAACGAATCGTTGTTTCAATCGGTTGATTTTTTTTTTATTTTTATTTTAATTTACAAAATCTTAAAATTTCGACGAAATAAGCTCTTATCGGTTGAGGTTGCTATAATGAAAAATATTGAATACAACAGCAATTAAAAAATGCTAAGAAATATGTATAACAAATAAATTATAGAAACAATCAGAATTAATTCCACGAAATCGACAGGAAATAGCAACAACAACAATAAAGCAACGTTATAACCAAAGACAATGAAAAAATTGTGATATTCCTCGAAGCTCGTTTGAACTGCTAAGGTTAAGCACTATAACTCACCAACAATGAAGTACCGACTGGCGACGATATTTTTTGTAACTGTATTACTACCGACGGCTATAGGTGGCGAATTATGGTTCAACAATGCTCAGAGGTTATACTATTCAAAAGGAAACAATGGAAGTATTATTTGCGATTCAACAAAATACAAAGCGGAAACGAAAAATGGATGTATCGACTACTACATAACACGAAATGGAACACGTTTGGATAAGTCACTAATCACGACCATCGGCAACCACACCATCTATAACATGACCAACCTCCAGAAGGAGACGGTAAAGTACAACTGTCGCTGTGGTATACACGATTACTGGGACTTTATTGTATTCGTTGACGACGAAGAACTCCCTAAAGTAAATCTAAAAGAGACGGACTGCACTAGTTACGACTTCGAATATGTGGAATGCAAATTTAAGCCTCCTAGTGTGGAATCGGAATTGTTTTACAATTTAAGTTTCGACATCGATGGAGTAAAAGGCAATGTTAATTGTTCAATGGACATTATTGTCACGTGTACATTGAAACCTAAAGAGAGAGTATTAACGCATAATTTTTTAAATTTGACATTGACCGGTAAGACTTTGTCAAATCTAATGAGTACGGAATCGATAGAGTATAACAATTGGATTAGGATGATGCCAGATTTATCGAAAAGGACTATATCAACGATAACAAATGACTCAATTTGCATAATGGTGAACATGGAACGGATTTCCCTTTACAACTATTTAAATGGTTTGAAATGGGATGTCAACGTAACGCCGAAAAATTTCGACGTGTTGCCGAAAGTGAATCAATATTTTGAGCAAAACGATACCGCAGGAGAGAATTTGTGCTTTAAAAAATTGCCATATGCTTTTTATCATTACACGATATCGATAAAAGCGCGCGTCAATAAAATTAGGTCACAATGGACCGAAATATATGAAGAAACAGTTAGAACCGAACCTTATATCCCGACGAAAGCACCAGCGGTTACTAACGGAAGCTTCTACATCGATAAAGGATCAATACATATATATTGGGTCGGTCTGCAGAGGCACGAATTCAACGGTCCCAACATCACATATGACATTAACGAATATCACGAAAACGGAACCATAAAGTAAGTTATAAAGTTATAAATTAGTAAGTTATAAATTAGTAAAAATGTGGAATTAGTTACCAAAACTATGTAACGCAAAAAAGGATGGAAGTAAGACCCCATAAAGTATACATACGAACAATCAGGACAATAAGAGATAATAATTGAGACTTTCCGTCCGTTCTCACCAATAGATCTCAAAAATAATAAGAGCTAAAGACTTGGAATACGGAGGATAGACTCTAGAGGTTTGGCAGCAGATCAAGTATCCCTCTCCAAGCATTGTTAAGTGCCCATTACATGGTCAAATAGTAGCATCAAGCATCGTCATATTGTGAATTATTTGTGTGTGCGTCTCATATACAAAGCTTGAGTCAATTTTTTCCATGCATGCGAGTACTGTCAATGGTTGCTTGACCCTGTACGTTGCAGCATACTGCAAAACAGTCTCGTTTACGCATTAACAAATCAAAGGAATATAAATGAGGCAACGGAAGCTTGATGTCAAAGTGTCAAGTAAAAATCCTCAGTTGCTAAACATTTTTTAAAACGATCACACGTGCGTTTGGAGCGGACAACAGAAATTTAGACAAGCAAACAGTGAATGATTGACAAGCATGCAGTACCGTCTGAGCGCTCGCCTTTATGCACACGTACACGAATGCTTGATACTGCAATTTGACCGTTTAATGGGCACTCAACTCGAATTTTTATGTACATATGATGTTTTTTACCAGTTTGATTTGAAATTTTAAACAATATTTAAATGGTCAATCTCAGATATTCAATCTGATTTTATTTTAAATTTGCGTGTTGCCCAATTAATAATTATTCTTGAACAGGTTCGTTTCATAATTTAATATTTTTAAACCCGGACACACATACAGTGCTTATTCTTAATGGAATAATTGCAAGAAGGATTTTCCAATAAGAATAATTTGGAAAATGCTTATAAAAGCGGCAAAGCCGAAAATAGCTCGCTTAGGGGACGTATAAATTACGTGAGATAAAATTAGGGAAGGGGGGTTCAGCAAAATCTCACCAAATCTCACCTCTGGGGAGGTGGGGTTCATCGGACATCTCAAGTGATTTTTTTAGTTCACTAGTTTACCATTTTTTTTTCAAAAATTTAAACAAAAAAAAAAAATTTATTTTTTTTCCAAATTTTTAGCAAAATCTCATGTGAGATTCAAAGGGAGGGGTTCGTCAAAGTCTCACTCAGTCTCATCAAGAGGGGGGGAAGGGTCTAAATTTCTAGAAAAAAACCTATTATTATTTTTTGATTATCAAATGTAACAATTCGAATTAATTTACAGGAGTGTACACTCAAGAGTCAAACAGCCTTCACTAAGTATGGAGCACTGGGATAACCGTACCCGCTATGATTTTGAAATACGTGCCCATAATGACATTGGTAAAGGCGTTGAAGGAAGTCGACTTGCAATCATGCCCTTGTCAGATTATGATTACGACACGCACAAACCAAATCATGTTCAGGGTCTTGATCATGGCAATAGCTTTACGCTCTCGTGGGAGGCACCGAAAACCGTTACTGATAAGGTGCTCAACTACACGATATATTGGTGCAATTCATATCGGAAACGCCAACATAATTGCATTGATTCAATTAATTTCGTCAACGTACCCAGTACAGAACTCAATTTCACAACGGAAAAGTTGCAAAATCAATCGTTCCAAATGTCTGTCTCCGCCAATTTTGAGCACATTAACACTGGCATGCATTGGCCCATCTGCACAAGAGACATCAATGACGATCTTTCGATTATTGAGCCGACACATGAGGACGTGACGTCACATTCATTTAACGTCAAATGGAGCACAGAAAACATTTGTCCCGTTATATTTATTGAGTATAACCTAACCTATTGTGAAAACTCGATTTGTGAATGGAAACGAATCAACAAATTTGACAAGTCATATAAAATAGAAAACTTGAAGCCGTACACTAACTATACAGTGAAGATTTGTATGTACTCGATGACGAAGGAATGCAAGTATGGCAATGGTATGACTGTCTTAACTCGTGAAGCGGCCCCGACAAGACCCGAGCAATTAGAAGTCATTCAAAAGGCGGATACGAGCGTGACACTTAAGTGGCAACGTCCAAGCGTCACAAATGGCATAATACGTGATTATATCATCACAATTACTGGAAACAATGATATTTGGTTACCAGTGGATGGCTCGAATGATTCTTCGAATTCAATAACGTATAAGTATTCAGGTTTAAAGCCGTATACAGCATACAAAGTCTTCGTAAGAGCATATACTCAATACTATTCGGAGCCCAGTGATTCAATACATTTTAACACAACCGTCGGAAGTAAGTGTTTCTTTAATGTCATGTGTTAATCATGTATTACAAGTAGTTAACTTGACCCTTTTATTTTTCTTTCTCAGCTCCCTCGAAACCCGATTTCAATGTCACCACCAGAAATGAAAAAACAATTCTTAATTGGGAAAGGCCCAGCATACCAGCTGGTCCAGTGCATTATTATGAGGTCGCAATAAGGGAAATCAATGGTAATGGTACTGTGGTACGTGAAGATACAAGCTATATTCAAAGCAGGGAATGCCATTTCGTTACTCCAGATTGTAAGCCTACTCATACATTTGAGTATAGAGTGCGTGCGGTGAATGTCGAATTGGTGTCAAATGAATTAATAGATTCACATCAAAACAACAGTGAATCAGAGTCGCATTACGTGGAAGATCCTGGCGAGTTGATGTGTGTATCTGATGAACTTGACTCATATAAAATAAGTGCAGATATAAAAGAAATGTACAGAAATTACGGGAAGTACAATTCCGAGTGGAGTAAATCACAAACCCATTGTCTGGCACCTAGGAAAACCTTACAAACATTTGAGTTAGTTGGCATTATCGTTATTTTTATTTGCTCGATGTTTTCGATGTATAAAGCCCAAAAGGAAATCAAAACCAAAGCTGATATAACAGTCAAATTGCCGCCTAGTATTAACGAGCACTTGACGAAACTTCCCGACACTAAGGGCACCGAAAAAGTTGTTGGAACCAATGCTGACACTGGCAACGACGGCCAATCGTTTGTTAACCAGCGACACCTAAATGATGATCGCAACTCAATGGTAATTACTATGCCCATAAATTCTGATCCAACAACAGAACCGTTGCTGGGTAATGAAATCAGTGTGACCACTGACTTAGAGAACGGGAACACATCAGATATTTTAACCCATATAATGGCTCCAGAACCGGAAGCTGTGGGTTTGGGTATTTGTGCTGACGGCTACATATCATTACCAATTATAGATAATATGTCTCAACCGCAAAAAGCTTTTGGCAATCAAAACGGTGCCACGCACGAAAGTGCTCCTAGCCCCACGAATACATTCAACCATGTACCGACCGGCTATGTGACGATACAGAATCTGCAAATCCCCACCCTACAAACACAGAAACCCGATTTGCCTGCGGTGCTCAGCACCAATGGCTACGTGCAACCTACAGAAATACAGAATCTGAAGTCCACAAAAAATATGACAAACGCGATAGTGGATCCGACAGAATGCGTGAATCCTCCCGGATATGCAAGCATGAGACCTTTGGCCAACATTAACAGACTGAATGTTAATGACAATGCTACCGCCGCCAATGACTCAATGACACTTTTGCCGTCATGTAGTAATGGAAATCAAATTGGGGCGAAATACGGCACGGAATCGTTAGTTAAGCCCATTGGTGGCTACGTTACCCCACAGGACTTGCACATTTTAGCTAAATGCCATGAACAGCAGCCCTAAGTTTTAAAATTTAGTATCTTTATGTATATTTCGAAATTAAACTTTGCCACCTATGTAGTATATTTGCCGCTAGAGCCTCGATCTTGGCGTCTAAAATTAGTTTTTTAAGATATCTCCATTCTGACTCATTCTTCAAAATGAAACTCGACAATTTTTGTAACAAAACAATATGTTTTACTTTTTACTTTCATTTAAGTACGTAAAAAAATATCAGTATTATATGCAATAGTATTGTAGATTACATATAAAAAATTTAAAATCTTATACCCATGAGAGCTTCCACCAATGCCCGCCTAACTTAAGGAGCTCCTATTGCCGTGCCATTTGTATGATCCATAGTATTTAAAGTTGTTCTCTTCACACTTGAGGTCTGCTTCTTTGGGACCACGAGACCCATACATGTATGAAATGGGCTCAATACGTTCATTTTCGATTTTGTGCAATATTGGCGTGAAGATTCGCCACGCCTCGCGAAGCTCATCGGAACGTACGAAATGCATTTGCGAACCGCAGAATACATCGAGTATGAGGCGTTCGTAGGCGTCAGGCAGGTAGGAGTCCTTGTAGCGGTGCTCGTACGTCAGATCGAGTTCGGTCTCCTCGATGTCGAACGTAATACCCGGGCTTTTAGTCATCATTTTAAAGTACAACGCCTCGCCGGGCTGCACGCGTATAACGAGTTCATTGCGTTTCGTGTTGCCCTCAAAGATGTCTCCCTGCACATCCTGGTACTGTATTCGTACCTCGGCTTTCCGTTCATTGAGTGCCTTGCCACATCGTAGGATAAATGGCACACCCTGCCAGCGTTCATTGTTGATCTTAAGTACGGCCATTGCGTAAGTGGGTGTAATTGAGTCGTTTGCCACTGTCGGATCATCAAGATAACCAGTTCGTGCATCGTCATCTTTCCCTTCCGGATTGCCCACATACTGACCCAACACCATATCACAGAGCTCCAGCGCTTTTATGCTCTTTAAGACTTTCACTTTCTCATCGCGAATGTCGTCAGGATGACAACTAACGGGTTTCTCCATAGCAACCAATGATAGAATCTGCAGCAAATGATTCTGCATCACATCACGTATAATGCCGAATTCATCAAAGTAACCACCGCGACCCTGAGTACCAAAAGGCTCTTTGAATGTGATCTGCACGGATGCGATGTTTTCGCGATTCCACGTTGAACTGAGTATCTTGTTGCCAAAACGTATTGTCATTAAATTCTGTACCATTTCTTTACCCAAATAGTGATCAATGCGATAGAGCTGCTCCTCTTGGTAGAGCGATGCCAAATGATCGCTTAATTTTTTAGATGTAACATCGTCTCGACCAAAAGGCTTCTCCACAATAATACGATTCCATCCTCTAGTAACAAACAAGTTGTCGATTAAAAAAAAGTGACAAAAGAAAAGAACCTCTTTAATCCCACTAAGCTTCATACATACCGTTCCGACATACAAATCTTTTTAACATTCGTCGTTGTTTCTTCAAAAACAGAAGGTGGCAGCGCTAAATAGAAAATTCGATTTGCCTTGTTTTTGTTCTCCATCAGTTCCAGCTGTTGATTAAGCAACTCAAAGCCGGTGCGACCATCATAGCTGCCCGACACATACTCGTTAAGCTGCCAAAAGGCATCGTACTTCTTTTTTTCATATGGTTGAACCTAATTATATGGAAAAAGAAGAGACATCGTTAAGATTTCAAATCGACATTGTTTTATTCAATGCACATTCATGGGTATTGTACCTTCATGTATTGCTTGCAGCTCGCTTGCAGCTGTGCAATTGTCAGCTTCGAGCGAGCGTATCCACAAAATTTGGTCGGTTGGGGCAAGAGATCGTCACGATAAAGCCACCACAGTGTCGGGTAAATCTTTTTCTTTGCCAGGTCACCCTAAAAAGGTCAGTTGAATAAATCAAATTCATTCAATATGTTAATCATTTGTTATGTTAAAGTTTCTATGCAAATCGTTTGCTCACCGATGCGCCAAATATTACAAACGTGTGCGGAATCTGACCGTCGAAATGTGTGCCTTCGCATATCATCGTTGGTGACTTCAGTGATTTGATAATGAGATTAAGTGTTTCGTGCTGGTCATCGAGTACTTGGTCTTAAAAAAAAAAAAACAATACATAAAACAATAGTTCAAATAATGTGCAAGTAATAATGGTCACAAAGGTCGATGAGCGAACCTTGACTAAAAAATTCACAAATTGAGACACATCAATCCACCACACATTAATGATTTATAATACTTCTAAAATCTTTATTTGAAGTTTATTTTCAGTTTTGCAAGTTAAAGTTATGGCAAGCATCCAAAAAGTGGCTAATAAATTAGAGAGACAGCGAAAGGTCACCTTTCGGCGTTCGCCAATGGGGCTCTGGGATTGTGTGATCAAACTTTAGCAAAACTCGAAACCAGGTTGCGCGTTGAGTAAAAACGACTGTATAAACATATTTATGTATATATATATATGTATTTATGTATGTATGTATGTGTGTGTTTTGACATGGTCACTGAAAACTGCTGAGTTGTGCTTGACTTTGAAACGAATAAGCAACGCACAAAGCAAACTTAAAAAAGTGCACTTTTGCAACCTTGTTGTCGAACGTTGTCTTTGAGTGTGGTGATGACGGCGCTTATGAGAATTACATTGACACGACATCGAACTCGAACTTATTCAAAAACTCTCCTGTTCATATGCAACCCAGCCCAGGCCGGTTCGGTTCGACAGATCGGTCGCATTTGTATTGATCGACCGAAAACGCTTTGAAATTAAATAAGATCTCACTTAACTGCAGTTTGATGCAAATATAATCTAATCAGACACACCTCTGTCGAACCAAATAAGCAAACTTAAGTCTGTCTGATGACTCAGCTGCTCTCACTGCAACGTTTGCTTGACTTTTACTCAAAGACGCGCTGTCATTGGAGACTCTTGCAATTAACTGTTTTTTTTTATAGTTGAAAGTTTGTATTTATTGAGTTCGATTGGAAATATTTACAAGTGCTAATACCAAAAGATAATGGTATCAAAAATTGTCTTGATTTTTTATCTTCGTTTATAAACCAATTTTTATAGTGCTTAAGAACATTGAATATTCAATTTGAGCTGATTAAAAACTTACGCCAATTAAAGATGTACACACATTTAATGCTAATGAGGTGCATATCAAAAACACGTGTACAAAAACGTGAAACATTTTATTCAACAGTTCGTCAATCGAACCCATATTCCAGAAACGTTATGACCTTCAAGGTCACTCGGACATAAAAATTTGAATACGGGTTTCATTAACATTGACAAAGGTTGTTATACTGATTACACACATACTCGCATGTTTTCCAAACATGTGCACGTGGAAAACACGATTGCAACATTGTTTTTTGTAGACTATTGCTTTTCCAACGCTAAGAACTCTTTGCTCTGCTCGATGCAGCATATTCTTGAAAGCGGCAAAGGCAATTTGTCCAGAAGATCGACAATTCAGAAGTGTAACTATGATTATCCAGTGATATTTTCGCACTTTAAGTTTCTTTCGAATGTCCCCCTCACCACTTAGTTTATGGTAATGTATCGTAATCTATTGTACATGTCACTTAAGTACATATAAAGAGCATAAGGCACTTCGAGTAAACCCAATGGAGAGAACCGCTCACATTTAACCGCTCAATGTCAACAACCTTGACAAAACCTGTCGTTCAATTGTGAAATTTGTGAAATGTTTATAAGTGTTTAATGTCCGAAACAAAACAGAAAAAGAAATTAATAACAGTCAAGGTTGAAGTATGTATGTATGTATATGACTTACCATTGTTAACTTGCGAAGTCATTTTCAGCCCTTTTTTAAATCTGATTTTATGAATTCACGAATAAATGAGATTTTGTTATATATTTATTTATAATTTTTTTTTAATTTTATCAAAATTGTTTGTGCACAAATTGTTCAGTCACTTTTGTCGATGTATGTAAAATAGCAGTGGTAGCAACAACAAACTCTGCAAATTTTGAGATTTACAACGAAGACTTTGGCTAAGTTATATTGTGGCGTTGTTGAATGCAATTCAATGAAATGCAAAATTCCCTAACAAACAAGCAACGGCAAAGCGTAGAAATAAATAAATGTTTGCATGCTTGTTGCTTTTTATTAATATCACGAAAAGCACAATTGTAACTCAGCACGATCGCAGGCCGACTAAATTGTTGGTCCGGCGCGCAGTTACTTGTGAGCGACTGCGAAATAAATCGTATACATGTATGAATTATTCAACCTCTGCTGAGCGCAGCAAGAGCGAACGCTGAGCATAGCAAACACTTGACTTCAGGATCAGTTATGCACCGTTTTAGTTAACGAAGCACGCATTGTCACGTCGTGTGGTCGTGTAAAATGTTTTTGTACAAGCGTTTCTCACTAACATTGACAATTCAAATTGTGCTCACTTGGCACACATACTAACAAAGTCGGTAAATTTTGTGCCAACTCATGAGCGACTGCGAGAACGCTGGCTTAATACATGCAACCAAACTATCAATCATGTCTTGCAGTTTATGTGTTACAACACCTAACGATCCCCCTCCCCTCCCCATCACATTTAACATCTTGAATTACTTTGATTCGCGTACTTGGCACACTCAAATTTGAATTCAAAAATAAATTTTTTCTTAATTTTTTGGTAGACAGGTACATGTGTAAGTTAAGTTTGCTTGAAAGTATAGTCAATATTAACGTAATTAACGTGTTTTGTGTAAGTTGGACATTTTTTTTTTATGATACAATTTTAAGAATCCGTAATTTAAAATATTATTGAGAATCTTTAATAAGAAAACAACTGAGTTTATTTACGAAACATATTTGTTAATTAGTTGTTATTGATAAATAATATTGTGTTACAATCAGAGCATGTATGTACATATACACATGTATGTACATGTAATGAACGTTTTAGTTCATAAAATGTTTTACTATTAATACTCTAGTATTTGTTAATACCCTAAGAACGTCGTACCGTTATTGCATCAATTCACTTAATCGAATGAACACAAACCGACATGACTCGAGTTTTTCAAACTACTTTCATTTATAACGGTAAAATTGCAAGGTCAAGAACAGCAACAGCAAACAAAGTGGCATAGCATGGGAAACACATGAAAATCACGCAAAGACAAATCAAGAACAAATGATAACTGTCGACGGCAACACAACGCCGGCTTCGCAGTGCCCAACATTGCTCTTCTCTACAACAACTCAGTAAGCGAACGCGAATCGATCTATGCGAATATACGAGTACATGTGTTCATAGGTTTTTAGTTGCCGATTATCGTTCTTAAGCACATGTGTGAATCACGCTATTTTTGCTTATCAATGTACCGTCCCACCTTCAGAAAGATACAATACAAATTGCTCTTCACCGACCTTGATAGAGCTTATCGTTGGGTATGCTAAGTGTTCATTGCTGATAACAAGTGAAACAACTTAAGAAGCGCAAAAAGCAAATATTACATCAATACACAAACAATACTTCATTGCAGTATCAAAAAGAATCTCGAACTTTTCATTAAATACATATGTACATAAGAGTATTTTGTCAACTGATGACTTCCTTCTTCTTCTTTTTGCACTTGATATATGTACATACATACAAGCACAAAATGTCAATTGCTTTTCTTTCCATTTTTAATTCTAAATGTATTAATCATATACAAAGACGGCTGATAACACGCCCCCAACACAAAATTCTATGCCTCTAAAACCATATTAGTGCAATGAATTTGGTAGTTCTATCTGGAAAGTATTGCGGGAGTTTTGAAAATTGGCATCCATATGGATTTTGGAGATATGGTCGAAAAAGTGATTTTGGGCGCCATTTTTTCAAAATCGCGGCTCGAGCGGCGGTGATAGAAGGTAGCAAAAGAGCAGCCCAAAATCCATATAGATGCCAATTTTTCAAAATCCCGCAAAACTTTTCAGGTAACCTCTTTTTTTACAACCAAATGACTGAACTATAAGAGCTACATATAAGCACGATAGTATAGAAACACACGCTCTGTCAATGCTATAAAAAACAATTTATTTGTTGAAAATAAGCTGTATAAAGGGGCCCTAATAAGACATAAGCTTTAGGATAGCTAACTTAACTGACCTCTCATATTATATCACCATGGCTAAGTTATTATATCTTTTTGGAAGAGCATAACATATAAAACAGAAACAGACAATTGTCATTAGAAACTAATTACAACAACCGATTGTAGTTATGTTTGTTGTTGGGAGATTACAATCCAATGGACAATCAGCTGCTTGTTAGTGTAAGATGGAGAATCGCTAATCCACATTACATGACAGACGTGAAGGTCGTTGTTTCTATTTTGAAAATCAAACATACAAACATAAGTTATTAACCATATCGGTTCTGTGTCAAAGTGCTGATGTTACTCATTTAAAAAATATACATACGTTTTCATATATGTACATAAATAGCTATAGTTAGTATTTTTATTAAGTCTTTGATACAGTTTTATTGTTCGTATTTAGGAATTATAGTATTTATGTTGTGTAGCTTAAATCTTTTGGTACTTTTACGCAATTAAACTAAAAAATGACTCACACTTTCTAAAACTAACCTGAAACAAATTTCTTAACGAACATAACTAAGGTTTCTTTAATATATTACAATTTCATTGCATTTGATTATTAGAATTATAGCATAGCACACAAAACGAAAACATCATATTATTCGTTGCATTTTGCATTTAGTTTTGAAACTAAGTTTAGGTATCCAGCAGTAGGATTTGCGTGAATAATGCCGCTTCAGCGACAAACGTCAGTAGAAGACGACTGTGTGTAAAATAGTCTTGTTGCGTCTAAACTCGAATTCTTGCAGCATTTCGTCCACATCGTTGTCAAGATCTTGGGATTTAGACATCTGAAAGAGGCAAAGATATAAAAAATAATCTCGCTTTTAAATTATAGAATATGAACATTGCATTTGACAAATTTGAACTTTTGAAAGTGTTAAATGTAGTAGTAATGTTTATGTTTAAAATTAAATTGTAGCTTTTGAAAGTGGTTGTAAGCGATCATGGCACCTACCACATTAAGCATATCCGTTATGAGGAATGCGCCCATTAGTGCCTCTTCGTGGTTGTCTTCTATGTCCACATTGAATACATGAACTGGAAGGTTATGGATGGAATCACGTGACTCCATGTGCTCCACTACCAAATCATAAACGCGTTCCTCCACAGTTACAATAATGTCAAATTGTTCCTTGCAATCCTGAAAGCGTTCGGGGCACTTTTTGATTCGTCGATTACGATCTAACATATGCAGCAATCCATTTTGTGTGTAACTGTGTGTGTACCAAACAAAAACCATATTATTAATGCAAGAAATTGTTACATTTGGTTGTTAGATTAGCCACCATATGATTCTGGGATTGAGATTCAACTTACAATTGTTTGTCTTTAGTCTCGAGATCGTTGTAAATAAACTCATAAGTAGTGCCGAATTCGTAAACATTTGGCTTGTCGAATGATGTGCCGGGCAGTTTGACGCGATCTCCCGTTCCGAACGAGCGCACCTTGAATCCTTTTTTCGAAAGGAAACTGTGGGCTTCCATCGACCGGTTCATGTTTGAGGAGCATACGATCGCCACCAATAGATTAGAATTGTATGGCATCGCTTACGTTTCTCTGTAAAACTGCTGTTGTATTAAATACAATGATTGTTCAACAATTTGCCAAAATTTGTCGTTTTGTGTTTTTTTTTTTTCTCACCTTTCTAGAGGCGGGGAATTATCCATGCTAACATCGATATTATCGATGTTTGTTAGACAATCATCGATGTTTTTCAAATACAGCTATTTTTAATAAAAGAGTAAGAGGATAACATTGTGGGTCTTGCTCCCATTTTCACTTATTTTGGCAATTTTCATTTTAAAAGTAATTGTACGAATTAAAATGTGTGCGCTCTAAAATTCTTAACTTTTCAGTTATCGAAAATTGTAAGTCTCTGGCCCAGAACAATAGGGGTGGAGAATCATCGATGATTCGATGCATCGATGAATAAATTCGTTATTTCTTCAACAAGCCTTATTTTTTATTGAGGTCGTTATTTTTGTAAATAAATATCGCATAGCACTAAAGTTCCTATTGCCAAAGACATAAAATAAGAAATGCCTTTTCAGCAACTTCAATTTCAATAAAGCACGTTTTCGCGGATGTGAAAATTGCTAATAATTAAAGAACTTCTGTGAAAGGGCTCGTATTAACTAAAAGGAGGCCTTACTACCTACTTTAACTCGGTCCGTGCTGGACATGGCACCGAAAATTCATCGCTGAGCGAAAACAAGCAAAATTCTTTAGAAATTCGGAAACTTCTTTTGTTTTGCTCTGAAAATGAATATTAAAATACAATTTTGATATATTGTTAAAACACATTTTATGAAAACAAAACATTAATTTTGAATATTGCAGTTTGGTTTAAACTTTACAAAATTAATTGTCTAACCAATAAACAATGAAAGTTCTGAAAAAACAGTATGGTATAACACTTAACAACCACTTTTTATGTATTTGAATCTTAACATTTCTAAAACGAACACACCTAAAGTGGTGTGATGAGAGTATTCTAATCCACTTGGTAATTTCTAACTTAGGGGCTTAATTATTGTCGCTTTTACTTTGACATGTGTATAAAATATTAAGAACGATATAAACAGTATGGTTAACTTGCAAAAAATTCGTGTAATATACAAACATCTGGATCGGAACTAAAGTTCTTCGAAGAAAGCTACGCGTGCTTTTGTTGAGCCCGTCTTTAACTTTTTCAGCGTTGAATATTTGTTTTCGCCGGCCTTTATCTGAGCATCACTGAGAATGTCGAGGTTACTTTGATTCTCTTCGATTTTGTGTGGCGCAATTTCACTTCGTAATGTTTGCAGCTGATTTTGGACTTGTTTTTGTGATTTACGCAAATACTCGAGATGACTTCGTTCGATTTCGTTTGTTATTTGCTCCATTGCGCTGACGGTCAGTATAAACTCTTTTGGTTCGAAATCTTCCACAATTCCGACTGTGTTGTTCTGAATATCGGTAAGTTCAGCAGCTCCAATGGTCTCAATGTCATTCGTAGAGTTGCTTGTTGTCAACGATGGCGTACTATTCGCCGTATTACTCGTAGGTGAATTTGTCGTGGTGACACCAACCACATGAGAAAATGTGGAGGCAGTAAGCAGACTGTCTGTAGATGACTTATGCTCTCGATTTAGAAAGCTAAGCAGACGCGCGGTGGCTTCGCGTTCCGCCAATTTGGCACATAGGAGTTCCTTTTTTAGTTTTTCGGTTTCTGCTTGTCGTTTATCTTTTTCAACTGTCAGTTGGTGTACATAGAAGTCGGCGTCACGTATCTTCTTCTCTAAGTCATGTTTTTCTCGTTCGATCTTTACTTGATGTTCCCGTAGTCGATCCATCTCCGTTTTGAAGTGATTGGCTTTGCATTCAGTCAACTGCATTTGCTCCTCATTTACGCGACTTTTCTCGAAATATAGCTCCTTGGTTTCCTCCGAACGACGCTGATAAGAAAATGGAGTTAGACTATTTTATAGACAATTTTGTTTATTATAACTTACTAATGCGTCGTTAGCAACCCGCATTTCGTCCTGCAGATGCTCCAATCGTTTTTCCAATTCACAACGCTCGTGTTCCGCTTTCTCACGCAGTTTCTTTTCACGCATAAATTTACTACGTTCAATCTGACGCCGATGTTTTTCCTCTTTAGCCTGTGCCTTCATTTGCTGTATTTCCATTGTATCGGGCTTTCGGCGGCGCATGTACAAATCATGATTGCCCTTGCACAAATCTAATATCTACAAACTGGCGCGTATAAACCAAATGAAGGCAAAAAAGAACTTAAAAATACCATTATACCATTTTATTGATATGCAGATCCTCTGAGTAGAATATAAAACTAGACACCTTGCTATCAACGAGCCGAATCGTAAACTTCTTGTCATCGAAGCTAACGTGCCGAATTTCGTTCCATTGAAACGTCGTCTTTGGTGACAGCTTATCACGCTCATCATATATGTTTAGACCTACGGCAGTAACGCCCAGCCACAATCTGGTTTTGTTCTTATTCTGTGAATTTAATTTATTATTAACATGCCTGAGAAATGGTCTACACTTACAGTTATAGGGAAATAATTTACACCGTACATATCTAAATCTTGTGCGATTTTCAGATACTCCATTTCGACTTCGTCCCGGGTCATTGGTTCATGATCCATATACCTAAAGGAGAAACATAAATATTTTTTTTTTAAAGATGATCAATGGGCTTACCATGTCTTAATGCGCTCCTCCCACATTTCAGGCGTCATTTGGTATTGATCTGTTACCCCCTTAGGTAGCAACTCCCCTCCAGCTAGCATACCGTCTTTGTACGTTTCGTAGTCGTATGGTCCATATTGCACATGTACAGCGTAAGATGCCAACAAAACTGAAGCCTCAGGACGACAGTATATATCCATCGACAGTATGCTCTGCTTGACTTGCAGAAAAAATAAGTGCTGCGTGATCTCCTGTATTAGCTCCTCGCTTACGTTTTCCGGAAAGTATTTTGCATAAAAGCTAAAGACGAAAAAGTTGTTCGGCTGCACTTGCACGCGTTGCTCCTTTACCTTTTTATCCATTTTCAGCCAAGAAACATTGTGCCGCGTATCGACATACTGTAGGCCAAAGTACCAAGCTTCGCGTAGTCCAATTGTACGACACACGAGATCAAAAAGATCTTGTCCAGTTGCGCGCTGTTCCAGTTCGAACTCAAGCTCCGAATCAAATGTTATGACCCGCACTGGGATCGAACGATTCTTTTTTGAACGAAATGGGCTCATGCTCAGGAACGTTGGTACAACAAACAGTCGAAAGGCTGCAAGAACGAATTTATTTCTACCTTTTGTCTTTTTGTGACTGGCTCTATGATTATTATGGCATTAAGGTAATTATTGATCATTTTTCTAACATTTCTGTGTACTGATTGGTTTTCTGTTTTAACACTTAACAAAAGGCCACTGGCGCCTAAATCGTTGCATTGATTAATTACTGTTAAATAAATCAAAATTTAATTAAATTGTCTAAAAGGGCAAACAAAAAAAAAACAAGATGCATGTTTCTGTCACAGCGCTGCTTACTTAATGTTGGTAACATTAAGTAGGGATGTCGAAAAAATATCGATATATTGAAATATCGATATTATTATTTTTTTAATATCGAAGTTTTTGAGTGATATTTAATTTACCGATATATCGATGTAGCGATATCAAATTCCAAACATCGAAAAGGTAGCAAAAAACGATATTTTTTTCAGAACGTTAAAAATTGATATTTTCAAAATTATTCGATACAATATATATCGATATTTTCTTGCATTTCCGACATCCCTAACATTAAGTTAAACTGGTGTTAGCAGAGGCGTGAAAGCGACGGGACTTGAAAGAGTGAAGGAAAACTTGGAAGAACGGTATGCAATAAATAAATACTATATTATTTTCTTATTTTCATTTAAATTCATCAATTATCCCCAAGTCGCCAATTGAATTTGAATTTCAAGATGGCGTAAAACTGGCAGAAACGCAAAGAGTAGAAGATGTGCCAAAAAGCACCAAAATGGAAGTATCTCCCTTGTCAAGAGCGAACTTACAGCGACATACGCCACACCAATGCAACGCCTGCCGTTTCTGAAACCAATCGCAAGAATTAGGTGCGCACTTGTCTGCACCGAATACATTGTGGCATAGGTGAAATCTACCCCGAATGTAAGCTAACAGAGCTGTTATTGTATTGATGTGTGTAAAAATCATCGATGATAGCGATGTTTTTGATTCTTTTTTATTATTCAAAAACATAGAAAAGGGTGCTAAAAATGGTGCCCAAAATGTGCAATAACAGAGCTGTTGAGTTTTACAGTGGAAGTCACTTGACGTATGTTCGCTTAAAATATCAAGTGACATGAGTTGGTACACACAAAGACCATCATTTTTAGTTCACCAACCAGTGTTACCAACTCTCAAAAATTGTTCTCCCTAAACTCTAACCAAAAACCCCTAAAAACCCTACAATTTAGGAAATTCCCCTAAATAAATATTTTTGGGCCCTGCTGCAATTTTCATTTTCACAAAAATCTTACGAATTCGACCGGCAAGTGCAAAAACTTTCATAACTACGTTGCATTTTGAGTGCAAAAGTTGTTTGTGTTGTGTAATTGCATGTAACATACGAGTAATCTTTACAAAGGTAGCAATATGGAGAAAAATTGGCAATGCAATGGTCTATGTTGAGTAAGGTTACCGATAACGTACGTCATTTTAATAAAAAAATCATGAGAGAGTACACATTGAAAATGGTTGGCCCGAGATTAACAGATTCATACGTTAACGAACATCATGCCTCGGGGTCTATGAAACTCATCAAATTTTAACCCATGCATTTCGCTGTTGGCTACGCTAACCCTAAATATATTTTAAAGAAGATTTTTGCAATTATTCTAAAATATTTCAGATTCTATTACTACAAAGGAAAGGTAATACAAATGTTCTCGCACCTACTTTTTTTGACCAGTAGAAGGTAATGCAGTGAATCAATTGATAAGCCCTCTGCTTATGACGTGATCTTGTTGATACATGACTAGCAATGATTCATCCGCAAGTCTTTAAAAAAATGGCATTGACTACTTGTTTTTGTATGATTGCAGCATGTAACACACAAATTTACGCAGTTGTTTCCCTGTGTTCAACTTTGATTAAACAAAAAGAAACAAATTAAGAGATTCTGTTGTAATATTTATTCATAGGTTTTGGAGCTTAGAAAGCAAATGATATCATTTCTATATGATTTAAAGATTTTACGATTTTAGATGTATTTCGGTAATTTCATTTCAACAAGCGGATATACGAAATAAATCTTTTTTGATGTTTACAAAATAAATGGCGCTAATAATAGGGAGGGAAGAACAGTTAACTGAAACTTCTCCCACTTACAGTTTCTAGTTAAATTGTGAAATCACGCTCAATTTTAAATAAACTTATAGAAAATAGAAGCAAGATTCCACTAAACTTCCAAATAAATAATGTAACAAGAAAAAAATAATATTGAATCAAATCCAGAGATATTTGAGAAACATGTTTACAAATCAAGCCAATGGGACAATAGCACTTTTAAACGACTCCCAATCTCCTATGTAACAATGTACAAAACGATCGATCAACAATCGTAAAATCAAATCTGTTATTAAAAACATGATGATTTGTGTAAACTTGAGCGGTGCGCATGGATCTTAAATGATATCAATGCAATAACAGCAAAGCAAATGACGATGATTTGAACACTATCAACAATCGTGTTGGTGGTACACAGTACTCTGGTCTTGATTTTGTTTCTTGATTTTGATTTGTTAATTTGTCTACTCAGTGTGTTGCGCGTTTCAAGCGCTGTATGTGCAAGTCATGTAACAATTTGTTTTTAACATAATAAAATGGATTTTGTTCTTGATCTAATTCTGGGTTGTACTGATGGTTTTGATCGATCGATTCTGTCGTAGACGTCCCCGACTGTGACTCCTGTGCTGAGGACAAGCCGCTGCTATTAACATAATTGTTATTGTCGCTACTCTGTGGTGGCATTGTGCTGGAACTGCTATTGCTACTATTGTCGTTCCACTGAACATCTTCGTAGTTTATATGTAGATTATTTATGCGCTTTGAAAGTGGTGTAGACTCACAAGGAAAATCGTCGTCGCGGCTGCGTTTTCTAATAATTACGATATAAATTTATTTTGTTAAAAGCAAAGTATGCAGCATACTTTACCTTGTGTCTACAAAACCAGACATTTCTTTATCATATCAACCTTTAAGAGAAGTTGCTCACTTGTCTTATTGTCGTTCCCTGCTGTGCTTTAAAAAATATATGTTTCCCTTTGTGTATGACTTTTAGTTCATCGAAGACTTCTCTCTTTTATTTCTAAACAGTCGTTTTTGTGTACCTTTGTAAAGCAATTCTAATAGAGCTGGGAAACAATCGATGGCACTATCGAGGTATCGAATATTTACCTCTCTGAGCCACTATCGATAGTCTTTTGTCACTATCGTTCCCGCTTTTATAAGTGTTTGCTAACTAGTTTTTTAAAATGTACTGTGAGTTACTGTATTCAGATTTTTGGATTTCTAGTTTTGATTTTGAAAAAAATAGACAAAACCAATACATTTTGAGATATTTTACAAAACATTCAAAACCGGACAAATTTGGATGTTCTACATACATATGTGCATAATTGTCAACTAACAATGTCATGCGACACTGGTTAGCAACTTGTGGATTGCCATATTGTCAATCTAATAATTTTAAAGCGAATAATATATTTTAGTTATGTTATTTTCATTAGTGCTATTTGAAATAAAAAAAAAAAACATAAGTTAGTAACCAAATAAAATAGGGATTTCCAGATTAACCTCAAAATCGAAATATAGCAAGTCCTAACATCTCTATAACTTCTGGCAACACTCGAATAATATTGTCAAAACGCAATTTTCTGTCAATCGCACTCACACAGACTTTATAAGTGAAGAGAACGAGGAGAGCTCACAAGATAAAAATTTTTTTCGGTTAGAGCGAGTCAGAAAGCCCAACCCAGAAAAAGTTTACTGTTATTTAAACGTAAATTTGTCAAATTGTAAGTAAATTGTGCAAAGTGTTTCTTCAGAATTCCAGATGAAATGAAAGTAATTTGTAAGTTTAGTTTACATCGAAAAAAAGTACGTGAAAAACGATGAGATCGAAAAGAGAAAATTCTAAAGTGAAAAGTGACGACAACGGCACGGGAATGACAAGATGACTCCGACGTTAGCTATGCTTGTGTGTGTGAAGCGGATATTTGTGTTGGCTGCTGTTTGAACTCATGTGTGTTCCTACAAAGGCGTTTGTCGGAGCATGGGAGGGAGCAGCATACATGTTTTTAAATGAAATAGTTAAAAAGGTCTCAAGGAGTACTGCCATTTTAGCCTTTTTCACGACAGATTGTTCGATTGCAAACTACCTCTAACCGGAAAAATATCAAACATCCCCTATTCAGAAATCTGTCTTTTTTCCAACCTTTGTTAACCTAATAAATAGTTAGCCTAAGGATGGAAAGAAGGTAAAAAATATTTAGCTTCAACTTGCCAGTAGTCAATTTTTGGTGAATAGTGTGCAAAAAATGTATATATGGCGATAAAAATGCGTACACAAATTGGTTGCTTTTGTTAGAATTCTTTATTGACTTTTTTTGTCTGCTCGCTTGTTGTTACATAGTAAGAACGAGTTCAGGTAATGCATTCATCAATATTCAGCAGACTCACAGCCAATAGTACATTAAACAGCCAACTGCTGGGGAAGTGCTTGCATTTGCAGCTAAATTATCTGTTCATGAACACTAGCAGTATTCTAAATCTGACACTCTTTTTGTGGAACCTTGAATTTTTGTTTGATTTATAGTTAGTCGGTGCGAAGTAATAGATTCCATCTGAGTAGGCAAAATTTTTAACAGTAGCATAAATGTTTTCTTAATAGCAGTGGTTTAATATCTAGATACTGCAGTAGTATCCGTAATTCTTATTTTTTTTTTTGTTTGTATCACATCTTCCTTTACGTTTATTCTTTGTCATCGCGCGATACTCAAGGGTTTGCTTTGCCCGACCAGCACATCATAAAAAAAAAAAACACACACACAACGTATAGATTAGTTCTCTTTACTACTAAAACTAGCAACGTTCTTAGTAATGCGTAAGGCATTTGTGTTGACATTTATTGATATGATAACAATAATTAAATGCCTAATTGTAGATTTACCAAAGGTTTTGCTATAGCAATAATGCAGTTTCGGAATGAGCCATGCCTTCATGTCATTTCTTTGTTAAAGGTTTTCTTTTTTTTGCAATAAGTTTACACATATATGGCGAAAAATAATCAGTGCTTCGCCTTTTTTATTCCGGTGTCTGCGTATTCTTTTGATGAGCCAAACTGTTTCAATATCAGTTGTAATGGTATGCCATTTTGATAAAGACGAAACTGGCTTATTGAAAATTAACTAAAAAAAAAATTTCTTTCAACAAATTGTATTTGTTCTTCTTTTGTTGGTCTAATACAATGTGATGTATTCGTATTTCTCCCCATTTGAATTACACTGTTGGCAGTTTATAGATGTTTTCTTTTGACATAGTGTGTAGTCAGGGTATATTAAGTTTGTTTGAGAGCAAAAATATGTAACGCAAAACAGGAGGAGATTAAGACCATATAAAGTATACAATCTATAGGACCAATCCTCACTAATGGTTCTAGAGAAGCAGAAAAAATAGACGTGAGGTCAAGTTTGTTTTAATTTTTTATTTCAAAATAAACTTTTTAGAATGTATCAAAAAGATGGTGCAATAAGTTAAGTGACAGTATTAAGAATGGATATACGTTGACAGATTTACCAAATAATACTTAATACTCGTAAATCTTCTTGTTACAGTCATCTAAAACATAATGCAGACGATCAAGTGCGTTGTTGTTGGCGATGGTGCCGTTGGTAAAACATGCCTTTTGATATCATATACGACCAATAAATTTCCATCGGAGTACGTGCCAACTGTATTTGATAATTATGCTGTAACCGTCATGATTGGTGGTGAGCCATACACTTTGGGCCTTTTCGACACCGCCGGCCAGGAGGATTATGATCGACTGCGTCCATTATCTTATCCTCAGACAGATGTATTTCTCGTTTGTTTCTCAGTGGTCAGTCCCAGTTCATTTGAAAATGTCAAAGAAAAGGTGAGTTGTAAACAAATGAATTGTAAAAATATTTTTCAATTTGTCTAATAAAATTGATTGGTTTACTTACAGTGGGTGCCGGAAATAACGCACCATTGTCAGAAGACTCCATTTTTGCTGGTGGGCACACAGATCGATTTGCGCGATGAGACAAGCACATTGGAGAAATTGGCAAAAAACAAACAAAAGCCCATTACAATGGAGCAGGGCGAAAAGCTCGCTAAAGAATTGAAGGCAGTCAAGTATGTTGAATGTTCGGCATTGACACAAAAAGGACTTAAGAATGTTTTCGACGAGGCCATTTTGGCTGCATTAGAGCCGCCAGAACCGAAAAAACGCAGAACGTGCAAATTTTTATAATTTTATGTATTCAATTGTGTATTATGCGCTTCGATCTTTCAAACTTCCTAGCTACACAGACAGACACACACACACTATCTATCTAAACTAACCTAACCTAATCTTGAATTCGACTATCGATTACTCTTAACAACAAATTGTTTTTCCTTGAAAATCTTTGAGAATCATAAGTATTAAGAAAATCACGCGGATTTCTTTGATGTGAGCATTGATGCTTTTGGAAACAAAGTAATGGAGTGGTGGTAGCGACGAGAGAACAAGAGCTTGCCTCACTACTATTTTACAAGCCGACAGCATATGCTAGCTTCCTGTATTTTCCAACTAAGCATCGAAAACTCCCTTTCCCATTTTTTTTTTTATTTTTTTTGGAATATTGCTCTCTTGTTTTATTTCATGGCACGCTAATTCTTTTCGTTTCCATTTAATTTGTTTCGCTTCTGTTCTGTTTATTTCATTGGCGCATCAATTTTCAACATAGTGCAACAAATTGAAGGGGAAAACAATAAACTAGCGGTAATATAAATGTTTTTGTAAACGAAAAATTTAAGATAACAAAACAAAAAAAAAAACAAAAAAAAAAACAGTAAAAGGAAAAGAATGATAAGCTAAGACCATTTAAAAAAAAGAGAAAAGAACAAAAAAAAAAATAAATTGTTCTTCATTTGAAAATACCAAAACATATATGCATATATAATATATATATATATGTATATGTGTTTTTATAGGCAAAAGTATTTACACAAAACTAATTTTCTTTTATTTTTTAAATTACTTTGGTTCGTGACAGGTTTTCGCCCAGTTCCCTTTTTATTTTATAAGTACGAACACTTTTTTTTAAATAAAGTTTACATCGTTTTACGAGAAATATTGTTTTTACTGTTACTGAAGCAAATGTGCAGACCTCAATTTCGATTGAGTATTAATAGTTTGCGAAATCGAAAACCATTATTTTGGACAACTATCGAACGCGCTTTACCGAAAAGAAACAGACAAAAATGTCCAAGCAAAAATGATTAGAAATTTGTGTAAATCCTTTTGGCTATGCATGTATATAAAAGTATAATACTATTGAGAAGAGAAATGGATAAACACGAACAAAACAGAAAATAATTTCACACACTTGGAAAAACAAAACAAATTTGCAGAAAACAGCATATAATCTACAATATTGGCAAATGTAATCAGTGATGAAAGATAGAGTCAAAACTGTGGCAGTTATGAAGAAGTTCAGAAGTAGTTAAAAATCAATAAGAAAAAACATATATATATATATATATATATAACATAAAAAAAGAAATAAAATCAAATAAAAGAATAAATCAAAATGAAGAAATGGTATTGTAGTTCGGCATAAATGAAGTAATGCATTTTTTAGCACTTTTATATATATTTACATTATCAATTTTTACGTGGTTTTTTTTTTAAATTTTAGAAATTGTAATTATTAATTTCAAATATAATAAAATATATGAAAACCAATCAACCAACAATAAAAAAACACACACACCCACATTTTGGAATCATTGACCCTTACTTAGGGCGTGTATACATACATATGTATTTAATTAAAGTGTGTCTCAGCAGTTGACAGGCCAAATAAAGCGTCAACATACATATGTTTGTATGTATGTACCATATGTACATACATATTTTCCGAGTGTGAAGTTTTCATGTTTAACTAAAACTGTGCTTTGTCATGTTGATCGTTAAAGTGCATGCAGTCTCTTATCAAAGCCTAAAGATGGAGCCTCTAAAAAAAAACGCATAAAACAATAATACATACAGTGGCTCACAGCTTAAATGAACCACTTCTATTTTTCAACGTCATTTTTGGTCATTCTATATTGAACTGTTTTTTTATTAAAGTTTAAAGGATATTTTAATCACAAAACTTCAATATAATATGCTTACGAACTAATAAATAAACAAGAAACTCTTAGATATTAGGTCAATGGCAGCGGTTGTACCCATTTGCATTTGATGTTTGCGCTTTCAACCTCGCTCATTAGTAGGTCACCAAGTTTGGTTTTGCCTCGTATGTCTATGTTGTCATAGTCCCATCGTAGACATTTCGAACCGGCATTCTGTATGAGTTCAATGCCGTTCCAGGCGATCATAACGCCATTGTCCGAGCAGTATTTTTTTGACGGTCTGTATGTCGGGCATTCGTAGTGTTTCGCTACGTGTGCAATATTCGAGAATATAAAATCATTGTTTGCAACTCCGCCAGATACAACAAGAGCTCGTGGAGAATCACAGAAAAGTTTGTTCAAACAGTACTCCAGTGCACGTTGCGTTCGGTTCATGAGGTGTCGACTAGCCCCAAGTAGTAGGCCGGCACAAAAATCATTGTAGTTGCTAATGATGCCATCAGGTGGCGTGTGCTCCAAACTTTCGCGAGCACGTATTGCACGAACAGAGTTATTTTTTATTCCCGCAAAGCTAAAATTGCAATTACGTTGCTGTGCCAAGGGCAATGGAAATTCAAAAGCGTTTGGGTTTCGAGCAGAGAGAGCAGCATGCTCCACAGCACGACCGCCGTTCCAGAGGCGATACTTTGGTATAACAAATAGACGTAATCGTCGCGCAATCTTATCGAAGCATTCACCGGGCGCATCGTCAAGACTTTCACCAAGCAGATAAATTTGACCTGGGGCACGAACAAATGCCAGCTGACAATGACCGCCGCTAATGAGGAGACAGAGAAATGGGAACTTCACATCCTTGTTTTCCATGCGTACTTGCAATGCGTGCGCCTCCATGTGATGCACTGGCACCAAGGGTTTACCATACAACCGGGCCAAGTGCTTGGCAAAGCGTAGGCCTACTTGTAGGCTCAGTGGTAACCCAGGTCGAGTTGTCACGGCTATAGCATCCAATTGTGCCGGTCCTATGTTCGCCTGTTGAAGACAACGCTCAAAGACGTCTGCAATACGCGCTCGGTGTAGGTCCTGTGCACGTGGTGGTATTATACCACCATATCTATGCGTGTAGGGACAACCATAATTGAGTGCTGAATATAGTCGATGTTTTTATTCTGTAGGTAGAAATTCAAGTAAAGGCTCACCTTGTATGAAATTCCTGCTGCGAGTCCAAAACGTTTGCCAGAACTTCGCCATCGCCATTGACAACGGCTATCCCCGTGTCGTCGCATGATGTTTCAATGCCTAACACACAAAGCGCTCTGTTCCGAATGCTAGACAAGTTTGCGATCCGAATGCTTCGTGAAGAATTGCATCTAAGAATCGCAAACATTTTATAGTACGACGGTGTAAATTCAGAATATGAAATAGACAAACGAGAAGTATCCCACACAAACTCAAACACAACAACTGATTTTGACATTCACAATCGATGTTACGCAAAGTTCTGTAATCGAATCATTAAGTTTAGCTACATATATATTTATCGATAGTGTGTTTTCACTCACCAACATTTGCTCATTTAAAATTTCTGATAATCGTTTTGCAGAAGATTCTTCCCGGGGAGAATTTTTTTATTTGCTTGGTGGTTGTTGTAAAATTACGTGGGGTGAAAATAGGAAAGGGATCTAGCAAAATCTTGAGTCACTGGCTAGTTATGGCGACTTTTTTTGTTTAACAAAATACGTAAACGAATAGGGTAATTTTTTATTGATTAATTTAAATTAATTTTAACAAAAGACCTTCGAAAGAAATGTACACTTACATATAACTTAAGAATTTTATATTACTAGATCGATTATTGGTTTGGTTGACTTCTTGTAAGGGAGGCGAAGAGAAGATGAGAGAACACTAACTAACGCTCATAGTAAACCCTGTAGTAAAGTGTTTTAGAACGCCAGATACTATAGCTGTTGTCGAATTTTAACAAGTAAATGCCTTCACCGGGATATGGATGTGAACCAACATAGACTTCGTTGTAACATTCTCGACGGTAGATCGGTACAATAATCGATATTGGCGGCTTGATGATCGTCGCTGAATTCTGCGTGAGGACATGGCGATCGTTTGCCAATGAGCCGGACTCTAGATCATCTGTAGTCGACAGATAATCCTCGTCGGCGCAGTCCTCGTCCTCATCGCTATCACTTACATGTACTGTCACCTCACTAGTAGTCGGTTTGGCCCACTCAAAATAAATACCAAAACCTATGTCGTAGTTATCCGTTGCAAACTCCCAGAAAATGCATTTACCATTCACATTTGTCGGCACTCGTACCTAAATAATGGGGGTGGTTTGTCAAGCGTCAATTAAACGTTCAATAATCGATTGTTTTGCATTGTCACACTTACCGTAACTGTATCGCCGTGCCCAACCGTAATTACACCATCGCCATCACCGGCTGAAACTTCCGTCTTAAATTGTGCTATGTCTGGGCGGGTCCAAATTTTTGGAGGACGAATATAAATATAGTTATCTTCGTCTGTATTTTCTTTCTGCTCGTCGTGGTGATGTTCAATATCAGGGAAATCATCGCAAAGTTGCTTCTCAAGTGGCTGAGATGGCATTATTTCAGTTTTAGTAGAAGAAAGGTGAAGAGCTTCCATGGATGTCGCCAGATCGTTGGGAGAGTTATCAGGTTTTGCAACATTATCATAATTATTGTTACTGCCCCGCGAGGAAGGCGTTGTTACATCTGTGGGTAAGGGCGTAGTCATTGAGGCGTTCATCTTTTGTTGGTTCTGATTCTGAATATGTAATTGTTGCATATACTGATGGTAGTGCTCTTGTTGCAGCTGATGCATCAGCATTGCTTGCTGTTCTGGATTGCCCGGGAATTGTTTTTCCGCGTATAGCTGTCAATGAAAAAATTAGCATGTACAATTTGAAAAAATCAAAAGATAATCAATAAACACAACCAACACTCAAGAAGCATTGCAGCAACCAATACAAATAATGTAAACAATATTAATTTAATTTAAGAGCACCTTGAACTGCTGATACGTCTGCTTGTTTAATGCGTCTTGTAACTGTCTCCGTTGCACTTCTTCTTTATAGCCTTCTTCTAGTAGTTCTTGTTGCTCGCGCTCACTTTTTTCGCGCGCCGCTTTTTCTTCTTCCATACGTCGCAGTTCGTTCTTTAGCGTATCGTCACGGTTTTGCTTGACCGCATCGATATATGGCCGGAATGCACTGCACATTGATTCCAAAAGGTCAATGAAACCTTCCATGGCTTGCTCACGAGACATATTGCCTAGCATTTGCCAGTGCTGGCGACGGTCGCGACCTATGACGTCAAGTACGCCCAGCGCCGGGGCATGTTCCGCTACAAATGATCCCAACGAGGCCTGTTGATTAAAAGCAATTAGTTTAAGGTTGTCCTCGTACGATAAATGAACCGCTTTGCCAGAATTCTCTGCAATACAATTTTTGCAAACAATCAGAATATTTCAGAAATATCAATGTAAAATGTTTTTGTTTGCTTACGTTTGTAAAATGTGAACGCTAATCGATAGAGTTCTTGCAAAGGAAACCCCCATTTTTCCACTCCAACTGACGACATTCTCACAGTATTGTTCTCTACAATACTTATAACTTTTTTTGTTTTTTCCTTTTTCCTAAAATATGCACAAATCGAATAAAATTATTTTCCGAAAATTTAATAGTAGAGGTGGAGAATCATCGATGCGAACATCGATATTTTCAAAACATTAATAGACGCTAGTTTGGTAGAGCTGCAAGAATGTCGATGCTAATATCGATTCTAACGGTATTTAGGTTTTTGTGAAAATATCGATGTTGTTTTTTAGGAGCTGGGCCCAACATCGATGTTTCGGGAAAATGCGAACCTCGATATTTTACGTTTCAACATCGATGGACCAAATTTTAGTAGTTTTACCAACGCCAAGGGCAATCAAGTAGAAAACGGCAAGAGTGTAAGTTCAAAACTTTAGTATTTGTAATTGTTCAATTAATATTTATTTGGATAATTTACTAGTGACAAGTTTAAGTTTTGGAGCTGGAATGCTGAAAAAAATAAAACGATAGTGCTACAACTTGACAGATAATTTAAGCCATCGACTGTATATCGATACCATAAATTATGTGAGGTTTTTTCTTTAAATTTGTATATATCCCTCCTCTATTTGTTGCACGTAATTTGTGAACGAACCCTTGATGGATTATATTAAATGTGCAATAAAAGAGCTGTTAAATTTTACAGTGAAGTCACTTGACGTATGTTCGCTTAAAATATCAATTGACATGAGTTGGTACACCTGCAAGTCTCTAGGCAGATTGACAATCTAAATTACAGTATAATTTACTCATCTCTGATGCTCAGCATAATAGTGATGTACAAATTGTAATGCACTTGCCACTATCGTTTACTATCGAAACTTAAAACTCGATAGTGGTTCGCAAACCCTATTATTCGATATATCGATACTATCGTGAGTGGTCAACGCAATTTTATTTTTTAATTTTAACGCTTTAAATAATTCACATTTTGTTAAAGAAAAAAACGAGTAGCGACTTCATTTCAACACATGACTTTTGGCCAAACAACAACGACACATGCCCAACTCCCAAAAGCAATAGCAAAAATCATAGATTTGACGCAGGCGGCGCACCGGCTATGCATGGTGTGTGATGGCATATCGCGTGTTGTTAAAACGTCTTCCAAATCGCTTAACACATTGACGTAATTGTAAATAGAACAACAAACATGTACGACGTTACACCGCGGGTCTTTACCGCCATGCAGAATCTGGACATCCATGCGTTGGCTTCATATCCGGAAAGTGAAATACGACCGGTGTTGCCGTCATTAGTTCGTATGAGCCTGCTCTCACCGCTGGATAATACGGAAACCTCGATGGAATCACGCAAGCAAATACTCGCTGTACTTATTGGCATCGAAGTGGTGAACAGCATTGTATCATATCTGCAGGTGAATTATCATGAGCTTGAAAGTGATTTGAAAAAGGAGCAGCAAGTGCGTCAGAAGTCATTGTATTATGAACAAAGTGAATATGGTCTCCAATCGGGTATTGCCTTGGGGTTCGAGCGTGCCGATGTGGCGCGTAAGGTGCGTGTTGTGCTCTCTGAGATATTCAGCTTACAGCAACAGGTAGCAGAGCAAAAAACAGCAATACAAGCGGAAATACTCGACGATGGCATCTATCTGGAGGAAGTGGTTGACATATTATGCATAGCATTGGCCGAGCTGCCTTCGCTGTTCAACATACTCGATTTGACGGATTGGCTTGTCTGTGTACCAAATGGTCATCGTGTTATTTGCGCATTAGTCGCGAATTTTCCTGATTGTTATCGTGACGTTGTCACACATATCATTGTTAGCTGCGATGAGGAGACTAACGAGGGTAAACAAAAGCTAACATTGCTGATGGGTTTGAGTGACATGAATCCGACACAGTCACTAGAAACGCGAGCCATATGCGTTGAACTCATGAAGGTGCCGTCATTTATGCTGAAGTTGTGTCTCAAGTCTGAGACGGAAGCTGGTGATTTGGTATGTTTGATTACAATATTCGCCTTTAATTAAAAATTTATTTATGTTCTTTATGTGCATCATAGGTTGCATTCCTTACGGGTCTCTTACTGGGCAACGATCAGAATTTGCGTACTTGGTTTGCGGTCTATGTGCGTACGAGCCAGAAGCGAAAAGGTGACGTACTCAATGCGGTACGTGTCGAGTTGTTGGCGCATATTACAAGACTCATGAACGGCTCAGCTACACAGAAGGACTTCAATGTACATGGAGCCGTGCTCTTGCGTCTGTACTGTTCACTGCGTGGCATTGCTGGGTTGAAGTAAGTTGCATTAGTTTTGATTTAAACATGTCGATTTAAAAATTTTTTTTTTTGTTAGGTTCAATGACGACGAGATCAACGCACTGTCGCAACTCGTCACTAGTCGCCCGCAGCCAACACCATCCGGTGTACGTTTCGTTACTTTGGCACTCTGTATGTTGATCGCCTGCCCGTCATTGGTTTCAACGACACCTCTTGAGAATAAGGCCATTGAGTGGTTGCAGTGGCTCATCAAGGAGGATACATTCTTTTGTAAACGTTCTGATTCCTGTTCATCGCTGGGCGAAATGTTACTATTACTTGCGATACACTTTCATAGCAATCAAATAACTGCTATCAGTGAAATGGTCTGCTCTACACTGGCCATGAAGATTGCAATAAGACCGAATAGTACAAATCGTATCAAGCAGGTTTTTACGCAGGATTTATTTACGGAACAAGTAGTCGCGTCGCATGCTGTCCGTGTGCCGGTAACACCAAATTTGAATGGCACAGTGCCTGGTTATCTGCCAGTGCATTGCATACATCAATTGCTCAAATCGCGTACGTTTCTTAAACATAAAGTGCCTATAAAATCATGGATCTACAAGCAGATTTGTAATTCGGTACGGCCTGTACATCCTGTCATGCCTGCGCTTGTCGAAGTATTTGTCAACACGTTAATAATACCAAATCCCATGGGCAAGGTTAGTGTCGATCATATGCATCGACCGTTTACCGAGAGCGAGATCATGCACATATTTCGCATGTCAAAGCTGCCGTTTCTTACAGAGACGGCAACGCCGGCCGCAGAGAGCGAAGAATTATCACAGATTGAGGTACGTTGCCCATTGACGGCCCAATTATTGATGCTCTACTATCTAATGCTGTATGAGGATACGCGCCTAATGAACCTCAGCTCGCTAGGTGGCCGCAAACAGAAAGAATATTCGTACAACTTTCTTGCCGGCTTACCGATGAAGTATCTACTACAGAAAGCTCATCAGTATCATAATGAATATCTATCGCTGTTTCATCCGTTACTACGGCTAATCATCTCCAATTATCCGCACCTCAGCATGGTCGATGATTGGCTGGAAGAGCACTATGTGGCAACGCCAGCGTCAACGACATGGGAGATGCCGCAAAGTGAACGCTTACGGCCGGAATTAGTCAGTGCTGCTTTACAGCAAGTGAGCACACGACACCGACTGACGATACGCACGTTTAAGTATCTATTGAAATTACCGCCTGAAGAATTGGCACAGTATGGATCCTTATTGGTGGAACACTTGCCACGTGTCTTTGAAAATAAAGTGCCGCGTCAAATTAAAGATCTGTATTATGATATTTGGTTACGATTGAACGCAGTATTGCCAACCACATTCTGGATCATGACATTGAATGCAATCAGTCAAACGCCTAAATGCGTTAATGGGTTGGACTTTACTAATGAAACGTTGCTCGAGCCATTGGAGGTGATGCGGTAAGTTTTTACAACAAAAAAGTACAATAACTGAACAAAACTGAAATAATTTCTTTGGCACAGCTGTCCAACACATGTCTTTTGCTCGCCGTATCTGCTCAACGTGGTTCTGCGTATATTAAAAGGCAGTTTAGCCGCGTCCAAGGCCTACTTTAATGTACAACTACAAACGAAACAAGTATTGGACAAGAACGGTCAAGTACAAACTGACGCCGATCGTGAGGAATTAAAAACGGCGCTAATTGCCGTACAGGAGAGCAGCGCTGTACAGATATTACTGGAAGTGTTGGCGCACATGGATAAAAAGGCAACGGATCGTGTCGGTCGTTTGGAGTTGGCTGAAATTCAAGGCATTGTTGGCACTTATGTACATCAAGTCTTTATATCGGAACCATCGCTTGCTAAGCTTGTGCACTTCCAGACCTATCCACGTTCGGTTATACCGATGATGGTTGCCAGCGTACCATCAATGCATATTTGCATTGATTTTGTGCATGAGTTTCTAAATGTCACTGAAATGGAGAAGCAAATCTTTACCATTGAATTGACTTCGCATCTTGTGTACAATTATTCGATACCCAAGAGTCTCGGTGTTTCCAAATTTTGCATTAATACCATACAATCGGCGCTTTCGTTACTCTCAATAACAGCCAAATATAAGTTTCTACGTAATGTGCTGCCTGCGTTAATACGATTTGTCGAAACCTTTCCCATACTATTGGACGATTGTATAAATATTCTGATGGTTACCGGGCGTAGTCTCCATTCGCAGCATACGCTCGGCATTACGACGGTGCAAACGCCGCTTATTGAGCGCGCTAAATCGCGTTGTTATCGCACGACACAGCGGCATATTGCGATGATTGAGGATGCTTTCGAAACGCTTGTTGGAAAAATTATGCGCAAAGCGGATCTTTACTGAACAGAATAGTGCTGAAACGGAAACACGTCAAATATTGAATGTAATATAAACTAAACAAGTGTATTTTCATAATGATAATGATGATGTTAATGACCATTAATTGTAAGCTCAAACAAAATGTCCTCATATAAGTATAATGTGTATTTATATTTTTGATTAAAAGAAGTCCTTTTATTTTTTTATGATCCAACATAAGCACGGCCGTAAGTCATTGTAACGGAAGAAACAGACTGTAGCATAAAATTGCTAATATTTTTGTTAAATCAATAATGTATGGTCATTGATTGGTTGGCATTTCCCAATAAAAGGACAAGAAAGACTCGGAAACCAAGGTCGAATGATGCTGAGTAATGAGACAACAAGAGGAATTCATTGAGCCATGTCCGTCCATCTGTCTGTCTGTCCGTCCTCACCAACGGTTCTCCACATTCCATTTTCCACATTTTTTGACCGATTTTCTTGATATTTTGAACACTATTTGAATAGACGACGTCAGATCAATATATTTTTGTAGATTGAGGGTGTGGCACCGCCTACCATGTGTGCAGGGTATTATGTAGTCGAGAATACTCGACTATACCGCCCTTACTGGTTTTCAAATTATTCTTACCTGTTTTGAAAGTGAAGAAGAGGCAGCACTGGTTAAATGTGACCAAAAGAACAAACAAACATACAAAATTGTGTGCACCCAGCCTTCAAAAGTTGTCTAATTTGCAACAACGCGGCGTTGCAGCGATCAACCATAAATACGCGAACAAAGAAAGTACATAAACGAATAAATAGTGCTATCGTGATAAACAAAAACATATGTTGAAGATAAATTTCATGATAATTTATATTATTGATTGAATATATTGAAACGAACAATTCACATTGATCTGTCTGTTGTGATTATCTAATGAAACGTTTGATTTGCGACAACAACGCAATAACAAGCTATTAAGAGAGCCGAGGGTGAAAACGATTTATTTTTTTGTATTATAATAAAAAAGTAAGCGTTGTGTTTGTTGGCCCGTGGTTTTGAAAATTCCCAGTCTAAAAGAAAGAAAAAAATATTAAATTTTTTTTTTTCATTGTTGAACGGTGCCATTTGTCCTTCGTAAAAAACAGACTTTACAACGAGCTGTTGGAAAACCTTGCCTACACACCTTCTCGGAGTACATTTCCATGAATTTGGAACCTCAAAGTTTTCTTGGTGAAGGTGTAAGGGGTTAGGTAGGTGCATTCAATTATTTTCGTTCTTTGGGCCCCCGTCATCTTAACAATCGATCTAAGAGTAGTGTAATAAAAATGTCTATGCGACTGTTTACCGTACGACTAGCTAAACATGGTCGTTGCTTTTTGCGAAGCTACTGGAACCGGGATATACACACAAACATTTTGGAACAAACCAATTTAAAAGCGCTCAACCGACGGAACCCATCTGCGACTTCATCTAATGTTGGGAGGGTACGTATTTAACTTGAAATCTATAATCCCATTGTGTCTCTAAACATTTCCGTCCTTTTATATGTAGTTAAGACACCCAGAACTTCTCAGAAATGGCGTTAAATCAACAGTAACGCAGTCTATTAACAGCGGAATATATCGTGTTGGACAACATGCACGTAAACTGTTTATTGACAACATCCTTAATCGTGTGACCACAAACTACTCGGAGCAACTACGTCAGCAGGCCACCAAAAAGCTCTTCTATGGTGACTCTGCGCCATTTTTTGCCTTAATTGGCGTAAGTCTTGCTTCCGGTAGCGGTGTGTTAACCAAGGAGGATGAACTTGAAGGCGTTTGTTGGGAAATCCGTCAAGCAGCAGAACGTTTACAAACATTGTGGAACAAAGACGATTTGTCAAATAACATAAGCAGCAATTTAAATGTTGACGACTTGGATGTTGGTCCACCTATAGCTAAGGGTTGTGCGGCCGTTGTTTATGCAGTGGCATTAAAGGATAGTAATGCAAAGCATGGTGATGTAGGCTTGCCTAACTACGAAACCAGAAACGAGATACAGCAGCCGACCATACATCAATTGAGCGCAGACAGACTAAAATATATGTCGCCAATTAAAAACATGTCGCATTTTGTACACAATAATTTTGGTGATAACGTAAATAATTCACCTGTCGCATTCATTGCAGGCGAGCTTGCTTATTTACAGCAAAATCGGGAAGCATCAAAAAGTACGGAACATGAAAGTGCTGATAAATCAGAACCTACCACAAGTCATGCCGGCCATATTCAAGAAATAGTAAGCGTCAAATGTTATAAAAAACAAAAAGAAAATAAATGAATGTTTTGTTTTTCTATTTTTAGAAGCCACTTGGCCCGGTCAGCACTGCGTCGTTGAATCGATATCCGTTGGCCTTGAAAATGATGTTTAACTATGATATACAAAGCAATGCACTTTCCATACTACGTGCTATGTACAAAGAGACTGTGCCAGCACGTCAACGACTTATGAGTGACAGTACCGATGAATGGCAGCGTCTGGTTCAGCACCAAACATTATCTTTGCCGCCGCATCCGAATATCGTGTGTATGTTTGGTTTCTTTTGCGATGAGGTGCGCAATTTTCCCGATGGCAGCCTGCTCTATCCAATTGCCCAACCACAACGCATCAATCCACTTGGTTATGGACGGAACATGTCTCTTTATTTATTAATGAAACGCTACGATCTTAATTTACGCAATCTCTTGGATTTGCATAGTTTAGTAACACGAACTCGACTCTTGCTTTTTACACAATTATTGGAAGCCATTACCCATATTAATCGCCATGGCATCGCTCATCGTGATTTGAAATCGGATAATATACTTATTGAATTGAATGAAGAAGACTCATCACCGGTATTGGTACTTTCTGATTTCGGTTGTTGTCTGGCAGACAAAGTACATGGACTGCAGGTGCCTTACAATTCGTATGACGTTGATAAGGGCGGCAATACAGCTTTAATGGCACCCGAAATCATTAACAAACAGCCTGGGCCATTTACTGTTTTGAATTATGAGAAATCCGATTTGTGGGCTTGTGGCGCAATTGCTTATGAAATATTTGGTTTACAAAATCCATTTTACTCCTCAAGTAATGGGCTTGCTCATGCTAAAGGTGAATTGACATATTCATTACGAAACAATGACTACAAAGAAGAGGATCTATTGCCTCTGTCAGATTCGTGTCCACCACTTGTTCAACAGTTAATATACAACATATTGAATCCGAATCCATCAAAAAGACTCAGTCCAGATGTGGCGGCTAATGTTATGCAACTGTTTCTATGGGCGCCATCAAATTGGCTAAAAGTCGGCGGTGCGCCCAACAGTTCAGAGGTAAAAATGTCCTAACGGTTTCTTCTTTTTTCCTCAATAACTTTGTTTATTTTGCAGATACTTCAATGGCTTTTGACGCTGACAACAAAAGTCATGTGCGAAGGACGTCCACGTATTGCAGTAGGCAGTGAAACATATAGATGTGATCAGTATGGACGCAATACCTACGTAGAGTACTTATTGATCTGCAGTTTCTTAGCTCGTGCACGTTTACATCGCATACGCCGTGCTATTAATTGGATACAAAGTGTTGTGGCTTAATGCATTGCTCCTTGTCTTACCGAATATGTGAAGTTAACTTTATAGCTTTTCTAGTAAAGGCCAATATAAGTCAAACAATGTGTGTGATAACTTAAAAATAATTGTAGTTTCGAGAGCAACTGAAAAAAAAAACCGAAACATTGTACATATATATTTTATTACAATCCCCAAAAATTGTTTTCTTTATGAATTGAAAAATTGTATGTGCGTTACATAAAATAGCAATTGCTTTAAATATATATTTTTATTTCTCTTGTGGCCCAAGATCATGCTGTCAGTTTCAGACATGGCTTTATCCTATGCAAAATTTTAATTGATCGATGGATATAACTTCAGCTTGATATTTATCAACAAGTCTCAATAAAATTCAAAATATGCAGACAATTTACCAAGGTCAGTTCACTTAGCAATCTCTATGAAATCGTTGCTAAAGTTTGTTAGCACTACACAAAAAGAAAGAAGAATATTATAGAATAAATAAAAAGGTAAACGTTATAAACAAACCTGCTTCTAATTTAGTTTGTAAGGCCAATCTGACTTCTTCTTTGTGAAAACATTGCTTACTTATTTCATCTATTTGTTGCACAAGTTTGTCGTTACTCGTTTTAATAGATTTTAAATTCGAATGCTCATTTTGGAAATCGCTACAAAATTTTTTGAATTTGGCATTAAGTTCTTGTGCGCGTTTAACACGACATTCCAATAAAAACTGTTCATTTCCAATTGAGTGCGGTTCCTTCGATGGCTCTGATGGTTCATGACTCTGTTGCACATCCTCCAAGTCAAACTCGTTTTTAATTTTAGCTGACATTGAGTTAATTATACTATTCCCTGATAATGCAACACTAGCACAGCGTCTTTGTTGTTTTGCGGATGTCAATTTATTTTTTTAAAAAGCGGGTACTTGAGCTTGAATACTGAGTAGTCGACCAGTGTATTTAATTGGTTACTTAACAACTGACAAAAACGGTTACCCACCACCGAATTAGGGGGAGTCATCCAAATAGACCAATCCCATATTTGAAAAAGTCTCTATGGAACTGAAACCTATTTATAATTTGGTATTATTGATTTTTTTGTCATATTTTTCATTCATTCCATTATTTAAACATTTCTTACATTTCGAATCATCTGTTTTGACAAGATTTCAACATTAGTTCGGGTTTGTTGATTGAAAGCGTTCCATTCCATCAACGCATGAATCAAAAACCAAAAAGATTATTTCGTATAGATCACAGCGAATTAGTGATGAGCCCATTTCATGAACGGTGAATACTGTGAATAACTTTTCTTCTTCTTCCATGTAAATACAGACGCCAGTGTGTCATTTCGACGCACAAGTGGCTTTTTCGACTACCCGTGCCTCATACATTTTGCCGTAATTGTCTGTCTGATTTTGACACGGCTTTGTAGCTCATCACTTTACTGTTTTACATTTTACATGTGAAAATTTGTTGGTGGCGTCGCTAATTTATAAAATAAGTGATTAAATTTAAAAAGGTGAAAAAAGAATGGAAGTTCCCGTAAAAGACACTAATGTGAACAATCAGCCAATGCCCCAGAGACAGCAAAAAGTTTTACATGGAAACAAGCCTGGAGGAAAACAAAATGTTGCAGCAATAAAAGTACAGGACACTGACACCGGCCCTGCTGAAAAAAAGTCTCGATTCAGTCACGGCAATCAAAATGGTGGAGTCGATAGTGTTCCAAACAAAACATTTGGCAACAAAGGTGCATTCATGGGCAATCGCAATCGCAACCGTAACCAAAATCGAGGCAACTTTCAGAATCAGGCTAAAGTAAGTCACATTTGTTTATTCACAAACCAAAAAATGTTTAGATGCAGAAAAAAAATAATTTTCATTTTTTCTTAAATGCTTTTATAATGGTTATAATAATCAATTCTCAACACGATTATAAATTTTTGGAGGCATATTGGTGAATTATATGACGACACCTCCATACTAATATATTAATATCATTCCAATATTTTGAATTTCCTACAGCGTCTATCAAACCGAATTTGTATACCTTTAACTACGTAAGTAGTACAAGGAATACATGGTTTATGCAAATGCATGTTACAAAAGGAGGCACACAAGATCTCATAAAATATGCATATGTTTATATATGGTGCTCTCTTAATTACCATCGTACGCAAAGTTGATACTGCCAAGTCTGTCTATATAAGACAATGACCAAAGGCATAAAGTGCTGAAACCAAAAGTCTTTAAGACTTGTATAACAATTGTTAATTATTTCTGATTTTTGATATTTCAAAGATGAACATTCGGTACTGAAGAGTTTACTAGATTTTGATACTATATGATCACTCTTTGAATTCAACTAATTGACGCTGTATTGTACAGTCCGTTCATCGCTGGAAGGATTGAATCGCTATCGCTCTTAAAAAATGGTTCTTTGTACAGTGCCAACTTGAAGCAGCAGTAACTTGATTGGATCTTTTGCGATCTATGCGTTTTGTCTACAGATTCTATCAATAGTTGCGGTTGGCTTGTTATATTTCATTTTAAACTGTTATTTTTGTAGTTTCATCTCATTTGAAAATCGTTTTTTTTTTTTGTTTTGTTTATTATTGATATTTTGCTTCAAGTTAATCTGGTGGTGAGTTTGTGGCATCTTTCAGCTCTAAATGTGTTGGCAAATGTAAGTTTCTTCAGCGTCGTTTTTGTTTCTATCAGGGTGGAATGTTTGGGACGTATGAACATAACTGCTCCCAAAGCAAATTTATTGATCATGGTTTTTGGAACAATTAACTGATATTTTTATTTAACAACTTTAACAATCAATCAACATTAGAGCAGAGCAAATTATTTTTATGCCGCTCCAACGTCAGCATCGCGTCTGCTGTTATACTGTAATAAATACTTGAGAAATCTTGCTTATCTAAGCTGTGCAGTAGTATGAAATAATAAGACATAAAATTTTTTCTCACAGTATTTTCGATGCTCCAATTTCGGACACTCATGTGTCCGCCGAATTTTGTTGCAAAAATGTGTATAAGTTTTTTTTTTTTTTTTTGCGGGAGCAATTTTATCACTTGTCATTTTATATACATGAATGTAAGCTAACTAATAATAAAAATAAGATATATTATTTTCTTCTGCCTAGCGACAAAAAAAAACAAAAAAGACAACTTGTCACATTTTTAGTATTATAAAGTTCTTCAAGATCGTTTTTATACGATCGGTCTAAAGGCAGACTTTGTATGAATATTTATTATTTTTTTTTTGTTTATAATTTTCAATTCTCTTACTCAAAATAAATATAAACATTTCTTTAACACAACATTTTAAAATGTGTCACTGGCATTGCAACCAGTTCGAGTGCTCTGAACGCTCAGCAAATCATTAAATGATAAACAATTTGGTGTATGGAAGTTCTTATAAACAAACTTCAAAGTCTCTCAGATTACACATTTTGTCCAAAGGAACTTGTGTTGTTTGGACAAATTGGCGGTTGCCATTGTTATGATATGTTGGTGGGTGATTCTTCTGTATACAAAAATTCATAATAAAATATATAATTTCAACTTAAAAACTTTGTTACTTGGCTTTGCTTTAATTTTAAACATTTTCAATTGCAAAGCCAATTATATTAGCTGTTGTTGTTGTTACTTGAGCAATTGTTTGCGGTGCCAGTGATGGGCCCATTTTGTGTGCGTGTGAAGAGTATTGAAAAGTATCTCGCCGTTATAAATAAAAATCTGTTGTGAACTTTTTTTTTTTTTTTTTTTTTTTTGTATGGTAAATTTTAAACTTTTCTAATTATAGAACAATTCAACGAATGAAGTGCAGACAGCAAATCAAGGCAACCAAGATGATATTAAAAATGATCCAAACTCCACCGCCGTAAATCAAATACAAATACAGAATCAAAATCAAAACCAAAATCAAAACATTCGTAATCGTGGTAATAATAACAATAACAACAATCATGGTGGCGGCGGCGGTGGCGGTGGTGGTGGCAATCGTGATCGCAGCCGTGGTGGTCGTGGCGGCGGCGGTGGTGGAAATAGTGGGCAACATAATGCTACCGGTGGTGGTAATAATTTTAATACATCACGTACTGATGAATTCTTTGTTTCACAAAGACTACGACTTATATCGGGACCGACACATGAACTAACACCCATCGAAGTTGCACAAGAAGCTAAATTCTCGGGACGTAATCGTTTGTATATTGGAAATTTAACAAGCGATGTTACAGAAGAAGAATTACGTGAAATGTTTAAGCCATATGGCGAAATAGGTGAAATATTTTTAAATACTGAAAAGAATTTTGCTTTTCTTAAAGTTGATTATCATGTAAATGCCGAAAAGGCTAAGCGGGCACTGGATGGTCTAACGCGTAAAAATCGTCAATTGCGCGTACGTTTTGCGCCGAATGCAACCATTTTGCGTGTACGCAATTTAACACAATTTGTCACTAATGAATTGCTTTATAAGGCATTCGAAATATTTGGTCCCTTAGAGCGTGCAAATATTATTGTTGATGATCGTGGTAAACATACGGGCGAAGGTGTTGTTGAATATGCTAAAAAGTCGTCCGCTAATGCATGTCTACGTTTTTGTAATGATAAATGCTTTTTTTTAACTGCATCATTACGTCCGTGTCTGGTTGAACCGTTTGATGTTAATGATGATAATGATGGTCTGCCAGAGAAATCATTAAATAAAAAGACACAAGAATTCAATCATGAACGTAGTATTGGTCCACGTTTTGCTGAAATTGGATCATTTGAACATGAATATGGCACCAGATGGAAGCAACTGAATGAGCTATTTAAGACCAAGCAAGATGCACTTAAGCGTGAGCTCAAAATGGAAGAAGAGAAATTAGAAGCACAAATGGAGTATGCACATTTCGAACATGAAACAGAATTGTTGAGACAAGGTAATATTAACATAACTACATACAATACAATACAAATACAAAACAAAATATTCGTTATTTTTATACTCTTCACACTTGATGATGATGATTACATATGAAGTACATATATACTACAAATGTATATGTATAAATGTATCTGGTTTGGGTTTGTTTCAATGAAACTGTTTTACCTTCTTTTTTTTCCTTTTTTTTTTTTATTTCTTTTTTAACGAAATAACAAGAGATCGAAATGTATTCATTAAAATTTCAGCTTTTTTTATACATTCTGTAACAAACTTGTCTATGGAAATTCACATATCTTTTGTCCTTGTCGCACATGCGTTGTATGTTGTAGCCTCTGCAAGTTTGCAGAATTGTTTTATCTATTATGTGCTTTTTGCAAGAGTATCTTTCTCTCTCTTGTTGTTTCGAAAAATTCTATTATCTCATTAGACCAAAAAAAAACCATTATAATACTTATTAAAAGTATTTTGGTGATTTTGGTTAATTTTCATTACTATAAGATTGAGAATTGTATATGATTCGATAATATTTTCGAAATTCAATTGGTTTCTATGAACTTACAGTAACATATATGATTGATTTATTACTTGTTGTGTGTTGTTCACGCAAAAATTCGGGACAAACACAATATACTATTGCTTTCCATTGATCTGAGAGTATAAAATAGTTGTTGTTGTTTGTATTTCTATGAACATTCTGCTTTACAATAAACTATTTTGGGTACATGGGTATACCATATGTTGTGTGGATAGAACTATGGTGAATTTATTATAATCGTTTTTTTTTTTTGTTTTTGTGGTCGAAAGCTCAAAAATTGAGCAATGTATTTGTGTACACATTGACAAACAGACAGACGGACAGCTAACTAGAAGCCGATAAAGACTTCTAGTAAGTTAAAGATCATAAACTAATATATATAAATGTGAATAACTTTGTTTTTAACTTGTATAATGCTATTTTGCATATACAATACATAAATATGTTGTTTTTGGCTTTAAACCAATTTTATATCATAGAGCGAAATATCTCTGATTGCAGAATAATGAAGAAATGTTGTTTCATACATGCGATTGGCATAAAAATGCTATTAAATTCATCAAGATTTATTATTATGTGTATTATTAGAAGAAGGAAGAAAAATGTGGTGGTGTGAAGAGTATCAAATCTTCGAAATTATCGTAATTAACTTTATTTTCTTATTTTTTGTTTTATTTTGTTTCACGTTAAATATTATGTTTTAACGTTTGCTTAAAGAATAAATATTATAATTTCTTTAATTTTTTATAAATGTTACAAAGAAAAACAATATGTATGTACATTATTACATATGTAAAAATTGCAACATTTGTTAAAAGTTCAAATAGTCTGAGATAGTCTAAAGTAAAAGAAATATAATAAAAAATTGTAAAAGAATGTTTATAGAATATTATTCTCTCTTTTATAATTAACAGAATTAAGGAAACGCGAATCAGATAATGAACGCAAGAAAATGGAATGGGAGCTTAGAGAGAAGCAAGCTGAGGAGATGCGAAAGCGTGAAGAAGAGAATATGCGCCGTCAGCAAAGTGAGATGCAAACACGTATGCACCGCCAGGAGGAAGATATGAGACGACGCCAACAAGAGAACTCGTTGTTCATGCAAGCACAGCAACTTAACTCAATACTTGATCAACAAGAGAATTGCGGCAACACTGGCTTTGATAATTTCATTGTCAACAATGCACCTTTTGATGCTTTCCGGGGTAAGACTAATAATATGAATAGGCCTAGAATATATTTAATATATTACAATTTTTCTTTTCAGGTAATAATAATAACAATCCGTCGATGTCTGGTGGAAATGTGACGTCAAATCAGCTGCATGTATGGATTATATTCATATTTAATTAATACTTTTAAAAAAAATTATTAATATATTTTAATTGTACTTTAGGAAGCGTTTGCATTTGATATTGGCGGTAACAATAATTCCAACCAAAGCGGCCAAGGTGGCGGTAATCAACGTGGAGGAAATAATGCTGGGAATAACAACCCATGGGAACGACGAAGACGTTTCTGAGATTTTACTTCTACTTCATTGACTAAAAAGGACAACATTTTTGTATTGTAGTCACCTAACACTCGGACACATATATATATATATATTTATCCGAAGATTTTTTAAGTGAACCTTTGGGTTTTTATTGGAGTTCATATAATCCATTTTCAACAATTACATTTTACAAATCAAACACAATGTTTTACTTGCGCCAATGAATATAAAAACAAAAAAACTAAAACCAAATTGTCTTTTAATAATGAAATGTGTCTGGAAAAATACGAAACCAAAAAAGTGGAACATGTCAACTTGTTCGCATCAATCGTTTTCGTAGAAACGAGACTGACAAATCGATAATATTAAAAATGCACCATGTAGATTTGTATGGGTTCTTCTTTTTGAAACTAGACTGCTGTATGTGCAGTGTGCACTCATTTACAACATACATACATACGTAGTGATAGAATTAGGTCATTCATGCAAGTAGGCCAATTGCTGAATGGAAAACATGTATGTAAACCACTTCAATTTCGTGAAAATTAAAGTAAAAGAAAAACGAAATAAATTTTTTTATAATTAACAATTATTTATTTTAAATGTTCTTTAAATCAGGTTCAGTTTAAACCGCTTTGCAGCGTTGGTTGAAACAGTTGCTTTCCATAAGCATATTTTCCTTGTGAATTAAATGGACAGTTTTCATCTCATTTAAGGTTGTGAAGCTGCTGATTTCTGAAACAAATATAAAACATTCATTAGTTTTGCTTGATTTTTTGAGATTCAAAAAAAGTTGTCCCAAAATATCTTAATCAGACAATTAAAGGCCATCATTAATACATTCTGGTGGAAACCGCAAAAGTTTATTAAACTAATTTCATCATTTAAAATAAACATGGGTGAAACAGTTCATAGTACTTACTTATATTTCCATTTTAATTGCAAAATATTCTTGTATTCCAAATCAGCCGCCACCAAACTCTGAAATGAAAAAGAAACTGATAAGTTTTGCTTGTTTTCCTTACAGTTAAGAATATTATTCGAAAACATTTTTATCAGACAACTTTAGGCCATCATGAAAGCTTTCTGGTGGAAACCGCAAAAGTTAAATTATTTAGTTTCATCATTTAATGAGAACAACTAACATTGCAGAAGTCGACAAAGACTGGAATCTTACCTTTTAAGCATTAGCCTTAAGTTTGCGAGACCCATTTGATTTAAGTCTTCGGAATAAACGAAATTATTCGGTTTCTCTTATACAAGCGCAGATTCAAGTCACTGAATTTCAAAGATATGTAATCATCCATCTAAAAAAGAGTAGAGAAGAGGTATTTTGTTATTTTCTTACTGCTCTTTGTTGAAACTAGCAACTAATTGTACGTGAATTAAATCAGATGGTATAACAATCCGCACGATAGTTTCCTAGGTACAGGTCTGTGTTTTTTTCATCATTTGAATTTTATTTTACATGCCTATGTAAAAAGAAAACTAACCTTCAAAACATTTCAGGTTCACAATCTGTTTGGTCCAAGTCCTAGGAACCGTTGAGATTCTTCTAGATTGCGAGGTTCTCATGTTATTTATCTAAAAATGGAGAAAGTATGTTATTGCTTTACTGCTTTTGTTACTGTAATGATTAATTCTAATTAAATGGTTTTAGTCAGTGATTGGTAATTCCGCACAATATTTTTTGGTACAGGTCTGTTTTTATCATCATTTAAATATACGTAAAATCAACACTACATTAACTGATATAAATAATTATATTCTTGGACATTTTTCACAATTTTTTTTTTATGTCGAATATAAGACCGCCCCTAATAGAATGATTCTACTCTATGGTTACGACCACGTGGCGTCCATTTTAAAATGATTTAATGACAATATCTACTTTCTTTTTTTTTTTTTTTTATATATCCCCCCTATTGTCTTTCTGCCAAAATACACTAATATACATGTACTTTATTTCTATAATAAAATATTTAAAAATACTCTGAACTTTTATTGCTCCCAAAAATAAATTGTGAAGAGAAGAACTCACCTTACGTCTGCAGCGTCAGCAACTAACTGTACTGATTGTCGTGATCCAAATTAAATGAAATGTAAATTTTAGAAAAACACGTGGATAAGAGCTTCCCTAAATAATAGATTTTTCAGAGTGCTTTCAAATCACTTGTGCTGCCAACTTGATGCAAAATCTCTACTTACGTTATGTTCAAGATATGACATTGTCATATAATTAATATGACGATGTCATATCTATAACCATATGCGTTTAAAAAAAAATACCGAAATTTTCATAAAATAAATGATTTTCATTGAAAATATATATGCAAAACAGCACTTAATCCCATTGCCTGTCAAGTAATACCGCGTTGGCCAGCGAAACTCGCTAGGTGAAATACAAATTTCCCACTTGCCCTCATTAACCGGCCAATTGCTGGAAACGGAGGTCTGACCGCAAGGAAGGCAGCTGAGGTTCTATGGTAAACGTAAATTGCGTTTCAGCCATCAGCATTCACGTGATATGCAGCCATTTTTGCATCTGAAAAATGGGCAGCACTGATTGTAATGTGTGACGAGTCCAGAAACGAGTACATACTGGTTTCAATTTTGTCGTTACTTTTACAGCTGCAAGTTACCAGCTTTTGTGCGAACTTTCACCAAATTACCTGTTTATAAAAGTTGTTTTTTGTCTACGAATCGTACGGAAATCTGTAGTGAAATTGTTTATTATTGTTCTTATGATTTAAAGTTGAAATTGCAAAAGCAAATAATGAAATACTTTGATTCAAAGTGTATATTTTAATGCGTAAACATAATATAGAAAACAAACCACCAAGTCATTATGACTTCAAAATACGAACGAATTAGAGCGGATTGTGAAGCTCGAAATGTTCTTTGGGAAGATGATGAATTTCCAGCAATACAGACTTCTGTATTTTATTACCAAACGCCACCGTTCACCTTTCAATGGAAACGAATATCGGAGTTTGCCAATGCGCATGCGTGCTTTGTCAATGAGACTGATAAATTTGACGTAATGCCTGGCAAAATGGGAGATCGCTGGCTGGTTTCCTGTCTAGGCGTACTTTGTTCACTCCGTAATCTCTTTTATCGCGTTGTTCCTGCTGATCAAAATCTATATAAATCATATGGAATCTTCAGATTTCGTTTATGGTGGTGCGGTGAATGGGTCGAAGTTTTGGTTGATGATCGTTTACCGACAATTAATGGACGTCTGGCATTTTTACAACCACAATCTTCTAATTGTTATTGGGCACCACTACTTGAAAAAGCAATCGCAAAGTTGCATGGCTCATATGAAGCGCTAAAATATGGCACGAGATCGGATGGTCTCAGTGATCTACTTGGCGGTGTTGTTGAATCTATACCGCTTATATCGGATAAAACGCCAAACGAGACAATGAGGCCACATAAACTTCGTTCATATTTGGATACGACATGTATTCTGACTTGTATTGCGGTAACAAATCTTACTGTCACACAACAAAAGAGTTTTCCCGATCGTTTACCGAATGGAATTTTGGTCAATTTCAATTACAGGTTTGTACTTCAGAGTCTGTAATGGCACTGCAACTGAGTTCTTAAAACGAAAATAAACTTTTTGACTTATAACATTGATTATATATACATATATAATGTTTTTTTTTTAATGTTTTATCATTTCAGACTTACTTCGTTGGACAAAGTGGAAACACTCATGGGCGATTCTGTGCAATTGGTGCGTATGAAAGATCCCGTTTCCGTTAATAGTATTGTAAATAATACATATTTTACGGGCGATTGGTCGATCACATCATCATCGTGGGAACGTGTTTCCGTTGAGGAGCATGAACGACTTTTGGTACAATTGGATGTTGGCGAATTTTGGATGTCCTTTGTTGAATTTACACAAACTTTTACGAATTTGGAATGTATATATCTGGATGAGGATACTGCTAAGGATGAATTATCTTTGCTTAATCGGTCAATACGTTGGCAAATGAAAATGTATCAAGGGCAATGGAAAAGAGGTGTTTCTGCGGGCGGTTGTCGAAATCACGAAACATTCCATATAAATCCGCAATTATTAGTTAATTTACAAGCCACACAGGACTTGGTTATATCACTAAATCAACATACAGCCGTTGAGCCAAAAGTTATTGGCTTTACGGTTTATAAGTTGTCCAACAGTTCCAACAAAACGATAGTCAATGATTGTCTAACAAAAGAATTCTTTAAGAATCAAGTTAGCTTCCTCAATTCCGATTATGGCAATACGCGGCACGTTACCTTGCATGCTCAATTCGATGCTGGCCAATATGTGCTCATACCGACAACATTCGAACCGAGCGAAGAATCAAGCTTTACAATACGTGTGCTTGGCACGGGTGCTTTACGTCTGAATTTCCTTCAGACACAGACAATGATATTACTCGATCCATTTCCGTCGTTGAAAAAGGAAACCGACTCATTGAAAATCAAAAATGTCTGCCAATATGAACCAATATTTATGCAATTGGCAAATGAAACTAAAACAATTAATTGCTTTGAGTTGCATGAGCTACTGGAGGCTTGTTTGCCGAATGATTATATAAAAGGCTGTGCGAACATTGATATTTGTCGCCAGGTTGTAGCCTTGCAGGATAAGTGTGGCACAGGACGCATCAATTTTCATCAATTTAAAACGTTTATGGTCAACTTGAAATCATGGCAAGGTGTTTTCAAAATCTATACGAAAGAGAAAGCCGGCATATTGCGTTCGGAACGTTTGAGAGATGCATTGTGTGATGTTGGTTTTCAGCTTGGCACGGACATAATAAACAGTCTAATACAGCGTTATATACGTAAGGATGGCACTCTACGTCTCAGCGATTTCGTTTCGGCTGTGCTACATCTAACAGCTGCTTTTGAATATTTTCAACGTAAGGATCACAATCAGGATAATGTAATTGAGCTTGAAATGTGCGATTGGATTAAATGCGTACTTCAGTTCTAGTTTTACATTTTAAAAAACGAAAGGAATTGTACATTTTTTTTTTGGTTTAAATACGTCCAAGTTTTGTTATACGATACGTAAGTGAAATTCTAAGCAAATTAGAGAATTTTTTATTTTTGGAAAAAGTCCATTAATTACTTAACTTGTTCGACACAATGCATTTGCATTAAAAAAAAAAAACATGTTAATGTCTTTACATCAAATATATAACATATTATTTTATTTGACGATATTCCATTTAGTTTTATTTTATGAAGATGAAAATACATGTCTTTGTGGGGAAGAGGAAGACTTTGTGTGCGTTGCGATCGCCAGCAAAGTATTGAGATAGAATGAGACAGTGTAACATATTCCCACTCACTCTTGCTTTAGGCAGTTAAGATGCACGCCAAAACCTAACCTACCACACACAGACACATACATAAATGCAAACGTTTTATCAACAACACACATGCCTGCTGAGTAGCGCCGACCCAATATACCCCAATAATTACATGCTTCGGCCACTTCGGCAGACAGCTGAAATTTGCGGCACACACACACACACATTACCGACCAACTAAATAATAAATAAAACATAATTAGAGCAATATTGTGTGTGATAACATAATAATAAAGCATACATACGTTTAAGATATTTTTTTTTTTATTTTTGTGTGAAACTTCTCAATTGATTACAAATTCGCGCACGTTTTGTTTTAAAAATTAAACATTTATAGGTGGTTTGCCTATCGTGCGTGCAATATTATGTTACAAAAAATAGCTTTACGACAATTTTAAACCTGCACCAGACACATTTTGACAATAATTCTATCTTTTTTTTTTATAGCATTAGTTTGCAGAATTTCGACAAGCTAATATTTTGCATACCGAATTGTTGCAGGTTTAAAAACAAGAATAAAAAAAAAAAAAATTAAGTGTAACCTAATGATGAAGTGGTGGATTCTGTGTTTTTTTAAAATTCTCGTCTGTGGTATTTGTCGGGATCAAAATATGATGTAACAACAACGCGATCACTAAATTTACGTCCAGTTAGTGCTTGTTGGGCTTTTTGACAATCCATTACTGAATTAAATTCCACAAATACTTTGCCGCAACCGGGCACATCGACACCTTCAATAGGCCGTGGTATTTCAACACTACGCACAACGCCATATTTTGTGCACTCCTCTTTAATATCCTCCAATATATCCTCGTATTCTTCCTCATCGCGCAACTCCTCCGGTGTTACCATATTCAATAAACATAAAACTTCGGTTGGCGGTCCTGATGTTACCACTGTCGATAAGCCAGGTACTTGCAACATTACCGATTGAGCACTGTTTGCGGCATTTTGTGCATTCTTGGCACCAACGCTGGCTCGTTGTACTATTAGTTTTTTATCGCCTAACTGCATTCCGTTCAGGCCTGCGATTGACTGTAAACAAACAATATTATATTTAACATTCATAACCGCAAGATAAATTATAGTTAATAAAACACTTACTTGATCAGTTATGCTTAGATCAACGTATTCACAGAATGCATAACCCTTGCTCAAACCAGTAGCGACATCTTTCACCAAATTAAATGCTCTTAGTTGCCCAAAAGAAAGCAATAATTCTTTTACCTGAAAATAAAAAAACAAAACAGATTATCTATCAAGACTAAATAACTATATTTGTTGCTATATTTTCAGAGTATCACTCAACACTTATAGAAATGTTGCTCTTATCTTTTGAAGCATTAAAATATGCTCTGAGTATTAACTAAATAAACATACCTGATCATCGTTAAGATAATTTGGCAAGCCACCAATAAATATTTTATGTGGAGAATCTGGTACCACAGTGGATATGACGCCACTTGACACTATAGAAGTATAGAAATGCATAATTAAACACACGAAAAGTGTTAAAACAAGAAATATAATTTACCAACTGCTGGTTTTATTGCCGGCGTATCTGTTATGCCGGGCATTGGCTGATAATCGTGTGGACGCCTTATTTTTAAACTTTGTCCCTTAAAATTGATGCCATCGAATGCCATTGCTTGTGTAGTTTCATCGATAGATCGAAATTCCAGAAAAGCAAAGTTCTTATCCAAGTTTATTTGACATGCTAGAACGGGACTACCAGCGGCTTGAGCTAAACCAACCAAATGCATTTGTTGATTAAAAAATTCCATCATTTCCTCTTCGGTAACACCAAATGGAATGTTGCCAACATAAAGTCGGCGTGCCTGTCGTGTAATTGTGGAACCAACAACCGGTACAGCCGCTTGTGGTGTGTCTGGCACTACACTGGCCGGAATTTGGCCCGAAGCTTGCATCGCCTTATATTGCATCGGTGTGATGTGCTCAAAGCCTGGTGGCGGCACATCCCAGTATAATGATGGTTTACGTCGTGAGTTGCGGTGATGTCGTCGTTCTCTTGAACGATCTCTATGCCGATCACGAGAACGTGAACGGGATCGGTGACGCCTTCTATCACGGTCGCGATCTACAAGTACAAGTGAAATAAGTTGAACATTTAACGATGCCATATGTCATTATTAAATTCAGTTAGAAATTCGTATAAAAAAATCATGTACCGTTCATGTGTTTGATGGATATTTAGTTATTATATTAAGAATAAGAAGATTGTATGAATTTTACGTTTTAAATGTACTTTGGCTGCTTTGATTTTTCCACTTAGAACTAAAGGAAATGCTACCAACATACCCGTAACGTAAATAGACTTGCTTGCATAGAAAGAAGACTCTATTTAGAATTACAGATTGCTAAGTTTTAAAATTGTGTGTTATGTTCTGGATATTAAGTAAATTTTTTACGACAGCGTTGGCTGTAGATGCCTGATCTTTTGTCAAACACTGATTTGAGAAGTCTATGCCGAGATCAAGCCTTCCCGTTACAACAGAGAGCTCTCAAAGTGATTATAATAACACTGATAGCTACAATATGGAGACGATTTTTTAACAAGACGCACTAAACAGTACAGTGGCTCACAACTTAATGCAACTAACACTTGTTCTTGACTTTAAGTAATATATAACTCCACAGCAACAATAAATACAAGCACAGAGTAAACTCAATGTAAAATAGTATTTAAATTAAAAAAAACAACTTATACACATTTATTTCCACTGTTAAAATAGTTGGCAGCATAAAGCTTAGTACAGACACACGGATTTGCTTTAAATTGCTAGTAGATTAACAATAACCACCACACTTTGAATAAAATTTCCTACACTACGCAAAATATGTATAAGTTGAAAGCAAAAACATTTTTTAAACACGACACCGCACGGTTTTGCTAAAATACAAAACGTTAACGTTAATAATGGGACAGTCGGTTATTGACAGGCCTCTCACACAATGATGCTTGGGTGTATACATCAAAGAAAAGTTTTATGCGAAAACCACCATTAGCATTAGAACGAAAGCATTTTTTTTTTTTTTGCTTGAAAACAAGTAAATGTCGAAGCAAACGTATATGATTATCCCAAACACAAATAGAATTATTATTTAATTTAAATGCTTCGTGCCGCACTTTGTGCTTGGTATTTTATATTTTCACAATTACTTGCTAAAAGTATGTTATAGAAAAATATTTTTAATTCAGTAAAACTATAACATAAATTATTAACTTACCGTCATAACCCATATTTAATAAATTAACTTTTAATAAACACTACGCCGATTTTACGTCAATCACCAAACAATTGAAATCAATTTTTTTTTTCTGCTAGTGATGTGCAATTTGGCCTGGTTGATGTGCGCCTATGTACGCCAGAAGTATTACCAGTGCCACAAGCAACATACGACAGTCAACCAACGCGAGTCAGGTAAATTGTTGTTGCCGTCGCCCGTCGTCGACGTTGTTGCGGGATGAACGGACGAATGTGTCGAAAAATTTTCAACCGGTGTCAGGGAAAGTGCCACTTGTGTGTCGAAATGACGTACTGGCGTCTGTATTTACATGGAAGAAGGAGGAAAGGGCTAATAGCAAAACTGCCCTTATTGTGTTCTTTGAATGGAACATATGCCCTTAGTTGACGTTTTTTTTATCGGAACGTTTGGGAAATTAACTTTTGTTTGGTTAGAGACGAAAATCCAAGGCATGCACCAAATTTGGGTGATTCAAAATAAAATTAGGTTTTTGGTGCAAATGAGCTACAACATTGCTTTCGACTTAATTTTCTTGTCTAACCGTTTTAAATGTTAACCACCTGACCACGTCGCTGACTTGGTTTCACTGGAATTGAAACATGCTGTTGTCAAAAACAAACCATCCGACCTTATCGTCAACAGAAATTGAGCAAATATGAGTCTTACCTTCAGCGAGTTTAAGGCTATTACGTTTCATGTTTTATTTTTTTTTTTAGCATCGTTGCAATCTTAAATCACTTGAAAATATGTTCTAATAAAAAATTATGTGGAGATGAAAAGGGAATGCTTTCGTTATTTCCCACTGTAGCCCTGGTAAATTGAGCGTTGTGACTCACCAAAGCCCTCGACTCCAAACACGGCCGAGCATTAAAAAAAAATCGTATATTACTGCGTAATCTCTCGTTTATGCGTTCGTTTTGTACCATACATTCCCAAAACCCTTTGATGCTGTTATGACCATTTTTTGTCCATGACGATTCACCCAACATACGAGCCCATAATGGATTATACTTTGATACATCTTGATATTAACCTTATCTAGCCCTTTTCCAAAACAAACATGACAAATATAGTTTTCAAACGAATTTATTTTTTAAAATACCAGATTTATGCTTCAACATGAAGACGAGCCGTGGGCTTTGACAAAAAATCTGAGTATGCCTGGTATGGACTAGCTCCCAATGGCATTTCCTTCCAAAGATCAGGAGTCAAGTAGGCATAGGTCTTTGCGATAGCTGCATAAGTAGCTTTAGCAAAGTTACCCAAAGTTCCAGTTGAACCACGAGCCGATGTATAGCAATCTTCAATACCGGCCATCATCAACAACTTCTTTGGAACTGGAGCAGAAACGATGCCAGTACCTCTGGGAGCTGGAATTAAACGCACCGATACGGAGCCACACTTTCCGGTGACCTTGCAAGGAACGGTATGGGGTTTGCCAATTTTGTTACCCCAGTATCCACGACGAACTGGAACAACCGACAGTTTAGCCAAGATAATTGCACCACGGATAGCAGTTGCAACTTCCTTGCTGCACTTAACGCCCAAGCCAATATGACCGTTGTTATCGCCGATAGCAACAAAGGCCTTGAAGCGAGTACGTTGACCAGCTCTAGTCTGTTTCTGAACTGGCATGATTTTTAAGACTTCATCGCGTAGAGATGGGCCCAAGAAGAAATCGATGATCTCAAACTCTTTGATCGGCAAAGAGTACAAGTAGATCTCCTCGAGCGACTTGATTTTGCCATCACGTACTAGACGACCCAACTTCGTAACTGGAACCCATTCCTTGGAATCTTCCTTGCCGCCACGTCCGCGTGCACCACGTCCACGTCCACGACCTCGACCGCCGCGACCACCACGACCACGTGTACCAAATCCGCCACGAAAACCACCACGGGCTGGAGCTGCGTCCGCCATTCTGAAAACAAAAAAGATAATAAGCATACATTAGAAAAATATTACATATATTCATTTTAATTATTATAAGCAAACACTTATTTTTTCGAAGCACTTTGAATAGATAAATATAACAACAAATTTACAAGTTTTTTAAATTTTTTCAAGTTCATAAAATTACCTGCAGTAAAATGATGTTGTTCACGTGAAATCAAAAAATAGAATGAAAGAGTTTGGCTAAACCGAAGATTTAAGAAAATGGCAACTTCCGTTCATGTATGAGTGACACTCGTAAAAATCTTGTAGAAAATTGATGAGGTGCATCACGTATAAGCAATTCATATGTTGTTTTAAATCTCCTTATGTGTTTTGCGTTATAATGTTTAGTATGTTCATTTGAATTAATTCACTGTAATTATTGTGTTAAATTTAATGAACACAAAATATATCACTTCGAGGTGTTTTTGGCTCCAGTCAAGTATGGGAGTGGCAGCACCATATTTTAAATTTGAACTCCAAAACTTCAAACGGCTGTATATGAGGGTGTTCATAAATTACGAGAGGATTTTTTCTTAAGATTTAAAGCAGATTAAGGAAAATAAATCCAAAACGCATTATGATTGTCAATAAACAAATAATATAGCTCTTACAAGATTTATGAATAATAGATGTTCTATACAAATTGAAATTTCTCATAATGTGGAGGCGAATTAGAAGGTTGAATAACTGCAGAGTTTACTTTTGTTTCGTTTTGCAGCCCTGGTTGATTCATGACTGCCAACTTAGGGGTTTTCCTCCTATATTTAGGGGGTTTTTGAGTTCAATAGGTTTTTTTAGGGGTGCTATATTTTTAGGGGTATGTTTAGGGTTTTTTTCTTAAACTTTGTTATTATTTTAAAAAAGGGTGTTCACGCCTTCTTACAGATTTCAGAGGTTTTTGGTTAGCGTTTAGGGGGAAAAATTAAAGTTGGTAACACTGGGTTGATTTGTTTATTTCAGCTGTTCATATATGTATATTATTGTACGTGTAGTTTTAGATGAATTTTGTTTGCGTTTACTCAACGTAGGAGGTTTTTTTTATTAATCAAATCACAACATGATTGAGATATCAGACTTACAAAGTATATTAAAGAGAATTTATATGAAATCTGAAATCATTTATAATAATATTGTTTTGTTTTTTAAGAAATTGGCATTGGACTTGCAAGTTTTGGGATATCATTTCTATTCCTGGGAATGTTATTGTTGTTTGACAAGGGCTTGTTGGCAATTGGCAATGTATGTAGAATGACATCGCTTTATAATAAAAAAGTGAAAATAATATAATATTTCAGATTCTTTTCATATCTGGTCTTGGCTGTGTAATTGGTGTTGAGAGAACATTGCGGTTCTTTTTTCAACGACATAAAATAAAAGGGACAACCGCCTTTTTTGGTGGAATATTTGTAGTACTTTTAGGATTTCCTATAATAGGAATGATCGTTGAATCTTACGGATTTTTCGCTTTATTCAGGTGAGATATTAATGTGCTATAGACGTTATATGTGATTTACATAAATATAATCGCAAATCGATTGAACAACGTAAGCAAATTATGAACGTCAGACTGTAAATTTTATGTTACCATTATAATATACGGTAAACATGGCTTTTTATATTGAATGACGGGATCGGGTTGACCGACTCGCGAATTATCAGAATATGTCCAGTCCAGTAGATATCAACATAAGAGGATATATTATCATTCAGTATGAAATGGGAAATCGATGTAGTCATATCCGTCCCTTAAATCACATTATTAATGTCGACCAAGCATCCACAAACTTTAACAGCATACTTCTAATATGGGCAACATTTGAATTTGTTTTCGAGATCGAGAGAGAAAGTGGTGTCTGATGTCCTTAGACTCTATTTTGCTTGCTTCAGTTACTAATATGCATTTTTATCATTCTTATTTCAGTGGGTTCTTCCCTGTGGCGATAAATTTTCTCGGCCGAGTACCTGTCATAGGATCTTTCTTCTACTTGCCGTTTATGCAGAACGTAAGTTCTTTAAATATATATATATATATTTTATCTCCAAATCGTAATTACTGCTTATTTTGTATGACGGTGTATGTGATAAGCTCTTTTAGTTTTCTCCGATAGTATTTTTTATTATAATCCAGTTTAGGAATACATTTCAGCTCTACTTCTTTATGAATATTCTTGATCGATCAGCTTAACAATATGATTTAGTCTTAGTCAGTTCGTCTGCTAGTCTCACGTTTAGATCTGTGCTTATCAGTTTTGTCCGACTGCTTCCAATAGACTGCCTGAATTTCTTCCAGCCACGCTAATGGTCTCTTAACATATTAGGTATTGATTACCCCATTTTTCGATCACAACAATATCCTTTTTCTTTCGCCAATCTGACACGAGTGTTGTATGTTTTTAGCTTAAGAAAGAATAAGTTCTTCACTTGACTTGACATTTTTAAAAGTACAAGAGTGCTTTCTGTGAGTTTTTAACTTTCTATTTAAGAGACAAAATTTTTATACATTTGAATTCCGTCATTATTTTCTACGGAAGTTACCAGTTCCGACGACCAATTTTACAAACAGTTAATAAATTGAATTCTACGCAGGGTATAGCAATTTCTAATTGAAACGATTTATATTTTGTTATATATAAATATATACATATATATTGTATACATATGTAGATATAAAACAAATATATATTATATATTTATATATAAAGCAAAAATATATTTGGATTTAATTAGTGGTAGCAGAATAATATTTCCTACAATCATTAATGGTTCTTATTCCATTCTTCCCGTTCCTCGCGTTCTCTCACGACTTCTTGCAAATATGGTTCGAGATACTTGACGTCCTCTTCATACTTTGTCCATTGATTCTTCGGCAACACCGTTTTGGTCATGGACAGGTGCAAGGCGCGCATAATGCGGTAGTTTCTTTCATCGTACAATGGTCTAGGCAATCGGCGAACTGCTTCTTTGACATCCTCATTTTCATAAAGACAATCATCGCGGTGGAGACCTTAAAAATGAATGTATATTGATCATATAAATATATACTTTTTTTTTTAAATCAATTATGTAAGTTATTTACCATATTGGTTGAATCCAGATAGATTGTATGCCCATTTGCCAAGGTTCGCTGTGAAAGGAATCGGCCATTAACAAAATCGGTCAATTTACGTAATCACTTTTGAATTGTTTCGTGAATTTCTTATTGCGTGTTAGAAGTGCAAATACTTATTTATTTTTATTACTTACAAAACGCTAATGGGCCTTTCCTTGCAATATATCCAGCCATTGTTAATAAGTAGTTTTTCGGAATTAGAAAAGTTCTGACTCTGGCACGTTCCACAAATCCAACGAACGAACTGGTGAGATAACTGAAACAGTTTCACTTCGTGTCAGACGAAGAACCACTTGTGTGGTCAAAGTGGCGCACTTGCGTCAAAACAAAGAGAAGAAGCAGACCAGCCGCCTTGTAAAAATGTAAGTTGTGAATAAGTTTGGTTGAAGTACTGCTTGTCATGAGACACTTCAATATTCCTGTTTCATTTGCCGAAAATCGTGTCTAAGGGAACCAAATTGTGTGTCTTTGGTGAAGAAGAAGCACAGATAGTGGCTAGCCCTATGTTTGGTTGGAATTGTAAGGTCACTTAGGCTATGTCATTATGGGCGGGGCCCTCTTAATGGAAATGCCATTTCGTGTTTTGTGTTATTGTCATTCACAAAAAAGTTTTCAGGACGGTCGTTTTTTTAGCGGCTACGTAGCTTATGTCTACATTCAACACCTAACAACATACGCTAGCAGATATCATTAAGCGGATTTCCTGTTTTATTAAATATTATTAATTATTTTCAGATTGTGCGAAGGCTCGGTGGAGACGGCAATCGAACAACTGTGTAGCTTAATAGCGTTTCACGCAAATTTATGTTAAAAAAAATAGTAATTATGAAATATTTTTTTGTGTTTCCATATTAAATAAGTAAGCAGGACGTCAATAAAATAACGTAAACACAAAACTCTTCGTTTTACTTCATCGTTTTACAGTGCAAGCAAGACTGTCTTGTTGTTTGATATAATTGAAGATCAACTGGAAAAACCAAAATCATATCACTTGTTTTATGTAAAAAATTTATTAACTTAATCAAAATACAACTACAACTAATTCAAAATCAATGAATATTCCAAATTGATAATATACTACACTGTTGTGTAATGCGCTTTGCAATGAACTGAAAAAAGAAAAACATATTATTTTCTATTTAAATTAAAAAAGTTTTAAAATAAAATACAAACCAATGAACTCGGATACAGGATCATTATCCCCTTCACCGCGCATAGTACCAGTAATTTCTTCATTCTCGACCATAGGCAAGAATAATTGCACAAATTCCGGAGAATAAGGATGTGTGATTGTCTCTAGAACCTCGGTAACAAAATACCGAATCAATGAGATATCTGTATCTTCAATAGCACAACATTTTTTTATGTACTTCAGCACTGGCACTACACAACCTCTCGTTAGTAAGTTAACCATGCGATCCAATATCATCTTCTTCATTTCTAACTGAACAAGAATTTCCAATTCATCTTGTTTTGATTCGAAAAGTCGTATTAAAAGATGTAAAATCTGTTGATGTAAAGTCGGATGTACAGCGGCGACTTCGTCAAGAACTGCTAAATGTGTTGGGCAACTATCTGTAGACAATTTAAAGTATGAAGGTTCCATAACGACATTTTCGATCCAACGTATTACGCCCACACCAACCACCGGATATCTGCATATAGAAAATATTTTTTAAGTATATTCATGTTTTGTTGTTTTTAGTTAAACTTACTTAATGCAGTTATACAATGTTTGTAGCTCTGCAATCAATTCCGTGGATCCCTGGTCTACATTACAAATGGCATGTACTTTTTCAATTGCCTGTACAGTGTTCTTTAACTCATCGACATTTAGAGTTCTTTCAGTCATTGGTCTTTTTTTTGGTGGTTGATCTACAACGGACGCTGCATAAGCCAAAAGGTATATGTATTTTGATTTGTGTTCAGGATTTATTTTCATGCCGGCACGGAAAAGCGTATCAACAAGCAATTCAAGAAATTGTGGATTACGTATAAGATCTATTGGCGGTGGATCGGTTGCGGAATAGTTACGAAAAAGTACAGTAATGTCAGCCGGATTTAAAGTGTTGCGAGTTAACATAGATGTAAGGGCTTGACAAGCCTGTGGGTAACCGGCTGAACCATTTAGAGCCATTGTAATTGGTGTCACATTTTGATTGCTATATTGAAGAAAAGCATAACATTAACAAATTATCTTTAGGTATATTAGTATTATAAACTCACTTTTGAAGCGCATATTTGATAATTTCTTGTGATAGACGTTTCATATTAAAACCACCTTTTGTTTCTTGGCTTAAAACTTGAATTAAAACTTGTGAATAGACATATGTGTGTTGGCCATGGCACACCATACGTGCACACTCTTGTATCGCATTATGAGTGTCATCAGGATTGTTTAAAAATTTGATTATAGATGTTTTAAGTACTCGCGAAAAGACTTCAATCTGCTGTGCGGCAGTTGAGATCGATGTTATTTCACTTTGAAAGCCAGCATCCGATATAAGTTTTATGGTAAAGTTCAACATTAAACAATCCGGATACTCTTCAGCTAATCTATAAATTAATGAGCGCCACGTATAGTGGTCTATCATTTCCGTGAGCCAATCTGGTGTTTCGCCTTCTTCCGTAAAAATTGTATCAGCTTTTTTGGGATCAAACGATTTCAAAATCATCTCTTTTAAATGGTTTTCTACCATCGCTTGTACCTCGGTAACTTTCACACCTGCTAATATAAGCCATTCAGCTAATAGATTTGCCATTTGTGCGACCGCTTTATAGTTTTCAGACAGCATAGATATCACCTCTTCTGGCGAACCGCCTGACTGAAAGTAGCGTTTCAGTTGAGTAAAAATGCCGGGCTCCATAATGTAATCGGGTGTTAGGAACTTGTCCAGGCATTCTTGTATAGTTTTCTGAGGATTGTCTTCAATAATTTCCTGAATAAACATTATAATACGAATTTTAAGTTCAATCATATTTGTATAAACGGTAGAAACAAACCTCATCTCCCTGTTGCTTGGATCGACCCTGCCAGCCAGGTTCTTCGTACTCTATTTCCATTCTGTGTTTATGATTCCTAAACTATATTTTAAAGAATTTCTGAAAAGCAGATGCTTCTACGGACTATACCCACGTACGTACTTAAAAATAATAATAAAATAAATAAAACTTTTTTTTGACGCCTCTCGCACGTATCGCGGACAGTGCTGCTAAACTAGTCATTTTCAAGTTGTTTCAGGGCATTTTTTAGATCATTTTAAGCAATGTATTTTCGAATATTGGCTGTCGTCTATTTTAATGATTTAACCGATATCGCCATAAGTTTTGTGTGGTAGGTGCCGTAGACGATCTGATGTGTGTGGGGCCGGTCACTTGACTCATTTAAATTTACTCCATCAATTTCAGCATTTCTAATATTATTTACGCCGAAGTTGCGTTGCGATACAGACCACTTACGGCAATTTGGCGTTCTTCAAGCTTATTTATTCCTGCTTAACTTTCTCCAAAACTGTGTCAGATCTGCTAATGGGAAAGCTTTTTATCAAATGGTCTTTTGCTTCCTTGTAAACATTATTAAAATCACTTTCTTTACGAGTTCCGTATTTCTGGGCTAAGCAAACACATGTTGTAATGCTTGTGGCTAGTTAAGTGCGGAAGTAGCGAATTAGGTCTGTTATTGTTGTAGGTTAGGGTTGTTTTTACCGCTTCAGCTTTCTCATTAAAAAGATGCCAGCGGTTTGTATGTTGAGGAAGCGGAAATGAAATCCCTACAAAATGTCAAATTGGCAAATGAACACATACATAGCCATATGTATACAAACATTTATGTACATGCGTGAGGATGCCTGTGTATGTTGAGTATATAAACAGAGTAGATACTTGCTTGGATGAAGAACATTTGATTTGCGTACTCGGCCAATCAACACATACGAAACGCACGAGAGGACTAGAAGGAACTTTTGACTTAAAGTATAAGGATAATATGTGGCTATTAGTTCATAAACCATAAATAAATATGTGTCAGAAAATAATGCTTATTTTTAAATATGTAAAAGCTTAATTGAAAAATACGCAAAAAACATATCGTGAAAAGTTTAAACAATACAAATAACGCGGTAGTAACATGAATAGCTACCAGGATATAAGTGAGTTGGAAAAATCGGTAGGTAGGACAACCACCTATAAACGCTGGTTTTTGTGCTAACCAATTTATATGTTTTGTGATTTGGATTGTTATTTTTGGATGCATGCTCGCGATTACTGTTTTTCGCGCCTGTTGCCTCAAAAGGTCGATAATGCTGGCAATCAATTATATACTGTCGCCCACAAGCTGCACGAGGTCGAGCGGTGCCTCGATGCTAACGGTGGCGTTGCGGACGAAGTGGATGAGCTGTATGTCATGGAGCTACTCGAATCAATGACCGAAGTAAAAAATGAATACCAAAATTTACGCAAGGACATCGCTGAGGTACAACAACTACAGCGTGACGTCACAACGTCAATACGCTTTCAAATGCGTAGCATGCAGCAAACATTCCAAATGCTTAAGAAACGCATTGAAGTGCAACGAGCTGCAAAGGCAAGGTCCGTAGCAGTGGCTCCAACAACAACTTCTCAACATTAAGTTTCAGCAGTTATGTTTGTTAATTGAGTTAAATCTTCATAATTCTTCTTGTATCTTATAATCTAAGCCGCAAGCGAATACTAAATATCGCGGCTTTAAATGTGCTGTTTTATATATGTGTGCGTGTTTAATGAGTGCTTTATGTTGTTATTGCAAAAATTTAAATTGACATACTTATAGTAACCGTTCCCTGATATTTTCTTTTATTTTTTGCATTTGCATGATTTGCTAATAATATATTAACTTTGTTCCATTATAATTATTATTCTATTAAGTTTGCACGTTTTGTTTATTGTTAAAAATTTTTTTAAAGTAGTCGCAAATAATACTTTATGAAATAAAACCAAATGTCTGATACCATTTAATGAATGCACTTTCCAAAGAATTGCCTTAAAAAATTTTCAAAACGTAAACAAAAATTGTACTCAAAACGTTTTGTAGAAAAATTCGGTAATGCATAATTTTTGATAATAATTTCTTACAAAAACCCAGTACGGAAAAATATATACAAAATGCATATGAAAAACAGTTTTAAAATAGCGTTCAATGCATGCTGTAACGACTATTACTTATATAAGCCATTTTCTTAGCATAGAAAAGCCGAATAAGCACTTTCAAAAATTAAACAATTGAAAATGCACCATATAACTGCTCGAAAAACTATTGTTAAACAAAAATATATATATATATATGAGAAATAAACTTTAAATATTAAAGTGGGATGGAAGTTTGTTTTGAATAATTAATTTTAAAAATTCGCATTCTTCGACAGAATGGTTACTCTAACAGCTGTGGCGGTTAAAAATTTGGCTCTCTGCTGTAAGAGATTTTTATTGTCTGTCGAGTATGAAAAATTGTCTATTTGGCAACACTCCTAGTGGTTGACAGTAGAGCTGTAAAAACATCGATAGTGCAGCCACTCGATGTTTTCGATAGTGATAGTGTCACTTTTGAGCAAATCTGGCTCGTTATCGTTTCTCGCAAATGCGAAACGTTGTTTTTCATATTTTTTTATGCTTGAATGACTCAACATCCAATATATTTCAAGTGAACATGCTCCAACTCAAAATTTTTAGTTTCTTTTTTCAATTATTTTGCGTGAAATTGTCACTAAAATAAATATCTGTCTTCTTTATTTATTGCAGTTTCTCTAATTAATTCGATTTATCAAGTTTTTTAAGTTGTGCGATATTTTCGCGTGAAATTATACAGATTTGAGTCATTTTAAAATTCATTATGAACCACAAGTGCAGTATTGGTTTGGCATAAGTCGCACTACATTTCTTTGTGACATGTCTAGTTCCTCCATTTCACGGCAGTTTTCCGTCTACCTTCTTCTTCTGGCCGAGGACGCTTTTGCGCCAATGCGACACTTTTCAGCTATTTTTCACTCTTGACTTGGCTCTCTTTTGACAGGTGCCAAATAAATACACTTGCTCCTGCAGTTTTATCAATTTAAAAAGTGAATTACAAGACTTTTCCAGCTTTTTCAGCAAGTTCAATTGTATCAAGGACGTGTTCGCGGACTTGAGGATTGCCAACATCAGAGATTTGATCAACTTTTGTGAAAAGGCTCGGATCAACGTATGAGCCAACTTCGTTTGTAAAGTAAACTCAGAAAGGAGTAACCTACCTACCAGCTGTCTTGCAACTCGGGTCGTGCTGGAAACGACATCGAACTGCTCTCGAATTTAGCGAAAGCTAGGATAGCTGCGCGCATCACTGGCTGTTCTTTCGATACCCTGGCACTATAAGCTATTTTACTAGCTTGCCACATAGTCTGCGCTCGCAGGCGAATCAAAGCCAAAAAAAAAAAAAGTGAATTAAAATTGTCATATATTATTGAAACAAATTGAGAAAAAAATAATCATTTAACCTGCTGGAGGTGTGCCCGAGTTTGTAGCCGTGTTGTTTATTCTAAATTGCAGCTGCTGTAAATTATAACGCAGTAGCAATGACTGAGGAAACATTTGATGCAGAGCGCATTTGCCGTATCTGCTTGCGTGAGCAGGATAAATTGTTCCTCATTCATGATGAATCTCCCATAGAGCATAGCTTGAATTTGGTACAGATTCTGAACGAGTGCACCAGCTATAAAGTTGTGCGCTATGATAAGATGCCGCATCAGATGTGTGCCGGGTGTATTGACGATGCGCGTGCTGCGTACCGCTTTAAACGTAAAGCAGCTGAAGCATACCGTAAGCTGCTCGATATATATGGCAGTATAGCACCCAATAACAAAGAGAACTATGTCGATAACGGTACACAAACCGAGCACAGTTCTTTGTATCCTTGTGAGGTCTGCGATGAAAAGTTCTTTAGTTCAGATGAATTACGCCATCATCGCAGTGTTGAGCACCAAAATAAGCTGAAATGCAAGATATGCGGCGAGGAATATGATAAAATACGTTTGCTGCAATTGCATCAGGCGCAGACACATCAGGTGCAAAGTACCGTAACGGCAAATCTACAATGTAAAATTTGCGAACGTAGCTTTTCACGACGCGATCATGTTGTACGACACATGCGTAACGTGCACCAAAAGTCGGTCTATGAACAAACTAAAGTCACTGACAAGGATCAAGAGGAAATGGAATGTTTGTCGTTTCTCGAAGAGCCGGAGATGATTGTAATGACAGACGGCGATACTGAATTGGGCCAACAACACACTGTTGAACAACAAAACAAGCAGAACTGCAAGGAATGCGGCAAGGTGTATGATAATCTACGTCTGCTGCAGTTACATCAAGTGCAAGCACATCAGGCGCAGCACAAGGAGACCGCGAACCTTCAATGCACAATTTGTGAACGTAGCTTTTCACGAAGCGATCATGTTCTACGACACATGCGCAACGTCCATCAAAAGTCATCAATAAATGAACAAACTAAAGTTAACGACAAAGATCAAGAAGAAATTGAATGTTTGACGTTACTCGAAGAACCGGAGATGATTGTGATGACAGACACCGGCACGGCTGGTCTAGTGCCGTACACGTCGCAGCAACGTATGTCGTCTAACAGCGAATCAGAAATGCATTATGTTGATGATTATGAAACGAATCCAATATCATGTGATGATGACGATGATGATGAATCTAAGCCATGTGTCAGTAAGGCACAACAACACAAATTGTTTGTCGACATGGAGCCCGAGTTGAATGCAGAATTAATGCAAACTAATAAAGCTGACATGAAGTCAGCAAACAACGAACATAATAAAAGATGTCACAAAGCAGCTGGCCTCGTAAGTAACCATCAGTGTAATGTGTGCCAACGAAAATTTGGACGTGAATGCCATCTGCAGCGACACATGCAGTCAATGCACGGCACAACACGGCACAAGTCTAAGCTGACAAAGCTGAAAAATACTGACAATCAAACCAAATCAAAGAAGAGCGATAGTGATGACAGCGAAAGTTCAGACGATTATACTAGGCCCGATGATGCGGACACACAAAGTCTGTACAATGGCAACAGTGAACCAGATGATGACGACGGTGGCGAAAATACGATGGCGGGTTTGGCTACACAGGAGAACTTTCAGGTGAAGAGTAAGTGTACAATGAAATATACTTTTGACTTAGCTAAGTTAATGCTTACATGCTAAAAGCGGAACGAGTTGAAGCAGTTGATGCCAACACATTTACAACCGCACTGGACATCGCTGATATACCTTTAAAGCTCGAAGAAACGGAATGCAAGCAGGAAATTCTACTAGATGCGGATACAGAAATGTTAAATGCAACGACTGAGCAAAATGTGACAGAAACAAATAGCAAAAAAGTTGTCAAAAATCGCAATAAGAAAGTTGAAATTGTACGTGAATATTTGCAAAAGAAGCGCACGACACGTAAACAACGTAATGATGAAAATCCGGATAATCGTTGTGATTTGTGCCAAAGAACTTTTTCACGACACTGTCATCTGTTGCGGCACAAATTGTCGCATCTGGAGCAGAAACCACACTCGTGTCCGCACTGTCCAAAGACATTTGCACGCAGCGATCATTTAAAGGCGCACGTCACCAGCTTGCACGGCAACAAGGACTACAAGTGTACCGTTTGCGAGGCAGCGTTCTCGCGTGCCGATGCACTCGAACGTCATAAATTGAGCAAACATGATGGTGCCGTTGTCGATGGTAATGGACACGGCAGCGCAATTCAGATCGATGCAAAGCTGCACGCCTGCGAATATTGTGAAAAGAAATTTACAAGTAAGAGTTATTTACGTAAACATACGCTTATACACACAGATCTGCTGTATGCGTGCAAGAGCTGCGATATGACATTCAAGGAGCGTCAACAATTGCGTGAACACGAAAAGACGCACACGAGTGAACGTAATTTTCTCTGTTGCATTTGCGGTGATAGTTTTGCACGCAATGATTATCTACGCGTGCACATGCGTCGTCATAATGGCGAAAAGCCATACAAATGCCGTTACTGCTGTAAGGGATTTCCGCGCGCCACCGATGTCAAAGTACATGAGCGGTAAGTAAAGCGTTAACAATCAGCAACAGACAAACATTAATTTACACTTTCTTACACACGTTATAGCTATCACACGGGCACCAAACCCAATGTGTGCACACTCTGTAACAAAGGCTTTCATCGTGCTTACAATCTTACAATACACATGCGTACCCATACCGGTGAACGGCCGTACAAATGCGACCAATGTCCGAAAAGTTTTACACAGAGTAACGATCTGAAAGCGCACATACGTCGACACACCGGTGAACGTTACAAATGCAATGAGTGCGAAGCCTGTTTTCTACAATTATATGCCATGCGTCATCATGCGCTCAGTGTTCATGGCACACATATACAATCGAAGACTGGTCGTTTGCAGCGTACTGGTCTCTATGATGATCCACAGACGCAGCCACAGATCACTACGGTACTTGTGGCGCCACTTAATTATGAACCAACGGATAATCAGACACAGCAACAGCAGCTGCAGCAGCAGCAACAGGTCACTACTACAGCGCTAACGCAACTGAACACGCAAAACTCAGAGGACAATTCAGCACGCAGCTTTGCGTCTTCATCCGTTGATACAGTGGTCATGCAACCGGTATCAGCTCAGGCTACTTTGGCGCCAGAATATTTGTCGGAATATACAGTCGATCTCCCAAGCGCTATCTGTTAGTAGTCTATACTATATACGTATCTTTATTATGATATTCTCGACGCAGTCAACTGTTTTCATTTGTTTAATAACAATTTTTTTCGTTTGGCAGTGCGTTTTCCAACATCTATTGGCAGTCATCAAACAACCGAAACCCAGCCGCAACAACACACGTGAGCCATATGTGCGTCTGGTGCATGCGAGCGAAGGAGATAGAAGATAGAGTGTACAAAGCATCGTTTCATTTAAGTTTTTCGATATCAATTAGTTGCAATATATTAAGATACATGTTAATTTTAGGGTGAGATAATCAACAATAAACAAAAACAAATATACTGATAAATGTTTCATTCCGCTGTTCTCAAAGCAAATGTTGAATTTAAGTAACCTAAGATATTTTGATTATTCAAACTTGGCTTTAAGTCTTTTATTTGTGAAAATGTTAAAAAACTAATATACAATATATAACATATGTTGTAGCACAAAATAATTCGTTAACAAACTGTAAACAACTCAACACGTCTTATGGCTCATTTCGGCAAATAATCGATATGCGTCTTTGCTTTAAACACGGTTTGCCTTGAAACTCCGAGTGTTTGTTATCCAAAACTTCATGGGTAAAGTTATAACGCGCAGTATGACTAAGATAATTAGAGTAGAGTATTATTTGAATAGAAATTATAATGATGTACATACCTCATTATATATAACGAACGTCTAGGTAACAAAAGATCAGCGTAGAATTTGTTTGCATTCTCTTTAACATCCGGCTGATTGCGGTAAGCACTCGAATCGTCTGACTGTTTATATTTCTGTGAGTCGGTGCGTATCAAACGCATAACACAATCGGATAGCAAGCTGATACCAGAAATTGTGTTGCCACAATACTAACACCAAAATGAAATACAACTGAACTTTAATTATGCCTCAACTTTGCTGAACGTAAGGCTTGCCCTACCCGCGTACTATCCACATGCGGTTTAATTACACCCTCCGCTGCAAGATCAAGTACATGGACATACGGCATGATCTCACCCTCAAATGCTGTCTCGTTGACACGTTTTAACACCATTTGATTATGTGGGTACCATTTTTTACGCTCGGTTTCACGAAAGCCATGTATAGCCTGCAATGTTGATATTAATAATTCGTTTCATTAAAAAGAAAAGTGTATCATTGTTACGAACATCATCCCAGTGATCAAATTCATATCGTAAACGTTTTAAATATGGTTCAAGTTCTTCAAGCAACTTGGCTTCTTCTTCCTCGCTTATAAAGTTGGTGATAACACGCATATGTTCATTGAAATCTCGTCGTTCTTCAAGGGGCCAACTGCCAAAGAAAGTTATCAAACCGGTGGCTGCAAGTCCAAAAACCAATTAAAACAGCAAGACTCAAGAAATCAGTGTGCAATTGTTATTACATTCATTTTTTAAATTATCTTCGCTGACTTTGTAGCTGCTTAAGTGAGCTTTGCTTAAAACTGCTTTATTTGTTAGCACCGGTCTAAGTACGGCATTTCGCCATAAATATTTCAACATTTTGTTGTCATTTAACAAATTTTAATGCGCTTTGTCGAAAATTTTATGCCGGCTCAGCGACAGACGAATTATATAAAATTTGTCAACAAAAAACATATGGGAGAATTAATTATCAAACTGTCACAAATTCTGGCACACAACAAGAGCACATACGGCAAAACGTGATCCAAAATACATTAATCCAAAACAACAGGAGTTGGCAGCTCCTGTGTTGACAGAGCTGTCGTACATTTTGACCATTGACTGTCCAAAGTTGTGGGTGTCTGAATCATGACATACGGCCATGCAATTTTGTTATGGAATGAGACTTTTTATTTCGTATTGAACTAGCGAATGTGGTGTGTTATTTAAACGAGACATAATGCTTGTTTATTGGCCGTTGGCTGCTTCCCACTTGATCTGACCATTCACGTATGTTTGGTTGATATGACTGGATGCATGAGTCAGTTCAATAAAGAAAACATTTGCTTTAAGCTATTGTGAAAATTGTTCATATCTTTATTTATTATTATTATTTTTTATATCATTTAATTTATTTATTGTATTTATTAATTAAATAATTAATTTAATTGGATGATCATTTTTATAGTTTTCTTCATAAAATTACATAATCGCGTTTTTGTTATCTTTAATTGATTGATGTTTTTTGATTTATTATTTTTTTTGTTTGAATTTTTATTTCTTCTTTTATATATATGCAAATTTGTTAGTTTTTGTATTTAAAGCCTTGTTTTTTGAAAATTTCATTCGATTTATTATTTTTTAATATATATTTTTTTTTTATAATAATTATGTTGAAAAAAAGCTAATTGAATTACTTAAATATGTTCAGTTTATTATTTATTCTTTCGTAAGTTGCTACAATTTTTAATGTTTTTTTTTTTTCATTATTATTTTTGTTAATAATTTTATAACTTTGGTGTCTATTTATTGTATTTTTATATTGTTTTTCTCTCATAGATCTTTCGTTTCTTTGCCCTAAGGTGACATTTTCATTGTCAAATTTATTTCATTTTTTCTTGTTTTTATTTGTTTCCAATAATTTTGTTTTCTTATTTAGAATAAGACGCATTTTCTTGTCGGCTTCATTAACGGTGCTTCTGACTTTATCATCATTATCGTCAACATCATCATGATCATCGAATTGGTCAATAATTTGCTAATTATTTATTGTTATTATCATTACAATCTTCATTTGCTAAAATTAATTAATTTTTTTTTTATAATTATTTTTTAGAATATTTATTAAAACACTTTTTTATGCATTATTAATTTTTATTATTATTATTATTTTCACAGCCGTCTTCTTCTTCTTCTACTGCTTTTCCTAGCTTGTTCTGTTTCTTGTTGTTTTTCATATTTTTTTTGTCTTGTTGAATTTTTAATTTATATTTTTCTGTATTCATTAAAAGAAACAACAACAACTTTTCGTATTCAATTTTCTTATAAATCCAGGGTTGCCAACATTTCGCTTGACTGGTCCATCGGCAATATTGTGACTTTTTCCGTTTAATACAACAATTTTGTAACCTGTCTAACTAAATAACCATCCATATTAATCATTACTCTTTGCCTTAATATTTCTTTAAATTTAAAATTTTTTTTTGTTAATCAATTATGTTTCCGTTTTGTTGTTGTTTTATTTTAAATGTATTTAAAGCTTAGTTTTTATTTTTTTCTTCATAATTTTGATTCATGTCTTTTTTTCTATTAACTTCATAGATTTTAGAAATGCTTTCGTTTTGAAAATATTTGAAATTTTCAATTTTCTAAATTGTAAATTTTTCTTTGTTTGTTTAAAGTTTAGAAGTGTTTTTTTTTTTGCTTTATATAAAATGATTATTTTTCTATTTTAATACGCTAAAATAAAACCGATTTGCAATTGGTTCGCTGTACAGTTTGAGAAGGACTGTATTGGTTAAAAAAAACCGTACAGCTTAAAAATGACTGTGAGTGAGACATAAAACTGTACAGTTGGAAAAGTCACCAAAAAAAGGGACATAAAACTGTACAGTTCGAAGAGTACTGCGTGAGTAAAAATATTTTTTAGTTCTTTTCAAGTTGAGCTTTTCAAAATTAATGGCTGTGACCTTGAAACTTTGCCAATTTTAGATTATTTAAAAAAAATCGAAGTTGTGGCAACACTTAAAAATTGATTTTTGTATCTTTTGTCTTGTTATTATTTACTTCTTAAGGGCAGCATTGTATTGTATACATTTATTTTTATGTCAAAGGGTTACAGTGTTGTTGTTTTTAGTAATTTTTATTTGTGGTTTGAATTTGTTGTATTCTTTTTTGTTTTTGTTGTTGTTGTTTAGTAGATACTTCAAGTGCTAATTAAGAAAAAATATTGAAATAAATCTTTAATAGTTTTTTTTGTATACATTATGTGTGTGTGTGTGTCTTTGTTATGCTAAATTTATTTAAACTAATTAAATTTTTATATTATTGTTTACTATAATTTATTTTTGTTAATTTATGTGTGTGTTTGTTTTTATACGCTATCAATCAATTGATAAAGGGTGTCACTAAATCAATTGTCTTTAGATTTTATTTGGTTTTTTATTAATTATAATATATTTTCTTTAAATTTGTTAATTAAAAATTTTTCTAAACAGGTTTCATTCTTCGATTTTTTTTAACAAAAAATGTTTTTATTTTTTGTAATTTTTTATTTTTAAATGATTCACTAATAACCTTTAATTTTAAAAATAATATTCTAATTTTTTTTTTTCAATCTTGAAAACAATTAAAAATTTTTTTAATTTTAAAAATATTTTTTTTATTTAAAAATTCATTTATTAATTTTTTGTTCGTTTTTAAAATAAATTTTTTTTTGCGTTTAAAATTTTAGTGAAACTTTTTTTTATTTTGTCATGTTGCATTGAAGCCGCTTTAATTTAGTGAGCATTTTTTATTATATAATTTATTTTTTAAATTGTCTTGTCTAGAAATACATGGGAGTGTATGTTTTTTTTTTTAAACATTATCTGAAGTTAGCACCAATTTAAAAAAAAGTGTTCTTTTATCAACATTAGTTTTTATTAAAGAATTTTGCGATATGTTTGCTTTACTACAATAATTATTATTAATTTTTGTCTTATTTTTGTTTTTATTTGTTTTTTTTTGCTTCTTTTGTTTAAAACTAATTTTAAAAACAGAAACACAAAACAACTAATTTAGCCAAGTGTTTGCTTAATTTTGTCTTTGTCTTTTTTGCTTACTTATTTCTAAAATGATCAAATAGTATTTTTTAGTTTCGTTTGTAGATGATATTCAAAAGTTGACATTAACTACAGTTTTTTTTTTTGGGTTTTTAAATCACTAAAATAGTATATTTTTACTAGCTAAAGAAACAACAAGTTGGCATGTGTGAGTGTTTGTGTGTCTGAGCATGCTTGTGTGTGTGTTTGCATGTGCGATAAGGACACGCCTACGCATTACTGGCACTCTTGCTAATATTAGCTACGCCTATGTTACATAGCGCTCAGACAACACATACGCCAGATACTATGACAAAATTGAAAAAGTGTACTGCTTTATGTTGCTTGCGTGCGGCTATGTAACATAGACGTAGCTAATGTTGGCTAAGTGTTGGCAACAATGGCGCGCATAGTAAAAATGCAGAAAGAGACAGAAAGTGTGTTAGAGTGGGACTTATTAGGCGCTCAATAATTGTTTAATTATAATTATTTTAGTATTATTAATTTTGTTTTATATTTTTCTTAAAAAAAAGCTTTAATCCATTTTAAGCATTCAACAAAAACGTATTAATTTTTTAACATTACTAGTATTATTGTTGTTGTTGTCTGCCAATTAAATATGTTAAGTGTCGGTCCCTGGTTTTTTTTTTCGTCTTCTTTTCTTTTTTCTTTTTAAATAAAAACCAATTTTCATTATTCAATAGTCAACAATTCATTCATTATCTTCTGATTCTTCTTCTATTTGCAACTGGCTTGCAACTTTTCTCATACATATATATATATATATATTTTTATAACTACAAATATATTTTGTTTTATTATTTTATTTTTGTATATACTAAATATGTTTTTTTCTGTTTTGGAGTTATTTTTTTTTCTTTTGCACTTATTTAGCTAAAATTTCAACGCTTTGAAACGCTCGCGGAGCGCCTAATGATATACTATGACGAATTCGAATGAAGACGCATGAGTTGTTTTTTTTTCTTTTTTATATAATTTGTAATATTTTTTTATTATTTTAAATTTTACTAAATATGATATATACCTTTTTTGCTTTTTCCGATCACATTTTATTGTTGTTTTTTTTATTTAAAAATTTTTTTTAAGCATTTGTTTTGTGAAAATTAAATAACAAGGATTTAAAAACAAAAAAAAATCGTAATAAAAAATAATGGCATTTGAAAAAGAGTGTTGCAAAACGTTGTTTTTTCTTTTTTTCTGTCTTTGATATTTTACAGATTTTTTGTTATTGTTTTGTTGTTGTTTTTTTTTCTACTTAGTTTAATCATTTGTAATTGAATTAAATTTATAGTTACAGTTAACAACATTTGCTTGAAGTTATAAGTTGAAAAATGTATTGCCGAGAAAGCTGAGAAATATCGTTGAGACGGCAATCGGCGTGAGTGTCGCTGAGACGGTTAGGGTTGTCGCAGTGCTATTGCCGGCAAGTATTTCGGCGCGCTTACGCATGCGCTCCTAATCAAAAAGTCAATAAAAAAGCAAAGGCGTGTGTAAAACAGAGATGACAAACAGTGTTTGAGGGCAGTGAGACGCTTACCTGATAGAGATTATCCTCACCGGGCGGATCAAGACACTCGAATTCACAGCAACGTTCGCCAACGCGAAAGTTTTTACAAAACTATTATTGGCAAAGAGAGAGAAAATATATAAACTATATGTATATTATATAGACGTCTCATACGCAACTTACATAGGGCGGATCACAATAGATGGCTTTACACCATAATGGCTCCGAGTGATAACAGACACAGAGACTACAAACGCCCGGTCCGGGCACATATAACATGCCATGATTCACCGAATTGCCTTGAAAGTCAACGCAATCCTCCTCCAAGGCATCTGTTTTTTGAATAGACAAAAAATAAGAAGAAGGAGGCGAAGTTTGTTAGCAGCGCAGCAGAAAGCAAGGAACATGAGTATTGAACAATAATAATATGTTATAATATACATAATGACAGTCGCACATGAATTACTTCCTGAATCAATGGGCACAAGTCAAGAAGAAGATGAAAATACGTTTACTTAATGAAGCAACGTGACGTACGCCTTATACGTAGCAATGACCTTTTGTCAATCAACACACACACACACACATACAAACATACATACAGACAGCTTGCTTGCAATGCACTGAACATAGAACGCAATGACTACTCAACTCAACTCTGGCTTTGGCTCTGCTCTTCTCGTCGCTGTAATCGCAAAGTTCAGACAAGTTCAGCAGCCAGTTTGAAGTGGAAAATTTTTCAATCGATTTGATTTAAATAAATGTGATTAGACGCATTGATAAGACGTTTGTGTATTTTTAGCGCATATGCAACATTTTAAAACGTATTTCCGAATGCATTTTTGCATTTTCCGTATTTTGTTTACATTTTGATTGATTGGCAACACTGTCAGGTCTGCCAACTAACAAATGTTTGTTAACGAGCGCACATGTGTTACCTTTCTTCTTCACACTCTTGAATGGTTGGTTGCTTGCTTGCTGATGGCATCAGCAACAACAACAACAACAACAGCAACGGCAGTTTGATGTGTTGATGCTTTGTTAGAAATGCAACTATGTGTGTTCGAGAATGTGTGTTTGGTTAATGGCTTCTAACATACTTTGACATTTGACATGCTTTGTCATTTCAAATGTAAAACGTTGTTTGTTGTTTCTTTTAATTTTTTTTTGGTGTTTTTTATTCTCTTGTGAAGCTGTTGGTACATTACATGTACATTGTACAGGTGTATTATGTATGCATGCGTGCACACTTCAACGCCAACGCCAACGCCATTTATGTAAGTCAAATTACAAGTCAATCAACAACGGACGCGCGTAACCAGTGACGCACGAAAGCATGCAGTCATGCGTGCGTTACTTCGTGTCGCATGTTTTTTTTTTGTGTATGTTGAATAACATGTAATGGCACTCTGTAATAATATTGTATATATTATATGTACGTACGTATACAATATAAAAAATGTCGTCGATGTGCTATGTTAAAAGTTGTGCCAAAGCAATGCGCTAACAACAACGATTTGCACTGCGTTTAATGCAAGCGCTGCAAGTGAGGGAGAGAGAGAGAGAGAGAGAGAGTGTATGAACAAGCGCTTGTGCTAAGAAAGGCACAGGAGAGCACAAGTGTGCGATTTTGTGTGTGTGTGTGTGTGTGTGTGTAATGATGCTCGACGCTTTGATGCTTTGGTAGGCGACATGATTGCTTTGGCGACGTTGACAGCAACAGTGGCAGAGGAGGCGGCAGCAATTGCAACGACAATGTTGTTGTCGTTGATAGCGTCATACTGACGTTGAAGATGTTTGTTGTTGTTGTTGTTGTTGATTTTCTTCTTCTTCTCTTGCTGCATTGCTTTCACTTTAGCATTGAGTTGTTGTTGTGGTTGTTAGTGTTGCTGTTGTTGTGCACGTTGCAATTAAGGCTAAGCATGACTTGTTTGTTCATGTCTAAATTGTTGTTGTTTTTTTTTTTTTGTTTTGTATTGCTTTTTCTTCTTATATCATGTCTGCTTGCTTGCCTACATACACATACATATATATCCTCGCTACAAATACAATGAATACGTTGCAGACACACACACTCACACACACAGCCAGAGACATGTGAATCACGACACGTGCTTTTTGCACTTTGGCTTTTAAGCGCATTGAATTATTCAGTAAAAAAAATACACAAGTTCTTTTTTCTATTTTCTATTGTCCTTGTTGTTGTTGTTGCAGGTGCTGTTAGCGGCGTTGCCGGCTCGTTGAGTGCTATGTGTGTATGTGTGTGTGTGTGTGTGTTTGAGTGTGTAAAATGCATTAAATGTCGACGTGAAAATGTTACACTTAAAAAAATTTTAAATTAAAAAAAAAGAATTGTTTTTTTTTTTTTCATTTATTAATGTCTTTTAACACTTGCAACGCTCAAAGAGTGACAACTCTAATGTATGTATGTACATATATGTATATGTATCGATGTATTTTTAGGTGAGTGTGTGTGTGTGTTGGCTCAATTATTTGTTTGGCGCTTCGCTTTATTGTTGTTGTTGTCGCTTTTCATTTAAAACTTTAACACTTTTTTTCCCTTTTTTTAGCAAAATAAAACATTTTCGCTTTGTTGTTTTTGTTGTTTTTTTTTTGTATGCAATTGCCACGTGTATTCAATTTAAAAAAAAATTGTTTTTAGTTTTTTTTTACTTTTTTAAATTAAAAATTTAATTTGTTGCGAAAAAGTTAAATGACAAATGGAAAGACAGCAAGCATATAATATAAGACGGTGAGAGAGAGAGAGAGACAGACAGACAGAGCAATGGTTGGAAGGACAGACAAAAAGTGAGCGACGTTTGACATGTGCAAAGTTAGATGAGCGATGAATGTGGGTATTTGTGTGTGTGTGTGTGTGTGTGTGTGTGTGTGTGAAAATAAGCAGATGCCAGTCAATCAGTCAAGCAGTCACTTAGGCAAGTTAAGCTATCAAGCATGTGTCATGCAAAAAGTTAAAAAATAAAAAAGAATAAAAAAGAAAATAAGAATAAACGAAACTAAAATTCTCTTCTTCGTTGTTTGCTTAGTAGAAGAAGAAGAAGAAGTGAAAGCAGCAGCAGAAGAAGAAGAAGCTCATTGTCTGTGTCTGTGTGAGAGACAGCACGATCTGCCAAGGCAAAAATTTTGATTGAAGGAGAGTTTAAAGAATTGCCAACAAAAAAAAAAATAAAATTTTCCATTTTTGTTGTTGTTCTTGTGCTTGAAGCAATAACTTTCTAATATTGGCAGGTGTCACTGTATGTATGTGTGTGTGTGACTGTGTTGCATGCCAAAGGTAATAATACTAAAAAGAAGAAGAATAAGAAGTAGAAGCACAACGACAAAGTCAAGGATTTTTGTTGTTTTTGTTGTTTTTTTGATTGTTTTGCGTGATTTTTATTACACTTTTTTTTTGTTTTTTTTTATTTTGGTTTTTCAATTTTTCGTTTGATTTTGTAACTTTGTTGTTATTGCGTTTGTTTTTGTTGTTTTTTTTGCTTAACAACTTTGTGTGTTGTTGTTGTTGGTTTCTTTTTTATGACTTTGCCGGCATTGGCATACTTTACTGACTTTACCTTCGCTGCACGACAGACAGACAGTCGGATGGACAGACAGACAGATGGACAGACATAACAATTTGACGTTGAATAACCTTGCGTGGCTTTGCCAACTTTTTGCAACGTCATCGATGGCTTCCTACTTGTTGTTGTTATTGTTGTTGTTGTTGTACAACTTTAAGTGTTCAAGTTGTGCCTGGCTCATGGTGTTGATAAATACAAGTAACTATATATTCTCTCTCTTTCTCACTTTCTCTTGACAATAATGATGATGATGATAATGAAGCTGATGAGCATTATGTTGAATGTGCAAAGGGACGTGCGGTGTGGGGTAGGCGTGGCGTGGTGTGGCAGTTGCTGAAATTGCATTGTGGCGCAGCGCCAAAAAAAAAAAAAAAATTATAGCATACTTTTGTGCTCATATACAGAAAATATAAAGAGACACAGAGGCATGTGTGTGTGTGTGTGTGTGTGTGTGTGTCTTGTTTGACCTTCTGCTTAGCCTAAGCTGAGCTCAGCAAAATTTGTCCCTCAACAAAATGTTTGTTTGCTTTGTTATGAGAAAGAAGAAGAAAGAAAGAATTTCATATTCCTTCGGATTTGCATGCTTGAAAATATCCTTCAACATGTTTCAACAAACATCGCTCTCTCTTTGTCTTTCATTCACGCTTTCTTATTGGGATTTTGTTGCATTTTTTTTATTTGCTTTAATTTTTCCATTGCTTTTCAATGTTAATGTCTCATTAGCCTCACTGTCGCTGTCTCTTTCTCACTCTTCTCGTTTATTGAGTTAAACACAACTTTCTTTCTTTCTTTCTTTTACGCACACTTTCGCACTTTTTTTTTTGCTTACGTAAAAAGGCGAACAAACAACAACAACAATAAGTAATTATTATATGTTAAAACGCTTACGTTCACTGTCATACATCAATAGTTGGATCGATAGCTTCAACTAATTACCACCAACTAATATATTTAACCACCAACCATAACAATAACAACAATAACAACAATAACATTAACAACAAAACGCCTTACAAGTAATTTTTATTGCAGTTTTTTCTTAAGAGTCGAAAAAAAATTGTATTTATGTTATAACACATGTTGTTGTTTATAATTTACTAAAAACAACAACAACAAAAACTTAAATAAAATGCATAATTATTAAACAAGCCAATGGAACCTTCCAAGGCCTTCCAATTTGGTTCTAGCATGCCTGATGAGTAAGCACAAAAGTGCTTACTAAACCTTACGATTTAAGTGGAATTTGTCATATGAATGATCGCTTTTTTCATGATATTGTTCCCTTATATGCGTGCTTCTTTCAAAGAGAAGGCGAACGATATGACAGTACCCTTACATACTCGCTGCAAAAGAAGCTGAAGGGAAGTTGGTAAAAGTTTGTTATTAAAAAAAAAGGTTTAGTTTAAATTAAAAATTTCAGATCAAACTTGATGACGTAAAAGGCAAAACCCTTCCATGGTTGGTTCAAAACACCTGCCAAGGCAGAAATTCGCCCCTAAAATAAGGTCAATATCTTCTATTTTCCTTCTAGGCAGCCATTTTGGAAAGCGTTTTCCGCCTAGGTAGACCTTTTTTTCCTTCTCGCACAGCATGCGTGCCATACATCATGTATGTCTGTACAATGTATGAAAGGTTCAGACATCAACTCAGTCACAACGCTTAGGAACAAGGGGACGGTGGTACGGACAAGGATGCGTGGTGTATAATGAGTAGAAGGACTTGAGTAACATGCCGAGTTGCAGCTCATGGGACGCACACACACACACGCACACACAGCCATATATACTTTTGAAAGTCACTTGAAAATGTGACATTTCTTCTTGCTTCTGGTTGTGCATGTGTGTGTGTGCGTGTGTGTTCGTTTTCATTTGCGTTTTGTGGCAATTATTGGTCGCTACGCTTAATGAGATTTTTTTTTTAGTTGCTTTCTGTAAGTGTTTTGTGCCCCACAAGCCCGCTCCCCCCTTCACTGCTTTGATATTTATTTATGTATGTATGTGGGTGTGTGTGTGTGTGTGTGTGTGTAATTGGCGTAGAAAAACGGAAAAGCGAAAGCAAAACCAAAATTACGGCCGGAAGTCTTTTGCAATGAAATTATTATAAAACCATTTTGAATGTTAAGTGCAAATGAGATTAGCATGTGTGTATGTATGTGTGTGTGTATTTTTTTTTACTGTTTTTATGCTTTGCGACGAAGCGTTAAAGCGTTTTCGCATTCTTCGCCGATTCCCCAAACAAATTTGACCACTTGGCGTATGCGTATTCTTGCATTAAGCACAATAATTATGGTTATTTTGTTGTTGTTTAGAAAACTGCCATAGCTTAAGCATTTAATAGCATTTTCTATTGGTAATTTTTCGCAATTATTTTCTCTTTTTCCTTTTTCGTTAATGGTTGGCGTAAACGTAATATTTAAATACAGTTTTTTTTTAATAAATGAGAGTTAATCAACATAAAAAAAATTATTTATAATGCAATTTACAATATTTTAAAGCATTTTTAATAAAACTCTGTTGAAATTCTTCTATAAAATATATAAGTAATTTCCTGATTTAGGTTCCTGAACTTTTTATGTTATATAGTAAAGTCATACACTCTAGAAATTATAAACAAACGCGCTGAAAGCCAGAGAAAACTGCAAGAAATGAACTTTGAGCACAATGGCAGAAGAGAAGTCTTAAAGCGAAGTTCATGTTAGCGAAGTACGACTGTAACTGCTTAGCTAACCTTTGTTTTAAGTACAAATATCGATCACACTTGCCTACCATTTTTGTTTTTTGGTAATTCTTTTATTATTATTTTTTGTTGTTGTTCTCTTTTGAGGTCATGTTTTAATAATAGTTGCAAAGCAAAATCACGCATACGTCTTGGCTTATACGAGGTGAAATTATCATAATTAAATGTGAAATTCACTGCACGCATCTCGCACCCAAGACAAGGGAAAAAAAGTCGCAAATAAAAACATTAAAAACAATAATAAAAAACAAAAATATACCATATATCACGCGCGTGTCACTTGTAGTATACTTAATCATATTGTAAAGAAAAAAAAAAAATAACGCATACGCCATGTTGTCATGTTGCTCTGCGAAATTTATATGTTGCATGTTAATTATATTAAAAATCTTGGCTTTTTATTTAATAAGCAAAATAAACATTTAAACAAAAAGAAGAAAGCATTTTCCCAGTTATTCTCATTGGCAAATCCTTTAGTTATAGTTTTTCTAATAAGAATCATATAAGTTTATAAAGATAAAGGCGCATAGCCACGCCCATTTTCTAATGTTTCTCACAAAAAAAAAAACAAAGCAAACACACTACCCTTCATTTTGGAATCTTGTAAGTCGTCTGTTTATAGAGAAATTGCATTTGAAAATTTTTCTCTATATGGACGGTGGCACGCCTTTATGTCCGTTCATTATAAGACTTTGAAATATGGTCAAGCATGTATAAAAATGCGTAATTGCTAAGTTTCATCTGTTTATAGTTAAGAACAAAAAAGTATTTCTAAGCAAAAATCGAATTTTTGACCGATTATTTCTTTGGCAGCTATATACTATAGTCGTACGATTTTCACCAACTCGTCTCGTCGTGCTGATCAAGAATATAAATACTTTATATAGTCGGTGATGTTTGCTTCTTTGCGTTGCATACATCATACACTTGCGAGAGTATAAAAAAATCACTCATACGTCAAGTATGCTGAAGTGCTAAAATAAGCCATTTAAATACTTCAAACAACAACAATTTCAATTGTTTGTTTTTGTATATAATATCTTTTCGACAAAAGATGCAATAATGTTGTTGTAGTTGTTGTAGTTGTTGTTATTATGCCGATAATAATCATAATGTTGTTGCTCGTTTGTGCAAAATTTATATTCCCAATCACACTTTAGCACCTTCACACTAACCCCACCGCCCCCCACCGCTCAACAGCGTACCCATTGTTCAATAATTACCTGTGCTTGTGAGACAAATCGTACAGAAGATGAAAAATATCGTAAGCAGCATCATCAGCATTGTTGTTCCTCTTGTAGTTGTTTTTGTTGGCATTGTTGTTGTTGTTGTTGTTGGTATTGTTGCTGCTATTGTTATTGGCTTTGCCATTGTCATAGTTGTAGTCATTTTGCCATCGAATGCCAGCAAATTTTGTCTTGTCGTTGTTGTTCTCTTCATTTTCATCGTCATCGTCTTCGCCTTCACCTTTACCTTCTCCATTGTTGTTGTAGTTGTAGTTGTTGTTCTTGTTGTAGTTGTTGTTGTTCCCATTGTCGTTGAGGACATTGTTTTTGTTTTCTTCTTGTTCGTCGCATTGCCCACAACGGCGACAACGTTGGCGCCTCTAATGCTTTTGACAGTCATATCGTTTCAATTGACGTTTTATTTAACTTGATTGCAGGCGTCAGGCGTCCGACGGCTGGCAACTGGCAGCTGGCAGCTGGCAGCAACGTTGCACACAACAACAACAACAGTAACACAGAAAATCAGCTCAATGGCTGGCAATTACTTATATATATGTATATATGTATGTATGTATGTATCAATAGAGCTTTGTGCAATGCCGCAACTCAGCACGTTTCAGGCTCAGTTCAATTTCAGACTCAATTTCAGTTTTCAGATACAAATTCAAATTCAGATTCAGATTCAGCTCAGTTCACTTTAGGCTCACGTTGATTTGTTTCTTTGTGTTTGTTGTTGTTGTTGTTATTGTTATTGTTGTTTTTGTATTTGTATGTGCCTTCTGCTTGCACTTCTTCTTCTTCAGTTGACGTTTGACGTTTGTCTGCAGACAACTTTCAGTGACTGTCTTTCAATCTTTCAGTAATCTCTCTCTCGCTCTCTCGCTCTCTCTGTCACTGTTTCTGTCTCAGTCTCTGTGTCAATTTGCTGTTTGGTAGTATGAAAAAAATAAATAAAAGCACAAAAATGAATAATTTATGTTTGCGCTGTGCGACAAGTTCACAAATGTCCACAAGAGTTGCTTTGATTTGCCAAAAAAAAAGGTGAAAATAATATTTTTAAATAAAATTACAAAAAAAAAATAAGCACAAAAAATATGTCAAAAATTAATCAAAAAAAAAAAAAAAAATTGCAAATGTAAAAAAGAAATAAAATAGAATTGCTCAAATAAATATTTCAAGTATGTGCGGTATGCGTGTTCATTCTTGTTCGTTCGTTTGTTCGTTCGACGGCTTGACTTGTTGTTGTTATTGTTGCTGCTGCTACTGCTTTACTTCAGCTGCCTTACTTGACTGTGCTTTGCTTTGCCTGTGTGCCTGTGTGCCTTTCTTGTCGCACTCGGCGTCTTTGCTCTTTCGTGCTTCCGTTCGTTCGGTTGTCGGCACTTGTCGCACTTGTCGCACTTGGCTCAACCTTGGCCTCTGCTGCAGATCTGCTGTTTTTGCACTATTCGATCTGTTCTCTCACTCTGCTCTCTCTCACTCTCTTGTGCTTAGTACACTCGTGTTAAAAGTTTTCTTTTTCAGTCGCTCGGTATTATTTTTTTATTTTTTTAATTTATTTTTAAATTAAAATTGTTTTATTGGTTTTTTTTTTAACGCTTGTGACTTTTTCTTGTTTTTTTTTCTTTATCTATTTTATAAATTTTACAATTTTTGTTTTGTTTACTGTAAAAAAAAAACAAAATATATATATTTTTAAATTTTTCGTTTGTTGCCAAATGAAAATTTCATTTGAAACCATATCTATTAAATTATTTCTGATCTGATCGAATAAAAAATATTATTTTTCGCTTCTAAAAATTCAAAAAAAAAAAAAAAAATTCCTTGAAATTATTCGAAATTAGATGGATAATAGAGTTTTTATATTTTATATATTTAAAAAATTTGGAAAAATTATTAAAATATATTATAATATATTTGAATAACTATTTTTATGTAAATATTATAAATAATTTTAGTTTTTTTTAATACTTTAAATATAATTTTAATAAAACTATTTTTTTTTTATTTAACAAATTGAAGACTTTTCTTTTATTTTTTTGCTGCAAGAAAAACAATAACAACAACAAACAGTAAGCACAGAAAGTACGTAAAACGTAACGTAACATAAAGCAACGTAACGTAAGGTAGCGCAGCGTGAAGTAACAAAACGGCACGAAAGCATTCACAACACACACACACACATGCACATAGTCACACACTCACTCATTGTATGTGTGTGTGTGAAGCGCTTTGGTTGTTTGTTGTTGTTTGTGTTTTCTTTTTTTCATTTTTGGGTGGGTTTTCATTTTGTTGTTTTTGTTATTTTTGGACTTTTATTTGTTGTTGTTGTTGTTGATTTTGTTTTTTCTTTTTTATTTTATTTTTGCGCTAAACTTGATTTCTTTTTGCTGTTGTTTTATTATTATTATTGTTGTTGCTGTTGTTGGTTTTGTGCCGCGCGACGCGTGTCCTTTTTTCCTCTACGGTGTTTTGTCTGTGTATGTGTGCGTGTGTGTGCGTGTTCGTTCGTCCTTTGCTGTGATTTGTTTGTCGTTTCGCTGTCACTGTTTTCATTTAAATCTTATAAATAATTTTCCAACGTCAAACGCGATGCTCGAATAAGCAAATATAGATTTTTTTTTTGTTATTGTTAGACATTTTTGCTCGTGAACAACCTTTTTTGGTTGTTTTTTTTAAACACAACAACAATAACAACAAGAATTTTGACGCACCAAAGCGTTGAATTGATTTTCTATGAATTTTTTTTTTTTTGCTATTTAACACTTTGCAGATTTGCCTTTGATTAACTTGGCTAAATTTTTCAAGGCGAAACTGTTTAGCATGTTTAGCGCACAGAATGAAGGATAATGCACACAAACACATAAGCACGCACGCACAGATGAGAATAATGACAACACAACAAAAAAAAAAAAACTGATCACACGCAAAAAAATATATATTTTCGCATAATGAAAAAATACCAAAAAAAAAGAAGTTTTGTTTATTTAGAATTTTTTTTTCGTTGAAATGTTTTGTTTTTATTAATTTTTCGTGCTTTTCGCTTATTTGGTAATTTTTTGCAGCGACACGGCAATATTCGTGCGTGCATGTGCTTGTGTGTGTGTGCGTGCGGTCATGTGCCGTCTTTGCTATTCGTCCTTTGTTGTTTTTTTTCGCTTTTTTTTGTCGTTTTTTTTTTGTCACAATTACTTTGCTTTTGGTTTATGTAGCTCGGCACTCGTCGATTTTCAGTCGTCGCGCTTGTTTAGCTTCGGGACTCGCGACTCGAACAGAACCGCAATGCAACGAGTTTAAAAACAGTGTGAACAGATGCATAAACAAAACAACCGTTACACACGTCCGCTCGCCATGAGAAATTCGTCAAAAATGGCGCTGCTGTGCACAGTGTTAGCAACATTCAAAACTGGTTCTCCCTAAACTCCAACCAAAAACCCCTAAATAAATATTATTGTAAACATATAGGAGAGGTGAAAAGGAGCTCATTAAAAATATATTTAAATAAAAATAGGCGGAAAAAACCGTAAAAATACGTAAAACATTGTTTCCATTTACGCTGAACGGTGATTTGACAACTCTGCGTCGTGAGAGCAGAGAGAGAATTCTTACTCTTCCGTGTCATTTGTTTATGACACGGCACTGAGGTATTGATTAAGCGTATGTTGCGCTGCATCCGCTCCCGACTTTTCCCGAACCTACAATCCAGGGTAATTCCGAATGATTCTTTTTCCACTTCTGCCGACACTCTTGTGTCAATTTGGCCCGTTTGAGTTTCTCGCTCAATCGCAATGTTAATTCAAATTATAAATTGCGACATTTTAATGTACGATTTTATTCATTTTATTTATCAAGTTGACGAAAATGCCTCTAAAAAAATTCCATTCGACTCTGTAAACCACTAAATTTAGGGGGAAAACAATGAAACGAGTTTAAAAACAGTTCGAACGAAATTCACGCCAAGGGAACGACTTAAACATGCCAAATGCCATTAATGTGCTAAAAAATACCTGTAAGCCAAGTGTGCTTTCAAAAATGGCAGACAACTGTTTTCGCTTATGAGCGGCATGACTCAAAAAAAAAATTATTTCTGCGCATTGTACGCATCTATGTTGCGTCTAAAACGTATTTGTGCATAAGCGAAAGTCACAGAAAATCAAATCAAATCTTACAGTTTGAGCAGCATTGTAGTGTTTGACTGTATCATTTAATATTGCCCAATGTATGCATATTATTACAAACGACATATGTGCATGACATATTGAAATGTTTGATGAAAAGCGTTATAATTATTGTTAGCGTTTATGTTGCTCGCTTAGACATATAAACATAATGCCAACTTACGTTTTTAGAAGACATTTTTTGCTAACGATTATTTGCACAATTTTTGTGTATCATTTATTAAATGAACTTTTAACGTTTTATTGGCCGTTTTAGCTTAATGAGAGTTGTCTTATCTCGCTTACGCTAAATTGTGTTGGAATCTTGCACAAAGTTTGTATTTCATTAATAATTTTTGCAAACAAAAAGAAAAACCGATTTTAAATTTGAAAACAAAAAAAGTAACAACAATTTAGACGGAGCGTATACGCTATAAACACAGTAGAGGCAATTATTTGGCGGTTAAGCGTTGTAGGGAACTCATAAAGCACAAAAAAGAAGAAGAACTTAATACATGATGAATATTACTTTCACAACAAGTAGTGGAAGAGTAGGAGATCAACATGGCAGCGACTTTGAACGATGCGCGTGCAATAATCATAAAAATCAATTGCTGATAATAACATTAAAGACTTATCTGAACAAGAGATCATAAACAAAAATTAAGAAAAAAGAAAAAAAAAAAATAAGACAGATTTTTAACAGTATTTTATTGTCATCTAAGAAAGAAAAAAGTTGTCTATAAAAAAACCGTAGGCAAGGGAATTCGTTCAAACGCTGAACAAGATGCCGCTAGGAGGAACGTTTTGGCAGCTGTCAGCGCTGCTGCTGATCATGGCGGCCACAGTGCAGGTGAGTTGCAAGGATATTATGCCAGAGAGAGAGAGAGAGAGAAAATGAGTTTTGTTGAACTTTGACAGGCCAACGATCCATCAGATACAAGTTATTACGCGGGCGTTGTTGAATTTGTGCCCGCGCTTTTTGGCACGCCACGTGAACGTCTCAAATCGAATAAACAACGCATGATCAAATTAATTGAATCCCATGAAACCGATGGCTTAGATATACTTGTCTTTCCCGAGCATGTGCTCAACAATGAGGGCACAAAAACATATGTGCCGAGCGTCGATGAGAGGGTAACGCCCTGCAATGCGCCCGACTATGATCCATTCCTGAGCGAATTCTCGTGTATGGCGCGTGCACGACGCATGTACGTGGTCATCAATGTATTGGAGAAGGCGACCTGTCACAATGGCAGCGCTGAGATTGAGGGTCCTTGCGCTGCTGATGGCCTGCAGACGTTTAATACAAATGTCGTATTCGATCGTAGTGGTCGTGTTGTCTCACGTTATCGCAAAACGCATCTATATGGCTATGAATGGTATTCGACAAATGTGCTACGCATACCGGAAGTAATAAGTTTCAAGACCGACTTTGGCGTCACATTCGGCCATTTTATATGCTTTGATATGTTGTTCTATGTGCCGGCAATGCGTTTGGTACACGAACTGAATATAACCGATTTCATATATCCGACATATTGGTTCAATGAGCTGCCATTCCTGACCGGTAAGCAGATGAATTTCAACTAAAGTCAATTTTGAATAACCCATTTTGCCACCAGCCATACAACTGCAAGAGGGCTGGGCCTTTGCCAACGATGTATCGCTATTGGCCGCCGGCGGCAGCGTTGCCGCACAACAGAATTCCGGCACGGGCATCTATGCCGGTCGCTTTGGTCGCCTGCAGGCCGTCATCCATGAGCGTTCCCAAACAACGCTGTTAAAGGCACGCGTGCCAAAGCATCTCAAGCTCATGCCGAAACATTTGCCGCCGTACGTCCAACCAGACGTCGTGCCGGATGCGTTCCCGGCACGTTATACGAATTTGTCGCTGTTGCGTGATTATAATGTGGACATTTTCACGACCGTTGCCTTGCCATTACGTTTTACGTCCGCCAATCAACGTGTCTGCCACAACAGCGACTTTTGTTGTGATTTTAGGCTTGCACGTGCTGCACATAACGACGAAGAGTCTCTAATGGACGACCCGCTGGGCGAAAACAGCACGTACATGAGCTATCGTTACCGTTTGGGCGCTTATAGTGGTCATGAGACAACATTCCAGCGTGTCGATCGCAGCGATTTGAAAATTTGCGCAATCTTTGCGTGCACTTCCGCAGAAATCGCGTCGTGCGGTCATATTTTTCCCGGTCATGTTAATGTTACGTATACACATTATTTTACTAACATAACGGTTAGCGGCCAGTTTCCAAAAGCACCGCATCGTTTGATCATGCCAAGTACGGTCGATGGTCTCATGTTGCCGTTCGGTGTCGACATGTATGATTGGCAAGAAGCGTCGCATACGAAAAGGTAAGTGCGCTGAGTGTGTGAGAGCGACGCAAAGCAAAGCCCCAGCAGTTTTTTTGATAAGGCAAGGGCATGCTAACATCATTCCCACCCGTTTCACGAGTCATGCTTTTGACAGCAAGCGTGCATGAGTTTGTACTAGCCATTCGCTGTTACTTACAGTGAGACTATCATGCTCGGCTTCTTCTTTTGCCAGGGAACAGAGCAAGTCATGTAAACACAGGCCAGCAAAAGCATTAAAAGACGCCTTCTAATACCTGCTAAGGCTTGCAATGTGTCGCTCTCTCGCACAAACACACACACACGTGAAGACGTGGGGACAAACGAACGACGCACGAAATGTACAAGCAAAGCATTGAATACAAAAGTGTGCTATGTCATAGCGTAACGCATACAAACATACAACTTTTGCATTAAATTTTTGGCGTGACAGCTAGAAATTCATTCAGACATAGAACACTTATATATGTGTGTGTGTGTAAATATGCTTTGCTTATCATTTTATTTTATGATGTTTTTATTGTTGTTTGTACATTACTATTTGTTTTTTTTTTGCTTTTGTTTATTTAAGTCTATAATTTTTCACGCCAACAGCAAAGACACAAATGTGTCTATCAAATTATTGCGACCCAAGACTGATCTATTGACCTTTGGCATTTGGGCAAACTATTATACGAGAGCCGTGACCAAACATAATCTCGACTTTCGAAGCAATGATCTACTACATGTGCCCAAAGCATCGCCACGACAACTGGTGAACATCAATGGCGGCAGCGCTAGATTATGCAACATGCCACAGACATGGCTTATCTCACTTGGCGGCGTGTTGTTGATATCGCATATGCTCAAGCCACAAGTGTGAAATAAACAACTTTTCTTGATTTTTTTTTTTTATATTTTATGCTACATTATTATTATTATGTATTATTATAAAATAAAAAATATTACTAAAAAAAAACAACAATAAAAAAATATGCCTATTTTAGTTTGTTCAGCTAGTTATTTGGCTAACGGCGCTTTCAATATCAGTACAATTTCCATTCCAGCTCCTTACTTTTTATTAAGTTTTCTTTTCTTCTTTTTTCTGCAGTGCATAACAACAAATATTTGATATGGAATGTGTCATAAATTGTTTACACAAACGAGAAACAAGAAAAAAAAGAAAAAAAAAAAACAGCGCTTGTCAATTGATTAGCTCCTTTCTCATGGTCGCATCCAGTGGTGGTATCGCTTCGCGTGGTATCAAAAACGTTGAAAGATTAAACAAATCCAAAAATACTTTGTATCGATCGCTGTGTGTGTGTGTGAGTGAGTGAGTGAGTGAGAAAGAGAGACAGAGAGATTAGACTTGACTCACCTAAGCGTTGAACGTAGATATTGATAGCCCGATGAGCCGCCAGTGCCAAGTTGCTGTGAGCCGATCATGCGTTGCACCATTATGACATGATTATCTGAAGTGTGCAAGAAAGAGTAAGAGCAAGACAAAGAAAGAGAAGCTAAATGAGTTGAACTTATACAATTATTTTGTAATTTCACACCAATTTTCAATATCAAATGGCGTGATCGATAGTTTCAATTGAGTTATCGATCTACCATACATATGTATGTACTTACAACGCCATTTTGTGATGAGCGAATCAATGTCCATGAGCAGCGTTAATAATTGATGCGGCTGACTGAAGCGTGTCTCATCGCGATAGAAAGTTATCATGATCGCACCCTGTAAGGCTTTATGACTGAAACGACGATCGCCACGTGAGACTAAAGCCTCATGTACGGCCGGATCAAAGATGCTATTATAGACTTCACGACGTTTTTCAATGTCCATCAAACGATAGTTGCGTGACCGCTCCACGGGCTCTTGCTAAACGATAGACAGAGAGAGAGAGAGAGAGAGAGAAGGAGGGAGGGAGTGAAAGTGTTTGTCACTGTTGTTGTTGTTGTTGTTGCTGTATACACACCATTGCCTGATTAACTTGTTCAGCGAGAAATTTATCAACGCTAACTTGAAATTTTTGCCAAAAATTGAAACCTTTCTCTTCCAAGCCCGGCGTACGTTCCAACCACTTCTGTATGAGTTCCAACAATGATGGTTCCGCTTCCGAAGTACTTATTGCATGCATTGCCTCAGCATCATTACCAAATGCACATGAATATTTCTGATTATATTTAACACGTTGATCGGCTTGCACGCCAAGTTTATTCTCAATCAAACGAAATTGTAAACTTTGAAAACCGGAAGCGGGCGCTAAATATTTACGAAAATCCATAAAATCAAGCGGTGTCATTGTCTCTAATATGGGCACTTGATCGACCAGTAACTGTATTGGGGATTATGGTGATGTATAAGTGGGACAAGGCAGTTTGTTTGGATTACCTTTAATATGAGCACTATGCGATTCAAACGTTTAAGTATCTCAAGCGTTTTTGTCTCCTCAATAACTTCATCATCGAGCATCTCACGTATCGAATCAAGTTCGAAAATGATCTGTTTGAACCAAAGTTCATAGGCTGTGAAATGAGAATAAGTTAAAAGCTAAAAGTGCGTTAAACAATAATTTGAAAATAATTTTAAATAAATAAAAAAGTGAAAAAAATCTGTCACAAAGAACTTGTTTTTCTTTGTCAAGTTTGATCAAAAGCAACTCAATTAAAAAAAGAAACTGAATAATTAATAAAAAAAAAACTTGCTTGATAATGTCGTACGATTTGTTGCTTGCAAAAACAAAGAGTGATTATTACTATATAGTATAAAATTCTTAGTAAGTGATTTGATTGACGTACGTTAAGACTTAGGGCACGTCCCTAAATTACGTGAGATAAAATTAGGTTAGGTGGGGTTCAGCCAAATTTTAGAAAATCTCACCTAGAGGGAGAAGGAGTCATATGAACATTTTAAACCATTAATTTCATTTTTTTTGTTTTCAAAATTTAAAGCAAAGTCTCATGTGAGATACAGAAGGGGAGAGGTTCGTCACCTCCAAATTTCGAAAAAAAAAAATCTCACGTAATTTATGGAAGTCCAAAGGATGATTAAAACTGTTGCACAAACCTTGATGCGTTATAATGAAAAGATGCTCATCGTGCACCGGTCTTTTATCCTCCTTGGAGAGCATACACTGTGCACTCAATAATTTGTCCAACATCAGATATTCGCCATAGATCTTGCCCACCTCATTGGTCAGCGGCACAGCGTTCTCATCATGTTGCGCACTAACAACAAAATTTCCAGGCGGATGATAACTTTATTCATTCATTCATATTCATTTTCAGACGCTCACCCATTTCCGGCATAAGGGCAACTCATTTTATGTCAGCTACTTTTATATTAATTCTAAAATATATAGAAGAGACTACGAGCGTCGTTTGATTAAGTAATCGTTTGTTAATTAAAATGTAATAATAATAATTTATTGCTATTACACAAATAAATTCCAACCAACATTTAGCAGCCAATTTTCATTGATCATATTTAATGCTTTTACAAAAAATGATAATTAATTTTTGCATTTTATTTAACTAAGGCAAAAATTTTCTCACCATTTTCCATAAAAGCACTTAATTTAATAAATGAAAAAGTTGCTTAATATCAGCAAAATAATTTTTGTGATATATGTATATACAACTATTATTCAAATACTATTTTCAAACGACGCTCGTACCTTGTTTGGAAAAAACGAAAGAAGAAAAAAAATACGATAACAATCCTATTTTAAATTAAAAATCCGTGAAAAGCACAACGCGGCGAAATTGAACGAAGGTTCAGACTCGAACACTGCTACCAACTTTCAATAATTTTTCCACCTGAACGCTAACCAAAAACCCCTAAAATCCCCCTTAATAAATTTTATTATTATAAATAAATTTTATTATTATAAATAAAATATTCATTTTTATTATGACTTATGTTCTCGATAATTTTTAAGTAAGATCACAAAAATGAGCAAAATTACGATTATACTCCTTTTTAAAAAACGCGAATTATTTAATTTTTCTAAATTGGATTCGTCTAAACAATTGAGATTTTTACGTAAAAAACGAAATATCCACGGGAGCCACGGAACGACACACGACGAGTTAAACCAACGGTAAAATTGAAATAAAAAAATGGTTGAAAATCTTTTTAAATTTTTTGCCAGTTCTTCCACACACTCACTCACTCTCATAATCGAATAATCGTTCAAGTGACGGGGTTCTATATGAAAACATAAGTCAAACAATGCGGTGAAAATCAGATTGAGAGTAAGAGATGATGTTCGCTCAATTGAGAGCGAGAGAGGATTCGTGTCACTTTTTGTGTCACGGACACATTTTACTATTGATAAAGCGCATGTACCGCTACCACCGCTGGCGATTTTAGCCACATTTCCAATCGGGAACGTTTTCAGACCTCGGTTTTATTCTTCTTCTTCTTCCACTCTGCCGATCCTCTGCCGACGTCGCGATACTTTTGTGTCAATTTGGCCCGTTTGCGTTTCTCACTCAATTGCAGGTGTACCTCCTCATGTCTACCTAAAATTTCAAGCGAGCATGCGGCACTTGATTTCCATTGTCGCTGTAAAAGATCAAGGTCTCTCAATTCCTCTCTTTAGCCTCTTTTAGAGTTTTTCGCGGCTCGCGAAGACAAGTGCGCAAAGCCACAACAACAACGACTAATCACGGCATGCACTGCACTTTGAGTGAGAGAGCTAATGTTGTTTCATTGTTGAGCGCAAGTGCAATTAAAAAACTCAGGCACCTGTTTCACTCTTTTCGGCACACTTGCATCACCCACGCACACATTCCTACACGTACATCATTCGAGCATAAAAGAATTGTGAAGAATATTAGGCACCCAATCAATCTTGTTGTTGTTATTATTATTATTGTCGTCATTGCCGTTTTTATGGCATTTATAAAATTCCCGTTGAAAAACCCATGAATATTCAAATTACATGTAGTTTCGAACATTTGTGTTCAATCATTCGCATCCCAAAGGGAAAAAATAGAAAGCATGCTAAATCGCCATGGGAACGGAAGGTGTTTTTGTTGTAAGAAATTTGAGAGAAAAAAAGAGTCGTTTCTGAGTATTCGTTTTTGTTCACGACACAACTAACAGACGAACGAAGTTTCATTCATGTACCAATCATTATTTTCACAATATTTTGTTATATTCAAAATATAGCTAGTAAAAAATGCATATGAAATGCAAAATTTGTAAGTTTTTCCTGCTTATGCAGCCAATACAACAATATTAACAGTAGTTTAATAACAGCATAACAGATATGTAACAGCAACAGAACAGTAACAGTCATTTTAACAGCTGAGCATAACAGAAAACAGTCGTGTAACAGTCGTGTTTTTTACAACAAAAACCCATGCTCCGTCGATTCTTTTGAGGCGATTGTAAGCCTTTTTGGAAACGAGAGAGGAAGGTTCTAAGCATGGCGAAAAACGGCAAGAGCCTTATTAAACGCCATTTGAAAATGGAAGAAAACGGAAGGGCAGGTCCATGCAAAAGAATACACCCAAAAGGCAGTTGGAAGGCATTCGATTTCCCGCTGGTATATTATAAACTAATTTATAAAAATAAGTGATAAAAAAAGAAACTGTTCTTTTGTTTTAAATTTTTATTTTATTCATTAAAATTTATTTATGAGACATTGGCGCTCAGTCATATTTTGTTGTTGTTGTCTTTTTGTTTTTTATTATATTTTTGTATTATTCATGTTTTACTGTTGCGTATTTGTTTGTTTGCTTCTCCTTCTTATTCCTGTTTTCCACTTAATGTTTAATTCTTTGTTTCAAATTCTTTAGTTTCTCGGCTTCCTTCTTTCTTACCATCTTTCTTCTTTCTTCTATATTGTGTTTTGTTTTTCTTTGTTTTTGTTTTTATTTCAAACCATGAATTAAATTTCATAGTCATTGATTAATCAAATATACTTATTTCAATATCATTAGCATGTTCATTATCATGCTCATTATCATAAACGTCTGTCTGAAATTTCATATACATACAATATTCTATCAATTAGATCATTAACATGCTTTAGTTAATGTGAAATTAAACACACACACACACACACGCACACGTGAAATGAATAAATTGAATAATTAAATAAAAATAGCAACGCGAGTTCTTCAATTTCATGTAATTCATTTGATGAAAAATGAAACTTTTTCTTTTTGTCATGGTCATGATAATGGTTTGATGTAACGGTTTCCGTAACGATAACAAATTATAATTTGTAGAAAAATGCATAAATTATTTAATTAATGAAAATAAAAAAAGAGTTCAATAAATTAATGAAAATATTTCATTAAGATAATGAAAAACTTATAAAAATCTGTGCATCACGTTACGCGTGTATGCGTGTCCGATCGGTTAACGGTCCCTATGACTGACCGACTGTTTCATTTTTATGCACATTCATAGTTTTTTTTTTTTTTTCCATCAATTATTATGTGTTTTTTTTTTTTTTATAGATTATAAATATATTTGGTATATACTTTTTTCGTACTTCTTTAAGTACAATATTGCCACAAAAAAATAATTCTTCACAAATATATATATTTATTTATACACACATATATATTTATGTATGTATTTTCATTTCTCAATTCTGTTTTCATATATGTATACATATATATATATCTTTTTTTATTTATTTGTTTTAAATAATAGCTGAACTTATACATTAAACATAGTATGTTTACTACATATGAGTATATATATATATATATATATATATATAACTATATTTTTTTATGTAATGTACTGTATTTTTATAGTGTTGTTTCTGTCATTTTTTTAATTACTATTTTTTTTCAACTTAAAAAAAATCTTAAAAATGTGAAATGTAAAGAAAATTTAAGTGTATTTATAAATATATAATTTATTATAATTATTATTTCTTATATAATTTTTATTTGTGTTATTATAATTATTTTTTTTTTTTTCTTCAAAAACTGTCACTATTTTTATTTTTTTTTTGTAATTTTGAATCAAAATGTTTTTTTTTAGTATTATTATAAATAATTTTGCCAAGTTTTTGCTTGTTATATATATTTTTGTTTTTGTATTTTTTTTTTGTAATGTCATATATATTTATGAATATATTGTATATGAATGAGTACACGCCTCTGTCTGCAACATTTTGTTTTTGTTTTTTATTTTTTTATATAGAGCTTTGGCACTATTCGCTTAATTTTATGCATAAAAAAATTCAATTTTTTTTTGTTACTTTTTTTTACTTAATTTAATTTGTTATATTTTTAATTTCAATATATATATTTATTTATAAAATTAAAACTAATACGAGCGCTAAGTTTTCTAAACAATTCTTTAATTTATAAATTTATTTTTAACATAATTTTGTTTTTTTTTTTCACTAGTTTAGTTAATACAAAAAAAAAAAATTATAATAAATAAATTATAATGAATAAGTAAAAATAAATTGAAGAATTTTCAAACATTTTGATTTAAAGCAACAGTAAAATTCGCTAAAATGATTTCATTAACTCGAATTTAATTCCATAATAATTCTATTTTAATTTCATTATCGAAAACAACATTTTTTTTTTTTTTATAATTTGTTATTTTTGTTTTAATATAATTTTTGAGCAAAATTCAAATTACTTTGCATAAATTCATTAAAATTTTAAATCTTTTATACTTAATAATTAGCACCCTCTTTTAAATATGTCAAATATATAATTCCAAAACGTAAATTTAATTAACGCCAAATGTATGAATAAAAAAAAAAATAATAATAATAATTATAATATGTAAATGACTTGCTATATATTTTTCTTATATAATTTATTTATGCATAATTTTTGTTTTTGTTATAAATAACTATGTGAGTATTTTTTTAAAGTGTTCACTAATTTTTTTGTTTTTTGTTTTGTTTAAATTGTTGTTTAATATATGTATGTATATCTATATATAATTCACTGCATTTTGATCAATTTCTTATTTTATTTTACACGCCATTGAGAACTTGACTATGACAAAGGTGGAAACTACTTTTTATATATATGTATATAAAAAAAAAAAACTTTATATATATATTTATAGTAATATATATATAATATAAACAAATCAATAATTGCAACTTTCAAATAAAAATTGTTTTGGTTTTCTTTTTTGCTAATTGCGCTCAGACACACACACAAGCATAAGAACTATTAAATTTATAAATTCCATTAGAAGTACATACATACATACGGGTACATGTGCTTGTGTGTGTGTGTGTGTGTGTGTATGCGCTTTGTATAAGCAAACTATGATCGATAAGCAAACAGACGTGAGAGCAAGTGAGCGCAAGTTTTGATAATTCAAAAAAACAAAAGAGAACAGCAGTAATGCCACTCATTTATTATGCTCAGTAGACTTGCTTGGAATGCAAAGAGCTGAAGAATGCATTTGCATACACGTTGGTGTGTGTATGTGTGTGTGTGTGTGTGTGAAGTGGGGGAGCGCTTTGCCTACCAGACTGCCAAGAGGTTGAAGTAACAAGCAATTGTGTGTGTGTGTGAATCAATCAATTGGACAAACAAATAATGAGCAATCAAGCTAAATTACTTGTTGTTGTTGTTCGTTCATCTGCCAATACCGGCGCCGGCGCCGCTGCCGCCGGCACTGCTCAATTGCACAGACGTCGATGACATTTCAACGCGTTGACAGTGGCGGCGCTCAACAATGACCGCCGCTGGCAGTGACTATTCAAGGGGGGGTCATACATTCATTGCATAATAAACCGAACCCTGAGCAGCAGCGGCAGCAGCTGCGGCCATATTCTGTTGCTGCTGTTGCTGTTGTTGTGCATTCGACTGTTGCTGCTGCTGTTGTTGTTGCTGTTGCTGTTGTAACGGTGATTGCATCTGTTGTTGTGCTGACTGTTGCTGAGGTTGTTGCAGTTGTTGTTGCTGCTGCTGCTGAGACTGATGCTGTTGACCAACACCACCACCGCCGCCGCCACCTGTTGGTGATATCATACTTGCTGCACAATCAGTATGTGAAACAGCTGCAGCACCTTCAGGCACACCACGCTCACTGAAACCGGGCATAACGCCAATACCTTCTGCTGATCCATATTGATAATGCTGCTGTTGTTGTTGTTGCGTTGGTTGCTGCTGCTGCTGCTGTTGTTGTTGTTGCATTAGACGTTGTGCATGCGGATGTTGTGCATAATGCGTAGCTGCATGACCACGGCCAGCAACAACATGCAATTGCATGCCCGGCAGTGCATAACCGATAGGCACGCGTATTGTCTGTTGAGTGACCTAAAACGATGTAAGAGTAAACAAATAAAAAGACAAGAACAGCATCAACAGACAAAACACTATGATCAAAGATGCTCAGGCACTCATACAGAAGCAGAGACACACCGATTCGGCACTCGCGACGGCAACCGTTTCGTGTACGCTCGTGTCTCGTGTGTCTTTACTTCGTTCATGCAATTGTGCTCATTCACTTTCTCTCACATGCACTCTCTCTCTGCTGCCGCTGCCGCTGCTGCTGCACTTACCTGTTGGTATTCGAGTATGTTCTGCCTTTGTATATGCGCAACCTTTGGATCCATGCTGGTTGCCGCAAATTGTGAATAGGTTTCTGCATTGTAGGGTATCAACACCATTGTCTGATGATAATTACGCAACGGTGGCGGTGATTCGGGTCTACGTGTCGGACTGCGCGCATAATGGGCATAATGTTGCTTCTGTTCGATGGACGTTATTTGACTTTGACAATTTTGTGCATACATTAGTGATTCTGCCGCTTCAGGACCGTGTTGGATCATTGTCTGTCGGAACATGGCGCCCGCGGGTAATGTTTGATAATATGTTTGTTGTATAGCTGCCGCACTTTCAACAGGGAAACGTTGCTGTTGTTGTTGCGCTTGCGCTTGTGCCTGTGCCTGCTGCTGTTGCTGATGTTGTTCGATAGCGCTAGCAGCGGCATCTGGCGCCGTGGCATAGAAACTCCATGTTCGTTGTTCGGTTTTTTGTTGAGCGATTGTGTTGCCTTGTAATTGTAATGTTTGTTGACTGGACAATTGTTGTTGTAGCTTTTGTTGTTGCTGTTGCGCTTGTGCCTGCTGCTGTTGTTGTTGCTGTTGCTGCTGCTGTTGTTGTTGTTGTTGTGCGTGTGGCACATTCTGCGGCGAGGGATTCTGTGACATTTGCGATTTGGGTTGATTGGGTATGGCATAACTTTTGACCACTTGCGGCACGGGCTATTTAAAAGAAAGAGAGAGTTCAATAAACAACAAAAACAACAACAGTTATAATAGAGTGGCATATGAACTCTTTCCCGTTTCTCTCTGTTTGCTTTATACCGTTGAAGTTCGTACTTTTTCTTCAGCGGCTAAGTAGCGTATGTTGTTAGGAATTGTATGTATACATAATAATTTTCACACAAAATACACAAATTCGTATGTCTGCATACAACAGTTAACAACAAACGGTACTTAGCCCTTGAAAAAACGGTAATTGAGTATGAGAGAAACAGAAAACGTGAATGAAAATTCATTTGCCACTCTATATGACAACTACTCTATGATAGGTGCCAACTTACCTGACTATTGACCACCGTTGGTATTTGCTGCGTCAGCTGTTCCTGCATCTGTTGCAAGATCTCATTCGTTGAACTAAATTTCGGTTTGATGCCACGCACCGATGGCCGTTTATTGAAGCCATAATCATTTTGCTCATCATCATCCGAACTGGCGTTCGAATTATCATTTGTATAACGTTTCTTAATCTTCTCCGTGCGATTGGCTTCCTGTTGTGCAAATGCCGCCAATTCATCTTGCGGCTCTTGACCGGGCGTGCCGGCAATTACATCCGGCGCCACTTTACGCACCTCATCACCAATGCCGACGCCACCGGCACCACCTCCACCACCACCATTGCCGCTGCCAGCGCCACCAGCAGCCGCAGCCGCAGCAGAACCGCCACCAGTGGCATTACCAACAGCACATTGGGCAGCGGCTGCGGCGGCCGCTGCTGCTGCTGCAGCCGCTTGACCATCAGCCAACATGCCACTCATATTAAAATCTGGAAAATGTCCAGCATTATGCGCATGCGCAGCAGCGGCAGCGGCGGCATTGCCATGATGGCCATGTCCGTGTCCATGACCATGTGCATGACCGCCATGGCCGCCATGATGGGCGGCGGCGAGCGTATAATACGAAGACAGATCGTCCTTGTTGCCTGCCACACAAGCTGTGAGCGGCGCCAGCGTGGAGAGGAACTGACGCTTCGGTTCCGTTTGGCGCGGCGGCGTCCGATGTATCTGAGTGTGCACAACGGGCACTTGAATGCCCATGCCAAGATCAGGCGCGGCCGGACAGCGACATTCCTTAAAACATTAAATCATTTTATTGATATGTACTTCTTCTCGTACCAAGCAATTTTTCCTCAAAGAATTACCTGCGGTATTATAACTATGGGATTCTCTTCCATTTCGATGATTTTCTCTTGTTTCTTATCGCGATTGAAGATATCAGCAATCTTTTTATATGCCGACGAACCGCTCGATGAGCTCGAAACCGATGAGCTTGGCGAAAAGCTCTTCTCATTGGCATTGCCATTAAGGAATTTCTGCGGGTTCGGATTCTCTTCGCCAGCGGGACTGTCACGATGTGCGAGATTCATGCATGCCGAATCGCTGCCGCCATCTTTATTCAAGCCAGCCTGTTCATCATCGCCGCTGCCGATCATCGCATTGCCACCACCGCTGACCATATCCTCATTGTCCTCATCAATGTCACAGGTCAGTTGCTTAATGCGCTCCTCTAGTGAAATGTCGGATTTAACAGCCTTTTTCCTGCAATAAATAATATTCAATATTAAACCAACGCAAGTCCCAAACAGCATACAATGCACATGCAGCAAATAAATTACTACAAAACATAAAATGGCGCATGTGTGCATAGAAAGACGTATGTACATACGTACGACAAGAATGACATTACTCACTTGATCAGTGAACGACGCAAAATGTTTCGTTCCATGCTGCGACGCAACGTATCGGAATCCCCGCCGCCCATACCTACACCACAGCTGCCGGGTAGATTTGTAACGAGACAACCGGCACGTTTCGATTCATCGAACGCACGCAATGCCTCCGATGTGAGCACAGGCGCTTGATGCGAAACACTTGGAAAGAGCTGACGCACAGCCGAATTCGGACGCAATGCATTGTTAAAGAGCGTCGAATGTTTTTTGATCGGTATGAGTTCGTTGATCTGATTTTCGCCATCGTCTAAATCGCCCCCCGACAACGATTGATTCTCGCCATCGGCGCACGTGCCGCTGCCGCCGCCGCTCTCTTCGGTAACAAAGCGTACCGAACGTTTTATGGTGCCACTCTCATCCTCCGATGTTGTATTATTCTGATCATCGGACTGAAATGAAATGACGTAAAGAGGAACATGAGTGTGTGTGTACTTTATGTTATTATGGCGAACACACAACACATACGCTATTTTTGCATTTATGTTTATTGCTCTCAATTGCATTTTCATCATCATTGTTGTATCGTATGTCTTGTGTATGCTGCTTTGCAACATACGAGTTTTACACATTTAATTTTAATTACTCACCTGCGTTATTGAATCTTGTTTCCATAGTTTGCCACCTTTTAAGATGCCGCTAATTTGTGTGGGTGATGATTCCTTTGGCGGTATTGGTGGCGGTTTTTGTTCATCATAAACTTCAGCATTGCTGCCGCCGGCAATGCCAAGGCCGCCGACGCCGCCACTGGCATTCGCTTTGGCTGGCAATGCCGGTGGCAATAAATCGCTAGCGCCACCAGCTGCGCCTGCAATATCCTCGCTAGCCTCGCGTATAATCCTTCGTTCGGTCACTGTAGTCATAGTGGTAATAGTTTCAACAACAAAACGTTTATTCTTTTGCATTTGTATTGGCATAATTTTATCCTTTTTATCCTTAACTGCACATTTTTTTCAAACATTTTTTTTTTTTTTACAACAACAACGACAATATGTACAATACATGAAAATTGTGTGTAAAGTTTTGTTTTCGTTTTTTTTTTTTTTTTATATTTGGCATATTTTTGCATATTTTTATGACATGTTCGAACATGTTGGCGTTGCGTTTATTTAGCGAGCAAGTTGCATCGCAGCGAGCAAAATGTATGACGACGAGTGGCGAGCAAACAAACGAGTAAATGCACACGCACACGCCCACGCACGCACACAGACGCACATACATTGTTTGCATTAGCGACGACATTTGTTGTTTTTTTTTTTGGTTTGTTTGTTTGTTTGTTTTTGTTTTGCGCGTCGTTTGCGTTGTGCCAACAAAGCCAACAAAGTGGCCAAAAATTTCAATTTACATACATACAAACATCGAGCGTTAGTTAGTAATGCGAGCGTAAGAGAGAGAGAGCATTATATACTTATGTATGTATGTATACATGAACATACTTAGACGTTATTGAATATGTACAATGATTATAACATACATAATGTAACATAACGTAACATAATGTAACGTAACGCAATGCATTTGAACGTAACGTAATGCGATTTTTTTTTTTTTTTTTGAGTTATGATGATGTATGCATTATTATTGATTTACTATGTACAAAGTTTGCATTTGATTTTGTATGCCGATTGGGTTTATGTAACATTTTCATTGCAATGAACTCAAATTGGTTTGTTTGAAGGATTAAGGACATGTTGAAGCGCAATTTCTTTTTTTTTTTTGCTTACGTTTTTATTTACAAATGTTGCAGTTTTTTTAGTCTTTTTTTATATATGAGTGCATTTTGTGTGTTGTTTTTGTTATTTTTGTCGCTAATCGCATTTGCCAAATGTTATGTTATTTTAAGGATATTTCAATGAAATTCAAGTTTAACAAAAAATTCTACAAAAATTCGCAAGCCTCTTTTGTTCAGCATTTGTATTTGAGAGTATTATTTATAAAAAAAAAAAAAAATAATAATAATTGCAAAATAGGCGAAAAACATTTTGCTCAAGTTAAAAAAAAAAAATAAAATAAATTTAAAAAATTAATAAAAAGCAAAATAATACAAACGAAAAAATTTTAGTAAATTGGAAAAAAAAATGTAAAAATAATAAAAAAAAAAATTATAAGCAATTTAAAAATTATTTCAACAGTAAAAAAATTAATTAAAATTGTAAAAAAAAGTAAAATTAATAATTATAAGATAATGTAAATTTTATAAGCAAAAATGCATTTCCCAAAAATCAAATCAATAAAATGAATGGATTAAGATGATCTTGATCTTGATGTTTGGTCATTTGAATTTGATGGTCTGAAATTTTATTTGCTATTTTATTTACACCAATTTGGGGGAAGACCATAAATTACGTGAGGATTCTTTTTTGAAATTTAAGCCCACTTCTTGGTGAGATTTAGCTGAAAGACCCCTTAATTTTATCTCACGTAATTTATGGACGTACCCTTATGTATGTATGTATGTGTATATATGTGTGTGCTTAAAAGCGATACTAATCAACACAAAGTGGTAAACTATTATGTTCAAAAAAAAACAAGAAAAAATAACATAAAATTGGTGCTTTATTGCATTACCTGCTGATGGTTTATATTGCGATTGTAGAACATATTTGGGACGCTCCTCGCCGGCGATAATTTCCTTTTGTGTTATGCGACGCTCGGGTGAGCTTGTGTGCAATGGCAATAGTGCAACAGCGGATGGCACGCCCACGCCCACTCCGACGGTGACGCCGACGCCGAGCGGTGCAACAAGCTCCTCCTGACATTGCGGTGATGTGCATTCTATATAAATAAATGTGTGTGTGTGTATGAACAAAGCGTTTGAAACAAAAAAGAAAGATAGAGAGAGAAAGAACAATTAACGTGTGCAAAACAGTGTTAGAAAATAACAAAAACAACAACAACAAAAAAAGAAGAAGACAAAAGACAAAATGTTAAATTGCAATTAGAAAAACTATCATAAAATGTTCTTCTTCTCCTCTTCATTCTTCTTCATCTTCTTGTTCTACTCTTTGAACCTTTCATCAACCTTCAATCAACTCAGTCATGATTCATGAGACACACATGGACTCACGCACGCATGCTTGCTTGCACGCCTGTTGCTTCCGTTACCGGAAGTATGCATGAAGGATTCGTAAAGTCATCAATGTTGTTGTTGTTGTTGTTGTTGTTATTGTTGTGGGTTGGGTTTGATTTGGTTTAGTTTAGTTTACTCATGGCTGTGCGGGTTGAGGGGTGTCATGTCACGCTTCGTTTATACAACAACAACAATAATAAAAGTAACAACAACTATTTTGTCACATTCCCATTTAGTAAGTTGAATTATTCTTGTCGATTCCAATGTTTCGATTCATTGATTCAATATCAATAAACCATGACAATATATGTATATGTATGAATGTATAAATATTTATTGTCTTTAACCCCTTTGCGCACACTAAGCCACTGCACGTCATCACACCCCTCCCGCTTGCCATTAAAACTTGGAGCGTTGGCAAAAGTTGTTGCTTGTTGATCCTTCATTCTTTTGGTGGTTAAAATTATGTAAATTTTTTTTTTGTATTTTTTATAGTTTTCTTTACCTTTGAGAATTCTTTTTTGTTGTTGTTTTTTTTTTTTTTATTCAAATTTTTATTGATTTCCAAACCAAAATAAATTCATCAATTTTTTTTTTTTTGTACTTTCTTTAGTATTATTGCCTCAATCAGTTGGAACCATGCGGGCGCTTTAACACGCTCGAATGACGCTTGAAACATTTAGCGCAGCAATCATTCAAATGTCTCTTTGTTTGAGGGGGGCAGTGGTTTTGAAAAAATAAAAAAATACTGCTTTCCATTGAGACTAACAAGGTTAGTGTCCTCTTGCATGTTTATCTTTTGCAATGACGTTCAATTTACTGAAAAATTAAGCTCATAAGAGCACCAACATCGGGCAATGCTTGTGTGGGGTTAGGGGGTTGGGGCTCGGTTGTTCATAATGCAATTAAAAAATAATTTTATCTTCAACTGTCAAGTTGTAAAATGGCCAAAAAATAATAAGGCAAACAGACACTTGGGGCGGTTGGGTGGTTGGGTGCTTGGATCTTAAAAAAATATTGCAAAAATTTAAATAAAATTAACAGACAAATTTCAGTTCAGCTTTTTATAGCTGCAAGCAATCAAAAGAGAGAAAGAGAGAGCGGGAGAAGTTATTAAAAATAAGAAGAAAAAAAAAAGTAAGAAGAAGCAAAAAATAACAAAGGTTGCCCAAGCTTTGAGTATTGAGACTGACGACTTAAATTGAGACTCTGAGACTTTGAGACTCTGGGACGCTCAGTGGGCTCAATGAGTATAATAACAACAACAACGACGACGATGACGATGACGACAGCATTTAATTGCATTGCATTGCCCATGAGTATGAACATGGCGCCGTCAAACGACAGACAAGAGCAACTGACTGACTGACTGAGTGAGCCAAAGGAGAGAGAAGAGAAGAAGTGAGACGTAGAAAAACGAAGTAAGGCACGGTATAAATGAGTTGTGCAAAAGAGTGGTGTAGGGGCAAGGGGTAGGGGGGAGGGTTTGACGCGATGATTAATTAACTTTGTCTGTGTTAAATTACCTGCTTCCTGTAATTGTTTGGCCGCGCATTCGGCGCACTCAGCGCACTCGGTGCAAACGCCCTGTAGGTCTTCGTCCGGTGAGTGTTGCAGCTGTTGTTGTTGTTGCAGCTGTTGCTGTTGTTGCTGTTGTTGTTGTTGTTGTTGTTGCTGCTGTTGCTGTTGTAATTGTGTTTGACTTTGGCTCTGTTGTGCTTGTGCTTGTTGGACAGCCGCCGCGGCAGCCGCTGCTACTACAGCTGCTTGCTGTTGTTGCTGTTGCTGCTGCTGCTGTTGTTGTTGTTGTTGTTGCTGTTGATGATGATGCTGACTGAGCGCTGCACTATCAACGGGTGGCGGTGGTGGCGGTATTTGACTATTATTATTACGTGCCGCCAACATTGCGGCACGTTGCTGCTGTAATCGTTGTATAACCTGCAGCTGTTGTATATGTTGTGCGCCAAAGATATGACCGCTTAAGGCGCCGCCAAGTGTGCTCTTTAAACTGTTGTCCTTGTAGCCATCGGGCGGACTTAAGGCGGCATCATCGACAAACTCAATGGGCGGTTGATATTTTGGACTCTGTTGATGAAATTAAATTTGAAAAAAAAAAAAAAAAAATAAGTACATATTTTTTTATTAGTTTTATTATTTTTTAAAACAAATAAAATTACAAAAAAAAAATCTTAAAATTAATAAAATAATAAATAACACACTTGTCGTATACGCAATCGTTTTGTTTGTGAAATATATATTGAAAAAAAATCATTGCCTAACTGCAGGCGCCGCTATAGTTTGCGTTATCAATGTGGTTCATTCATGTTGGCTTTTGTATAAAGCTAAAAAAAAGCAAAAAAAAAAAAAAAACAACAACAACAATAAAAAGTTTGCATCATTCTCGTTGACATTTCCTGTTTTTTTTCGCCATTTTTTGTTTTTGCTTTCTGTTCCTTCTCATTTTATTTGCTGCTTTCCTATTCATGGCTTTATTCATTTTGAATTTGTGCATTTTATGATTATGCAATACACATAACTTGACTCTGTGTAACTTTCCCCTCTGCCCATTATTTCCCGCTCATCACTTCTCTATGGCATTGAGTGAAATTTCATGCCGCAAATATATACATATATACTTCACATTATTCTCGCATAAATTTAAGCATTTAAACGTATTTTTTCAAGCAAAATTTCTTTGTTTTGTTTAATGCTTTGCCATTCGACTAGAAGCATGAGAAGAAGCAGCAACAGCAACTGCTAAAAGGACATGCATATCATATGCACATGTATGTATGTATATCTCTGTGCATGTGTGTGTGTGTGTGTGGGTTTTTTTTAGCTGCGCAAGCAATTCAAATCAAAGCCAAAAGCAATAAAAAAGGCAAAACAAAAAGTGTCAGTTAAGAAATGCAAAACAAGTCAAGTGCAATGCAATGACAAACGTCTCTTGTGCCACTTCTCAATCACTAGCATGCTCTGCCTCACACACACACACACACACACACACACACACAAACAGACAGAGAAATGTTGCTTAGCTGACAATTTTTCTATAACATAACCGATTTATGCGCTTAAAAATGTGCTTATGCATTCGTTCTTAAGCTAAAAAACACTTACACACACACACACACACACACATACATATACACTCTAAGTTTGCTAAGTTATAAGTTACATGTGATATGCAAGATTGCACATGTGTGCATAAATCACTTAAAAACTTTCGCATCTATTTGGGTCTTCCCCCCTCTTTCTTCTCCTTCTTCATCATCATCATCATCTTCTTCTGTCTTCTATCTTGTTTGCTAAGCAATACAACATCTTCTTCGTTATCTGCATCACCTTCTTCGTCACTTAGCCATCCCCCTTCCCCCCATTGGCTAACCACTTTGCCTTAGGTACGTGTTGTCTGCCTTGTCTTTTTAACTGCCTGCATGAATAAATATTCCTTAAAGTCCGTCTGGCTCATATATGCATACAGTAGCTCACAGCTTAAGGGGTTATTCTCATGTAAACGCATGAATTTTACCTGTTTTTAGAAAATTTTTTATTAAAAGATAATAAAATTTAATCAAATTAGTTTTTTTATATGTTTTTATTTGGACCTTAAGCTGTGTAAAAAAAATATATTCTTTTCTTATTTTTCATTTCTTATAAATTTTTTTTTAAATTGAAGTAGACACCAAAAAAAAAAAAGTATGTCATTGGTCAGGGTGATAGCGGCTGTTAATGTTCTCCGAAATGAGAAACCCGAATGGATTATTATTCAGGAGGTCTGTCGCTATCGTCCGTACCAAAGGCATTGAATTTCATTGAAAAACAAAAAAAAGGTCGGACTGTCAAAAAAAAAATTACGAAAATCGCGTTTTTTTTTTTCAAATTGCTTGAAAAAAAATAGGAAAATATTTTCGAAAAAACACGGGTTTGGTACGGACGATAGCCATTAGTGTCTAGAAAAAGTCTACAAAATTTCAAAGCTATCGGTCAAATAGTTTTTTCTCTAGGACCCTGACCGTTTTAGAAAATGACGTTTCGAGAAAAACGCGTACAAAGTTTTAAAAGCAGTAGGCGGTCGCTTATGACACGTCGGCGATTATAAGCTGTAACTACTTTTTTAATAAAAATTTCGATCTGAAATTTTCACAGCATATTTTCAATATGTTCTTTTATCGAAATATAAAAAAACAAAATTTTTTTTTTTTTTAAGTCGTTACATGAGAATAACCCCTTAAATGAATCACTGCCATTTTTTAACTTTGTGCGTATATAACTGACTGAACGAAAAAAAATCGACAAAATGTTAAAGGCCAATTCTTAAATTGAAGTTTGAGCTTAAAAATTATGTATAATTTTATTGTAAAAAATTGATTTTTAAAAAAGTTGTGATTAAAAAACCACAAAAAGTCACAAAAAAAATGTCACAGCTACCAAAAAAAACTTAATTTTAAGTTGTTTTTAATAAATTTTATACTATGGCTGGACTGATTCCTTTAAGCTGTGAGCCACTATATTTCTATATATATATACGTGTGTGTGTTTGAGTTATTGTCTTATAAAACTGTGCCTTCAAGCATACTTGGTGTATTTTTTCTTGTTGTTGTTGTTGTTGTTTGTGTAGTTTGGTTGCACTTGACTTGTCTTAACTGACAAACAATTTTGTATCGTTTACATTTTATAGCTTAACATGATGCATAAGCAGATGAACTAATTGATTGCCCAACAACAAAAAAAACCCTGTAAGGGAACTTATATACTCTTGCAAGCATTTGGAAAATCCGTTTTATAGTTTTTTCAATAAGAATCTTATAAGTTTATAAATTTAGAGGGGCGTAACTCCGCCCAGTTTCAAATTTTTTTTAAAGAATACAATGCAATCATTCTATACTTCATTTTACGATTTTCTATCTCGTCTGCTTATAGATAAATCACATTTTTAAGTTTTTCTCTATATAGGCGGTGCCTATGTACATATGTACATATATGTATGTATCTTCAACACTTACCTGTGGCGTTCTGCCATCAGCAACATCAGCACCACCGCCGCTGCTACCGCCAACACCGCCACCAACACCAACACCACCGACGCCAACGCCTCCCACGCCGCCTCCACCGCCGCCACTCACAGCATAATTACACTGACAGCCTTCTTCACAGCATAAACGTACCAATTCATGTTCACCACATGTACATGGCTCTTCATCTTCCTCATCGTATGCACAATCTTCACGTATTAAAATTATATAATCAGCTTCGAAGAATTCATTACGTGTCTCATCAAAGACAACCCGATTTTTACGCGCCGGCGGCGGACGATTCGGTTTCTTGAGCAGACCACGCAATTGTTGTCCATTTACTTCACGCATTTTGTTTAATCTTGTTGTTGTTGTTGTTGTTGAGTCAGTTATATGTTGTTGTTGTTCGTTGTTTAAATTTAAACAATTAACACAATAACAAGCTGACGATGTATCGGAAGTTATCGATAACACGTCAAAATAATCGTTTTGTTGTTGTGATAACTTTTCAACACTATCGAGCTCAAGATCAAGCTCAAGATCACTATCGTTATTATATTCCGTTAATAATTCGTCGTAACACTGAAATGTTTGTTGTTGTTGTTGTTGTTGCTTTGCTGCAACGTAGTGCTGATAAATTGCATTAATTATATGTTGATTATGTTGATTTATATCAAAATTTTGTTGTTGTATTGCAGCATTTGATTGATTTGTTGTTAGTGTTGTTGTTGCTGTTGTTGCAGTTGTTGCATTTAAATACGGCACTAAATTCCGTACATCAAATTCCGTAAGTGTGCTATTATTGTTATTGTTGTTGCTGTTGCTGTTGCTTAATATTGGCACGCTATAGTAATCGTTAATAGTTTGATTTTTATTATTAGTTATATTTTTAGTAGTAGTGTTGTAAAACGCTTTTGGCGCTACAAATGCACTTTTTAATCTTTTAGTGTAAGAAGCCTCACTATAAGCATTATATTCTGTGTCCTTGTTGTTGTTGTTGTTGTTGCTGTTATTTGTTTGCTTTTCATTAAATTTTGCAACATTCCACAATAATTGAGCATTTATTAATTTTGTTGCTGATCCTTTTGTATTTTCAATAATATTTCTATTTAAATTGCAAAATTTTGTTAACGTTGTTAAATTAACATTTCCTACTGCTTCTTCTTCTTCAACGTTTTTTTTCTCTTGTTCAACTCCTTCGTTTATACAACAAAGCCGCCGCCGTTGTTCTTCACCAAAGCATTCCTGTGTGCTTTCGTTACTCTTTAAGCTTTGCAACCCTGTCTTGTCTTCTTCTTCTACTTCAATTCCGAAGTGTGCTCTCACTTTAGTGCTGCTGCTGCTGCTGTTGCTGCTGCTGCCGACGTCGTCGTCACTGTGTTCGCTCTCGTTGTGCTCACAACTTTTTAACGTTGCTATTGCTGTTGTTGTTGCTGTTTTGTTTTTGCTTTCATTGGACAGGCGCAGAAATTGAACTGTGCTTAGAATTGGCGTCGCTGTTGTTGTTGTTTGTGTTGTGCTCTCAAGTAGAGTTGTTGTGGGTGGTTTACAGTTGTGTTGTTCTTGTTGTTGTTGCTTTGCTTTATTCAGCGCCTGTAGTTGTTGTTGTTGTTGTGTCTTTGTTGTCTCGTTTTTCACGTTTTCAGCTGTTTGTCTACAATTTCCATGTATTAGAAAATTTATATTCAAATCGTCGTCGTCGTTATTGTTGTTGTTCTTTTTTACTTCGTTCAGCAGTTGGTTGTCAAGGCTTTTTTTTCTTGTTGTTGTTGTTGTTGTCTCACCTGTATATGTAGCTTTGTCCTTTGTCTCGGCCACACAATTTACAGTTAATTGAATTGCACTTGGCTTTTGTTGTTGTTGTTGTTGTTGTTGCGCCTTTTTCGATTGCTCTTTGGTTTGTTCTTGCTCGTGTTCTTGTTCTTCCTTTTTTATTTGTTCCTGTGTCTTTGTGGCCTTTTTGTTAATGTTTTGTTGTTGTTGTTGTTGTTGTTGTGTTGGCGACGACCTTAGCTCTGCATTTGGCTCAAGTACTCTTTCAACTGTTTTGCCTTCAACTTTAACAATTTTATTATTGCCGTCGTCGTTATTGTTGGCGTTGTTGTTGTTGTTGTTGTCGTCGTCCTCAACCACCACCAAAGTTAAATGCTCAAATTCCTTTGTTTTTGCTGCTGTTGTTGTTTTAACTTCTGTCAAGGCTAAATAAGTTTTGTCTATGAATTTTTCTTCTTCTTCTTCCTCTTCGTTTTCTATGTCGTCGTCGTCGTCGTTTACTTTGATTATACGAACTTCGGCATTGTTACCGTTATGATTTTGCTGCTGTTGTTGTTGTTGTTGTTGTTGACGTTGCGTGCATACAAGTCCCTGAAAATTATATTGCAAACGTTTTAAACGTTGACTTGCCTCAAATTCTTCAGAAGTTTCAATTGAATTTGTTGTTGTTGTTGTTGCCGTTGTTGCTGTTGTTGCACATATATTACTATTTTTTATTGCAATAAAACAGCTGTTTGTGTCATTTACATTTGCCACCACTAAATTCTCACATTGCTCAACTTCATTATCATAATCATCATCATCATCATCATGATGTTCATCATCATTATTATGAAGCACATATGGCAATGCTTTTTTATTATAACAATTATTTAAACATAAATCGTTTAATTGTTGTTGTTGTTGTTTTTCATACAAATCTATTAAATGCGCCTCGTCATTTGTTGTTGCTGTTGTTGTTGTTGCAGCTTTTATTTTTTCTTGTTTTTTATTTTGTTTTAGTTTTTGTTGTAAATTGTCTTTGTTCAACACCTGCTGTGCATGTGTTAACAACCCTACTGGCAAAATTGTTTTTTGCTCTCCATCAGCTTTGGCGACAGCAACAACAATTGTTTTTGTTGCTGATGATGTTGTTGCTTTTGTTGTTGTTGTTGTTGTTGCCACCTGTTTCAATGTATTAAGTTGATCTATGTGCGTTGTTGCTGATTTTGATTTTAACTGTATTTGCTCTTCTTCTTCTTCTTCTATTTCTGTTTTGTCGTTACTTATAGCACATTTATTTGCTGTTGTTGTTGTTGTTGGTATTATTGTTTTTATAGCTATTAATGATGTTTCTGCTTCCTCTTCATCTATTTGGTCTTTTAATGCTGCTGCTTCTTCTTCTTCTTCTTCGTCTCCTTCGGTGTTCGCCTTCTTTGGCTGCTCACTAACCTTTGATTGCTCTAGATTATTTATATTCTTATCATTATTATTAATATTTGTTGTATTTAACGTTATGTTGTTGTTCTCTAATGGCTCTTCTTCTTGTTGTTGTTGTTGTTCTGCTACTACTTTATCTAATTGCCAATCACATACAGGGTGTAATAATTTATGCACTAATTCGTTGTTATTTGTTGCATTATGTTTTTTTAAAAGAATTATCGAATTTTGCGCAATTATTTTTCGTTGTTCTTCATAATTCGTTGCTAGATTCTTGTTGTTGTTGCTTTGTATTGCTTTTTCACTTGTATGCTGCTGCTGCTGCTGTTGTTGTTGTTGTTGTTGCGCCCTTTGCCATACATTCAACAGCAACACTTCTTGTGCTCTTCTCTCTTGCTCTCTTCGTATGATTTGCTCTCCTAAGGCTGCTGCTGCTGGTGCTGGTTCTTCTTCTTCTTTGCTTAGTGCGTCTGCTGTCTTTGGCTGGCTATGATGTGCAGTTGTTGTTGTCGTTGTTGTTGTTATTAAACATGGCAATGACAATGGCGTAGGCAGCGGCGTTGGCGTCAATGTTGTTGCTGTTGTTGCTCCTTCTACTGCTTTACTCTCTTCTAACTTCTTATTTGCGTCTCTTGTTTCAGCTTCTGCTTCTGTCTCCTCCTCCGCTGTCGCTGCTTTCGTTTGTGGCTTTGAATTTGTGCAAATTGAATTTTCTTTATTATAATTAAAGTGTTTTCCAACACTAAACAATAATTTATCGTTTTCATGCACAAATTTTAATACATTTATGTCCTTTACAATATTTTCAACACTTCTTTCACTTTCTTCTTCTTCGTCTTCTTCTTGTTTCTTATATAAATAGCACCATGTATTTTTATTTAAAAAAAAATTGCAATTTTTCTTTACATTGCCGTCGCCGTCAACGTCACCAACACCGTCGTCGTCAGCAACGTCATTTACATTTACGTATACGCACTCGTTTACGTTCTCCTTCTTCTTCTTATTGTTATATGCGACGATTTTCTGCTTCTGCTTTGCCTTTACGTTTGACTTCGCCGACGCGTCGTCGTCGTCGTTGTTAACGTTCGCGTCCGCGTCTCCGTTACCGTTACCGTCGCCGTCCCTATTGCCTTCTCTTTCTTTGGCCACACAATTTTTCACTTCTGTCTCGTTTGCTCGCTCTTTTTCACGTTTTTTTTGCAAGGACTGCGCGTTTTTCCGATTATTCAATACACTTTCTGCTGCCTCTTCTTCTGCTTCTTCTTCTTGTTGTTGCTGTTGTTTTTTTACTTTATCATTTTCATCATTATTTCTTTCTTTTATTATTATTAATTTTTGTTTATTTTCATTATTATTATTATTTATATTTATTAATTGTTTTGTTTCGTTTAATTTTATTTTATTGAAATTTTTCGAATTATTTTTATTATTTTTTAGCTCAGCTGGTTGGGCTGCCGTGGCTGCTGCTGCTGCTACTGCTGCTGCTGCTGTTCCTTTTCCTAATGGTCCTGCCTGTGCACTAACATCATCGTTCACAATTTGTTCAACACTCACTGAGACAACTTCGGCTGCTCTAGCTGTCGCTGTTGTTGTTGTTGTTGTTGCTGTTGTGACTGTTGTTGCTGCTACTACTGCTGCTGGCACAGTCACATCGTCGGAGCTTACATATAAGTCTGCTGTTTCTATAACTGTTTTGACGTTTCGACGACATTTTGAAAAAGCTCGTACGACGTTAACGTCAACATCTGCGTCTACGTCAGCGTCAGCGTCACTGTTCTCATTGTCAACATTATTTGTTAAGGACGCTGCTAAGCTTAATTTGGGTGGTGGTTGTTGCTGCTGTTCTGGTTGTTGTTGTTGTTGTTGTCGCAGTCGCTGCTGACGTTGCTGTTCTGCGCTTGCGCTGCTCTCATTTGCTGAACGATATAAAATGACATTTTGAGACGCATTCAGCGCTTGTGCTATTGTTGTTGCTGTTGTTGTTGTTGTTGTTGGCTGCGTGAGAGCGGAAGTGTTAGTAAATGTTACTCGCTGAGCTTTACTGTATAGTTTAAGTTGTGCTTCTTCTTCTTCTTCGTGCTGGTTCTGATTAAACGTCAAATTGGCACGCTCGACTTGTTGTTGCTGTTGTTGTTGTTGCTGCGTTCGTTCGTCCGTTTCAATGCACCATGTTTCCTGTCGTCGTGCCTTTACTTTTGCTGCTAGTGCTGCTTCTTCTTCTACTTTTACTGTTGTTGTTGTTGTTATTATTTGTTGTCTGCCCCCCTCCGCCACTGCTGCCGTTGCCGTCGTCGTTGGCCATTGGTTATTCAACGCATGCGTTGTTGCTGTTAACATATTCTTTTTAACAAAAGCAACGTCATCATCATCATCATCATCATCATCATCGTTGATTTTTGCTTTTGCCACAAGCTTTTCAATTTGACGCTCAAGTTCAGCGAATGAGTTGCTTGTTGTTGTTGTTGTACGTATGCGTGTTAATTTACAACAATTATTATTTTGCAGTTCTTGCCTTAAATCATCATTATCGTCATTATCGTCATCATCTGCAAGTACAACAACATTGCCCAATGCACAATGCGTCGTCTTTTCTTCTTGTTGTTGTTGCGTTTGCGTTTGCATTTGGTCATGCGCTCGTCGCCACAGCCACTGCTCGTGCCCATGCCCATGCCCATGCACATCAGCATTGACGTTGTCATTGTTGTTGTCGTAGTTGTTGTTGTGGTTATTGTTATTGACTTTGTTGACGTTGTCAACATTTTCATACGCTTCACTGCCGCTGCCGACGTCACTGCCACCACTGCCACCACCGCCGCTACCAACAACATCGTTCAATATTTGACATTCAATGCTTTTTTTACGTGCAATGCATTGGAAATGATCAACGACAGACATTTCACTCACGTTGCCTATCATACTATTAATAGTATTGTCAATTGCGGGTATTGTTCTTGTCTTTCTTGTTGTTGTAGTTAATGTACGTTGTTGTTCTGCTTGGGCTTCTTGAATTTCTTTAAGTTTTGTTACATCTTCTTTAATGTTAATAGTAGTATTTGTGGTTGTTGTTGTCGTTGGTCGTGTTTCATGCGTTTTTGTTTTTGTTGTCATTTCTTTTTTATTTTCTTTACATAATTTTCGTGTTTTTGTTTCTTTAATTAACAAATTCTCACTTGGATCACGCACGATTTGTATTTCGTGTAGTTGCTTCTGTTGTTGTTGTTGTTTTAAAGTAAGCGTTAACATATCCAAAACAAGCATACTTTTTTTTTATTCTTGCGTACTTCCTATTTTTTATTATTTTTTTTTTATCTTTTTTAGTTCATTAATTTTTTTTTCTCACTTTTTGTTAATGCGTTTTTTTTTTTGCTGCAAAGAATGAAATTACATAAGTTTTAATTGAAAAAAAAAAGTAATATTAATTCAAATTATAGTATAAGAAATATCTTACAAGCAAAAAGCACCTCTCACAGCATGAAAAACCCCCAACAACTGAGGGTGAAGTGATGAACCCAATGATCGTAACTTTCTCCACCATTTCTCTCGCTCACTCTTATTTGCCAAAACAACAGACAGACATCTCGAACTGAACTCTTTATAATCTAAATATCTATATACATATATACATTGTTCATTAGAATTTATACTCCAAAACCTCTGAACCGATTTCAATGAAATTTTCAGGCAAACTTAAGATGGGCCTAGAAAGTGTTTCTATAAGGTTTGATAGCGTTCGGACCACTAGAACTTTCAAAATAGAGGCGCTGCTAATAATTATGAGTCTTTCGTAAAATTGGCAAATATTTTGCGTTCTGTTGAGTCGAAATTTGTCGATTGTGGGACTTAATAATACTTGATGGGATTGCTAAGTTAAAATTGTTGTGGAAAACATTTAAGATAGTCGGATATGTAATCAAGATTTAAGCAGCTTCTCTGGAAACAGTATGGTCATGTTGCTATATGAAAATTCTGTAAGGATATATCTTTGATTTGCATTTCCTAATAGGACTATAAACCTTAGAACACAGGCAAAGTTCCGAAGGTGGTATTCGTTGCCAATCTCGAAATCTGAACACAATTGAGCATGTGTATTGCTTAGAAAAGAGTCTCAAACTCACAAGACATGGATAAGTAAAGATACAACAAAAGCCTCAACCAAGCTCATGCTTTCTGTTTCAAAAATGAAAAAATATGTATTCTGAATTCTTCCAATTTTTTAACCTTCAAGGAAGCAAAATTAGTATATAAAAAATTGAAAAAAAAAAAAAAACGAATTTTAGTTAAAGTTATAAATTACCTGCACATTTTTTTATAGTTTTCTTTGTATTTTTCACAATTCCCACGCCAATATCCAATAAGAAAATTTATTCATTCACAGAAATGACGGAAAAAAAATTTTCACGAATTCACATTTTGCTTATCAAATATTGAAACCGTCGGGCAGGCAAAAACTTAAAGGGAAACAGGTTGTAAAACCAACAACAACAAAATTGTGAAAATTTTACGCCCGACTGCAAAAACAACAAAAAAAACGATAAACAACAAAAACGCTCATTTATAAATTTCCATAGAAGAAACAAAAAGAGCCAAAACAGGTGCGTCGACGCACTCAGCCGTGTCCGTTTGGATCCTGTCACCAACACACAATACAGGACAACAATAAGCAACGCGCTATCTCGCTCACACACACAGAGCTGAAGGCGCGTGTGCGCACACGAACACTTTGCGAGGGGTTAGAAAACGACGAGACGCGACGCGACGACTCGATCGGACACGCTCGGTTGGCTCGCGCGCACAAACACACACACATAGACACGCACGCACGCAAGACGATTTGAAACCACCACCACCATCAATGATCTCAGGCAGTTCGGTAATGTTTTGGCATGTTTGGAACACACAAAAATGGTAAGAAAAAAAAAACACACACACAAAAAAAAAACAACAACGAAAAAAAAAAGTCACACGCGTTTACGTCAATTGCTTAAATTTGCCTTAATTTCGTTTCGTTCAAGAAGAAACACGTCCATTCTCGTTTGTATTCGGAAGTAAAGTGAAGCAAAAGTCGGCGGCGATCGCGAGCCAACCCACCACCATCGCCACCACTGCCACATAACCTAAGAAATGTATGAGACAACCTTAGCAACAACAACAACAACAATAACAACAACAACCATAGCAGTAGCAGTAGCAAAGAAACAACTGCCGTCGCAATGTGTGTGTTTGAGACATGATCGTGGAATGAAACAAAACGGAATGGAACGGAACGGAAAAAGCGACGGCGACGCTTTGATTGTTGTTGCTGCTGCTGTTTGTGGTCGTTGCTGCTGCTGTTTGTGGTCGTTGCTGCTGCTGTTTGTGGTCGTTGCTGTTGTTGTTGCCACCGTAGTCACATAGCAGCTACAACAACAACAGCAATATTAACTTTCTTACCTTGTCTTTCATTACATTTCCATTGTTGGGCGCCGATTTATTGGCCGCTTGCGCATGACTTTGATTGCGAGTGTCATTAGAACAGTTAATTAATTATTTTTTAGACTTTGTCTTTGTTGCTTAACAGTTGAATATCTTGAAAAGTTTCAACAATTCAATTTGGTTAGAAAGTTTCAAACTACGGACACATGGTACCGATCCTCCGATTCCGATTTGCACTCTGCGAAAATTATCATGATCCAACAACATTAGAATTACAAAGTTGCTCTGGAACTAATACTAATACTACTATGTAACCACTGTATATATGTTGTAGATACAGTTATCCCATGATTGAACATTAAATAAGCGTGACAGATGCAACTTTGCAGAACTTGGCAGTTTGAGAAATTTTTTATTTTCTTAAAATTCAAAAATTTTTAGAAAACTAAATGTAATAAATATTTTTAAAAATAAAATCAAACTTTTTGCGTAATAGAGTAATAATTAAATTGTATTCATTTTTTCAAAAATATCATCTCAAAACGGATTCGGTAGAAAATTAGTTATTAAACATATTTAAAATAAATGAAAAATTCAAAAAAAAAAAAAACAAAGACTGCTTGAAATGCGCCTCGCCATGCCACGCCTCTTGTCGCACGCTTGCCACACCCGCACGTTCACCGCGATTGCAAAACTCATGCGTGCCTCACATGCGATTAAATGCGAGCATTTACAACAAATACATACATACATATACAATGGCGAAGTCTCATGTTTCCCAAAGCCAAGTCTGTAAATAGGAAGCGAAGTCATTGCAAAGACGCTCCCACAAGCGAAACTTCTTCTGCTTCTGCTTCCTCATCGTCGTCGTCTTCCAGCCCTCTTTGCCTCTAGTTAAAAGGTCTAATAAGGAAAATGAAATGCCAAATGCATAAATCGTCGTTTGGTAACAATTAAAGATCAGTTAAGCGGATCTCAGCGACAGCGGTGACCGTGTGTATCTCAACTCAAGACTAACTGACAGACCTGAGATACATTGAGATACCCGAGTCGCCAAGTCAAGTCTTGCCACTTTGTGTGGCGCGGCGTGTGAGCGTTTATTTTCTTCTTATTATCATTATTATTACTATCATTGTTGTTGTTGCTGTTGGGTTTCTGTTACAGTTTTAATATCATTACTTTGTGTTGTTGTTCAACAACTTTATAGCAAAAGACGACACAACAAAGTAAAAGATATTTCAATACTTCAAGGGAAAATGTATCTCAACTTATTTTATTAGACAAGCGCGGCACTAAGCAAGAAAAACAACAACAACAACAAAAGAGACACACAACAAAAAGGTAATGTGTGTTTGTGTGTTTTTTTTTTTTTTGTTGTAAAGTGCGCCAAACATAAGTTTAACTCAAATTTTGTAAAATTTTTACATCACTTTTTTCTGTTTCTGTTTTTTTTTTCATTTTTTTATATATATAAAAACATAGTTTTTCGCGTATTACTTGTTAGATCGTGCGACATGTTCAAAGTCAACATTTCCTGTCGGTTCCTAAACAAAAAATTCTATGGAAATTTTTTTTTAGCAAACAAATACCGAAAACATAACAACAACAACAAGTAGCATGAAATATTTTGTCTTCTTTTGATTTTTTTTAATTATTAATATAAGTGTTCTATACATTGGAACGCCTTATTTTGGCTTGGAACACCTTCAAATACGTAATTTTGTACAATTATTATATTTAATTATCTGAGTTGAAAACTAAACGTGACATTTTCAAATGACCATACAAAAACTTTAAATGACTTTCAATTAAAACGCGTTCCATCATTTAAAAACCCCCAACTATGTGGGGCTTGATCTTACGGACAGCGGCAGTTGAAATCAGCTGCTCAATGACAACCGATATTTTTCATATTGCGAAGATTCTAGCCAGGATATCAACACATTTGCTTATGCTTTGTGTACAATAAAGGTACATATCTTTTTCTCAGTCAAATTGTATCTTGAATTCTTATTGACCAACTACTCGCATATTTGTAAACTTTTAATGGAGCAAAAGGTCACTCACTTGATTGCAATCAAACAGCATTAGCATATTGTCGTTGTTGTTGTTGTTGCAGCATTTCAAAACCTAAACAAACCAATGCAACAAGTAGGAAACGCATTTGACAAATGCAAAGACAATTTTCGTTGGAAACCGATAAGAGATAAGTGAAAAAAAAAAATATAGAAAATAGAAAATGAAAAGAAGAAAAACAAAAAAAAATCATTTCCTATTGCGAAACCTTTGGCCATTTGCCACTGCAAGTCAACTAAAAGAATAACAAAGAACACACACACACACACGCACACAGATACAAAAAGTCTTGTTTTTTGTTCTTTTTTCTACTTCTTTGTTTTTCTTTATATTTGAATAAGAAAATTGTGGGAACAAATGCGACAAGCGTGTGAAATCTATGCACATGACCGACCCCCCCCCACTGACACTTACCCTAAGCCTCATCATCATCATCAACATCATCTTTGTTGTTGTTGTTGTTGGAGCTCAACTTTGCTTTGGCATCGCGCTGTTTAGCACACAATGGAACCATTAATGGACTTAACCGCGCCGCATTTCATATCACATAAGATACAAGATACATATAGCTGAAAAAAAAAACAACAAAAAATGTACATATACTTATAATATGTAATACAGTTTGTGCGATGGCAGGGCAACAACAAAAATCATGGAAATTCAACGTTGACACGCAAACGGCGACAAGAAGTCAAAGTCGAAGCAAAAAATAATAATAAAAAGAAAATTAAAGACTTTGTTATAAGACAGCAACAGCAACAACAACAATTACAATTACAACAATAACAATAAGACAACTGCTGATAATTATGATGATGGCTTCACGTTGATTATGTTAATATTGCTCATCATCGTCATAATGATGTTGTTGATTATGATGATCTGTTGTCTGATGAAGTGTCGTCGTTAATGATTTCGCATGAAGCGCTTTTAATTTTATGTTAAAAATCAAAAACAAAAAAAAAACAACAAAGGTATTTTAAACAAAATGCAGAAGAAGAAGAAAAACTGTAGAACAGAAAATACCCATTTTGCCTTCATTTAATGCATAATTTTATTTACAATTATAATTTAAGTACTTGAAAAAAAATTTGTCTGAGTTCATGGTTAATGCAAAAACAAAACAAAAAATGCAATAATCAAGATGCGCGTGCAACAAAGATAAAATCAAAAAAATATTAATCAAGAAAAAACTTCATGCTAAGCAAGTTTCGAGCATCTTTTACCTGTAATAAAAATTATATTATAATAAAAAAAAAATAAATAAATAAAGTTATGTCAAATGAGTTAAAAAAAAAGTTCTCAACTTTCAACTCGTTTTTCTCTTAGACTCTTGCATCATAATATGTTGTCTCGCTTGCACAAATGCCATTGACAACGGTCAGTTACCTGTCTGATTGTCATTTGACTTTTGCTGTCGTCAACAACAACAACAACAATAACAACATCATCATCATAGTCTGTCGGCGGCACAGTAGCGACGACGATCATAAAGTAACAAACTTACTTTAGTATTTCATTATTTTCATTCAGTCATTTCATATGCAAGCACGTTTACATAATCAAATTAAGTGAATGTTAGTAAAAGAAAATACAAAAACAATGCAAACCAAAGCCGAATTACTCCAAATGCAAAGCAACAACAACAGCAGTGACAGGTGCCGCAGCTAATGATATGTTTGTCTCTCTTCTATGCAACAAATTTTTAACAGGTGTGCGCTTCATATAACTCATACACACACGCATACGCACTCACGCACTCAACAAACACTTGCTATTGCTCCCTCACTCACTCACTCATTCACTCACTTACTTACTCAATTTGCTTTGCCTTGTGTAATTTTGTGCAAAAGAGGCGCGCGCTCATTAAGGCGGGAGGCCTAATGTTTATGTGTGTGTGTGTGTGTGATGCATTAAGACAAGACTCTCGTTCGCTCTCACTTAATTGCAATGCATTGAGTTATATTGTGTTGTGTTGAGTTGTAATAAGTTGAGTTCAATCACTTTGCACTGCAAGTGTTGTTCAGCAACAACAACTTGCATAATTCAACTGATAAGCGCTTAATAAACACTTCAAGTGTTGTTGTTGTTGTTGTTGTTGTTGTTTCCCCCCATTTACTAAAGTTCATTTGACGCTAAAACTCATAGTTCAATCACTTCAGTTTGCATAACTGTTTAATAATTTTAAACGCTTCACTTAGCATGTAATAACTTACATATCAATGTAACAAATTTCTTTGCAAAGAATTATTTCAGTTTCACCCATTTTGTTATGCACACACAAATGCGATGAACAGTAAGTAACATGTCTACCAGTTTATAATCACATAACTAAACATCTGTCCAAATGTCAATGTACTCTCAGACAATCAGTCTATCTGTAGATATTTATGTTCCCTAATGCAAAAAGAAAACAAACATATTTCATAATCATTTCATTCAACATTTTCTTTGTCATCATAACAATATACATACATATACATATGTATTTGTACATGTCAATATTCCTTGCCAAATGGCACAATAAATTTAGGTAATCATTTGACGATAAACATCTGCGTTTATCTGCAGTATTTTTATTGTTCTATTTTATTTTTGTCTTCTTCTTCAGCTTCTTCTTTTGCAAATGCATGCACTGCAGGTATGCAAAAACTTATGAAACAACCAACTAAGCAAAAACAACTTAACGTGCACGTAACTAAACACCTGAAACAGCAACAACGGAAACAGCTATAGCAACAACAACAACAATACTAACAATCGAAGCACCAGCAAGACAAAGAAGAAGAAGAAGAATTATTAAGTCACACAAAAAGCGCCGGTGGCAGTGCAAGTGGAAGTGAGTGTGTGAGTGTAAAAGTGAGTGAGCGACGAAAATGTTTAATTAGCACAAGAAGAAGAAGAAGCAGTAAATGAAGCAGTAAATGAAGCCCATAAATATAATAAATCTCACCTTTTGCATATCCATCATAAAGGGTGTGAAATGGTATATGCGCAAAGAAGGGAAGGTTGGCATGCCTTGGCACGGCATTGGTTGGCATGGGTTGTCATGGCCTGACATTGCATTTGAGTGATGTCAATAGCAGAAGCAACCAATCAACCAACCAACCAACAATTCATCGATCTGTCGGTCTGTCAGTTAAGTTGCCTGGCTGCCGGCAGCATCAGCTGCAGAAGCATCAAAATGAAGCCATGCGAATATTGTACGCGTATCGGAAAAATAGCTTGTGTGTGTGTGTGTGAGTTTAATTATTTGTTCATATTTGAATACAAGAAAACCGTGACAACAACAACAAAGACACGCGTCTTAAATCTCAATATGATTTCTAACGAAAAAAACAAACACACCTCACCTCACTCCAGCACAGTTCATCATGCTCAACACTTTGATATTTGCGCACAATGAAAACGACAAGAGCAACAAATGTCGTTGCTGTTGTTATTGTTGTTGTTGCTACTGCCGCAAACTCACGTGGCTTTGATGCGTGACTTGACACATCGAAAACATTGAGATTTCCATCAACGAAACTGACGCAGACATTTGTCATGAGAAAGTGCAAGGAGCGAAGAGGGAGAGAGAGAGAGAGAAAAAGAGTGTGTGAATGGAATATTCTAATCATACATTCATTCAAGTAAGAGATACGTTTTAGATATATTTTTTTGAGCGCGCAAAAAACCATAAGGTGGCCACCAACTATGAGAAAACGTGCAACAAAACAAGAAAGAGAATTTCGTTTGCCAGAAACGCAGCGTGCAAGGCGAACGCTTAACCCCTTATTGGCTTATGTGCACAAATTGGCACGCCTGAAAAAGCATTGCATTTTTTTTTTTTTTTTGTACATAAATACACTTTTGTTACATACAAAGCGCACACAACATACGGCACAGTTGTGCAGTAAGCGAAAAATCACTTATGTTTCATTATACCATATAAAATAGGCTTATGTTAGCGTAATATTCGTGATAACATACGACAAATGAGCACAAGAACACTCATACTCATATGGTAAACTAGTGTACGAATATAAATATTAAAGTGACATATGTGCTGCACAGTGCTATCTAACATAGGCGTATACAATATTGTTATATTTTTTTTTTGAGAAAAAGTAACAAAAAATTTTTTAAAAGTATTTTTTTGTTGAACTTTCTGTGGTTAATTAACGTTTATTGGTTGCGTGCTCTAGACACGCATTTCCATTTGCAACAAAATAAAAATAAAACAAAAAAAATACAAAATATTCCAACATACACACGTCAACTGCCAAGCAATGCAAAAACAAAAACAAAATACAGTGCATGGCATGTTTCGTATGACGCAGCTGAGCGTTCGGCTGCAGTCGGCAGAACTCGGCTTCGGACTTCGGCACGCGGTCGCATTCATTTTTAAGCACTTGCGCCACAGCCGTTCAGCTCACTTGAATTCGGTTTGAGTTCTATAACAGTTACGTTTCTTACTATCTAAAAAGATACGCGGAAAGATATTATTTTCTCTAACGGCAAACGGAGCAGCAAACATTCGCAATACGAGATACGTTCGCATTTGAGCAACAGTATACATATATACGGACAAAGGTTTCAGCAAAATAAGTCAACAACAAATAAGACTTATTTGCAACGCGCATTGATAAGCCATATAACAAAAACAACAATAGCAACAACAACAACTTCCGTTAAACAAAGTTGTTACAACAACCGACAGTGTAAAAGTTCGTATAATAATAATAATACATAATATAAATATTTTTTTTTTTTTTTTTTTGTTAAGAAACAAATTGTATTTGTTTTTAAAGAAAGCGTCAAAATAATAATATATTTTATAAAACGCAAATTGTTTTTTTTTTTTTTTTTTTTTAATGATATGTGCATATAGCAAACACAAATTATCCAAACAAAGAAAATCGCATGCGTTAAAAAATGCGCCAAAAAATACCGGCATTGCTTTTTACGCCTTGCTGACATTATTTTTTTTTTTTTTGTTTGTTCGTTTGTTACAAACCGAGAGATCAACGTGCGAGCGAGCGCGCAAAATTAACGAATTGCATTGCATTGATTTGCTTTGCTGCTTCGACCAACGTCCGTGACATGTAGAGACGAGAGAGCATAAACGAAATGCAATATGCGAGCTAGCGCGGCAAAGAGAGCACGATCGAATGCATGCGTGCGTGCATACGTCTGTGTGTGTGTGTGTGTGTGTTTTTGTTTGCAAAAAAAAATGCGACAAAACACATGCACGTATAATCAAATTGTTTTTTTTTTTTTTTTTGTGTTATGTGTGTATATTTTTTTTGTATTCAAGTTGCCAAATAGCTAATAAAAAAAATGTTTATTATTCTTACGTGTTCAATTATTGTTGTTATTTATTTTTTTTTCTATTTTGCTATACAAGCCAAAATTACCGCTTATATAAAAAAGCACATTGCACAAAACGTGTTTTCAACATTTACACAAAAACAACAACAACAATAACAAAATAAATAAACACTCAAAAGCCTTCAGCGCAATGAGTGTGAAAAGTAAAGAGCAAGAGAGGGTGAGAGCGCGCTAAAATGACGAGAGCTGCGGTAACAGTTTCATAAATCTAATTAAAAAAATATGGCGCGCATACTCGACTATAAAATACACTGCAACGACACACACACACCACCCACATGTTGAATGTCCTTGGAACATTTCTATAGAACATTTTTCTTAGCGATTCTAAATAAATCACGTGTCATAAATTGAATAGACTTTAGATGGGCAGGGGACTAACTAAATTATACATAATCTTATCAGGGACGTTTGAAGGTCATTGAAAATTTCATGTTTATTCTTTTTTTTATTGTTAAGAACCAATCTGGGCACAAATTACCCTAGGTTTGCGAGAGACAAACATTAAATAAAATTTGCCAGGACTAGTTCGGTAACTAGACGGAGGTGGCAGAATTATGACAATTGACATCCCCTATGGCATCCCCTAGTAAAACTCACCAGTTGAAAGCATTGAGAGTAGGTTGAGCTATCACTAGTAGTATTTACATTCCAACTAGTTCCGACTTTAGTTCTGTACTAGATCGAAGAACTGCTAGGTACTTTCTCATGTAATGCCGAAAATATGATAATTTTTAGTTAGTTCGAATTTCAGCGCCAAAAGATTCTCAAACTTCCCATACACATATACATACATATGTATGTACATACAAATGTATATATGATGCCATACGATTTTTCTCTCATCTGCATGACATGTGAATTGTCACGTCTCCTCCTTTTGCGCATAACTTCAATAAAATGCGTAGACGTTTTTTGTTTTTTTTTTTTTTATAGCATACATAACGGCGCACACTGCGTAAACTGCGTATGCCACTTAGCCTACGTAACGCTTGCGTATACGTAACGTAATTTCTTATACAAAACAACAATGGTCAATATTGCAGTTATATAAAGAAAAAGAAAAACGAGAAACAAGAAGTAGAAGAAGAAGTCGAACAAGAAAGTTAGCCAATTATTTTAGTCATTAAATGTGTTTGCATTTCCAACAAAGAGCCAACGTGATATCCTTGTACTAAAAGCGTATGCATGCATGTATGAGTAAGCAAGAGCATTTTATACGTGTGGGTGTGTCGTCGGCATCAAAGGCAGTGACAGTGACAGGTGATTGTGATGTTGAGTGAGTGACGTCAACGGCAACGGCGACAGTGAAAGTGTTGGTGACAGACGATGTCAAGCGGCGGCATCAAATTACAAACGTTTCAAGGCATGCGCTATGTACGTGTGTGTGTGTGTGTGTGTGTGTGTAAGTGTTCGTTCTTTCTCACGGTTACGCTTGCATTGATGCAGAGCACAGCCAGACAGCGCCAGAGAGTATCAATGAGAGAGAGAGTGATACAAACAAACAAACACATACATGCATAGCGCGCAAATGTTTTTGCACGTGCATTTTGGTAAGCTTATTTTAATCATTGAGCGCTTGGCGAAATAACGTGACAATTGTTGTTTTTTTTCTTTCATTTGAGTTATTCTTTGTGTTAATTGTTTTTGAGTATACAGTAGAAACTCGACTAAAACCAGGTGTATTTCTGTATAATCGAAGATCCGTATAATCGAGGTCCGGTTAATCGAGTTTCTACTGTATACATGTTTTAGTTGTTGTTGCTGTACTGAATGAGCACTTTTTTGTTACAGGTCTCGTACAAATTATATTATTGTTCCGTGCAGTTGAGTCAACAGCGCACGGCACGTAAGGAAACACTTGCTGCGCATTGGTTATAATAAAAACTAACAAAGTGGCAAATTATAAAAAGAAATTTAATAAAAGCAAGAAATTAAAAAAACTGAAAGTAAAGAGAAAGTTTGAAGCATACAAAATGGAGGGCGAATCGACGGAATCAACGCATAATACGAAAATATCCGATTCGGCATATTCGCATAGCTGCAGTAATAGCCAATCGCAGCGTAGGTAAGTAAAAACAACAAAAAAAAGTAGACATTATTTAACACAAACACTAATAACAATAACAACAAACAAACAGCGGCAGCTCCAAGTCACGGCTCAGCGGCAGTCATTCATCGGGCAGCAGTGGCTATGGCGGCAAACCATCGACGCAGGCCAGCAGCGATATGGTCATTAAGCGTGGCAAGGATAAATCACGCAAGAAGAAGAAGAACACCAAAAATAACTCAAGCAGCGCTAATGATTGTCAAGATGAACAACAAAAGCCAACGACAAGCATTGAGGCAACAACCGAAGAAACGGTACAATTATTATGTGAAGCACAAGTTGGCAGCCTCAAGAAAGAAATTAAATTGGAACCGCTCGAATTAGAGGCCATCGATCATAAGAACATTTTGGAACCATTGTCATTGCAATTCTCATCGCCGACGCCCTTAACGGTACAAGTGCCCCAAGGTGGCAAATATGATAAGGCATGCGAATCGGCGCCCGGCAAATTGGAAACGGCCAATAATAAATTGGATAAAATCAAAGAGGATAGTTTCTGTTGTGTGATCTCAATGCATGACGGCGTTGTGCTCTTTACCACGCCCAGTATTGCTGATGTTTTGGGTTTTCCACGTGACATGTGGCTGGGACGTTCTTTCATTGATTTTGTGCATCCAAAGGATCGTGCAACATTCGCTAGTCAAATCACAACAGGCATACCAATTGCTGAGACACGTACGAGCATGTCCAGGGATGCACGTTCAACATTTTGCGTCATGTTGCGTCGCTATCGTGGCCTAAATGAGAGCGGCTATGGCGTCATTAGTCGCGCCGTTAACTATGAGCCATTTCGTTTGGGTTTGTCATTCCGTGAGGCGCCCGAAGATGCGCGGCCCGAAAATTACATCATGTCGAATGGCACAAATATGTTGCTCGTCATCTGTGCAACGCCCATTAAGAGCTCTTATACAGGTAAGTCTTAGAAATTTGTATTATATAATTGTTTAATTGATTGGATCTTCTTAATTTTGTGCAGTGCCCGATGAGATACTCACACAGAAGAGTCCCAAATTTGCCATACGTCATTCGGCCACTGGCATTATCACCAATGTCGAAAGCGCTGCCGTTTCAGCGCTTGGCTATCTGCCACAAGATCTTATCGGTCGTTCTATTATGGAATTCTATCATCATGATGATTTAACAACCATTAAAGAGATCTATGAGACGGTCATGAAGAAGGGTCAAACGGCAGGCGCTTCATTTTGCAGCAAACCATATCGTTTTCTCATCCAAAACGGTTGCTATGTCCTGCTCGAAACGGAATGGACAAGTTTCGTGAATCCATGGTCACGTAAATTAGAATTCGTTGTTGGCCATCATCGTGTCTTTCAAGGACCGAAATTGTGTGATGTTTTTGAAACGTCAAACGTGCCCAAGCCAAAAATCTCCGAAGAGGCACAAACACGTAATACACGCATTAAAGATGAGATTGTAAAATTACTCGCTGAGACTGTGTCACGTCCCTCGGATACGGTGAAACAAGAAGTGTCACGACGTTGTCAAGCGCTCGCTTCATTCATGGAAACCCTTATGGATGAGGTAACGCGTAATGATCTTAAATTGGATTTGCCGCATGAGAATGAATTGACCGTGTCCGAACGTGATTCGGTTATGTTGGGCGAAATATCACCACATCATGATTATTATTATGATAGCAAAAGTTCAACAGAGACGCCGCCCAGCTATAATCAATTGAATTACAATGAGAATTTAATGCGTTTCTTTAATAGTAAACCGGTGACGGTGCCCGTGGAAATCGAGACGATAAATCGTGATGAGAACTCATACGTGACATCGACCGATGCGCGTAGTACGCTCAGTCCGGTGCAAAATTTTGAGGGCAGCGGCGGCAGTGGCTCATCCGGTAATTTCACCACGGCAAGTAATGTGCACATGAGCAGCGTAACAAATACAAGCAATCGCACGGGCACCAATACAGGCACCATTACCGCCACCGGCACGAATACGGGCACCAACACGGCCACAAACACCGGCACGGTCACGGTTACGGGCACTGGCACGGGCACATCATCCGGCAGCTTGACTTTGGTAACGCTTACGGAAACATTACTGAATAAACATAATGATGAAATGGAGAAATTTATGTTAAAGAAACATCGTGAATCACGTGGCCGCACCGGTGATAAGAATAAGAATAAAAATACAGCGGCAACAGCAACAACAACAACAACAGCAGCAGCAGCAGCAGCAGCGGCAGCAGCAGCGCCAAATGATAAGATTGTCGATTATAGTGGACCAGGACATGGCTTAAAGCGTGGCGGTTCACATTCATGGGAGGGTGATGCCAATAAAGCGAAACAATCGCTGCCAAATGTCATGGATGTAGCAACGCGCGAAACAACAACAACTACAACAACAGTAGCAACAACAAATAATGTACAAACGCAACATAATTTAGTTTGCACCGCTAGCGGCATCTCTTGTGCGCCCAACATTAATCTATGGCCACCATTTTCGGTTGGCATCACCACACCGACCCAACATGCACCACAAGCTGTCGCACAGAGCAGCTTTTCGGCCCAACATGGTCTCTTTCCAACATTCTATTATATCTCAGCAACGCCAGCCGCTGCTGCGCCAAACGCTGCAGCGGTGACGTCAGCCACTACAGCTGTGGCACAGCCAAAACGCGCCGATATGCCAAGCACAACACAAACACCTTTGTCATTGCAATATATGACCGGCGTTATGTATCCACATCCATCGTTATTCTATACACATCCTGCGGCGGCGGCCACCGCTATGATGTATCAGCCGTTGCCATTCTCAAATTTAGCCAATACGCTGTCGCTGCAAGATCAGCCAAGCTGTTCGCAAGCATATCAAAATACATCGGTACAGCAACAGGTCATGGTGACGCCAACGACGACGACAACAACAACAACGACAACAACCAAAACGCCTGGCGCTTTTTATTCGATAACGCCCGGGCAATTGCAACGTTCACCATCACAGGCCACATCCGTAAAGGCTGAGCCTGGTTCGAATGTTGTAAGTAATTTTTGAGGAAATTGGAATTTTTTTTTTTTTTTTTTTGTTCACACTTAATGACTTCTGTATGCGCTTTATATATGTATAGGCGCCCTCAGATACTACATCGAAAAAGGAGGTCGCCGAGTCATCCATGACTTCGGTTGTTAGCGATTATGTGCCCGAGCCGCCAAATCGCGAGGGGTTAAAGGTATGTGAGTATCATGCCGCACTCTATAAACATGTTGCGTTCTATACTCACCAATTTTTGGTTTATTTTTGTTTTTTTTTTTTCCTATTTTGGTTTTTATTTTCCTGTTTTGGTTTCTTTCTTTTTTTTTTTTTTTGTTTTATTTTGTGTTTTTTTAAATTTAATAGAAATACACGGACAGCAACGGTAACAGCGATGACATGGACGGTTCTAGTTTCTCATCATTCTACTCATCTTTCATTAAGACTACTGACGGCTCAGAGAGTCCGCCCGACAACAATGACAAAGACTCTAAACATCGCAACAAATTTAAGGTAACTTTTAGGATTTTTGTAGGAAGTTGCCTTCTACTCTACTACTACTACTACAACTTTTTTTTTTTTGCCAACAAACACACACACACAGGCACACACAATTATATATACTCATGTTTTGATTCACTTTTTTAGTGCTTGCCCATACAGGAGAAGCTCGTTGAACATGCCGAGGAAGATCAAACGCAACATGGTGATGGATAGCTCATTGTTACGCCACTACTTGAGGCGTTCAAGTCGGGCAACAAAATCAAGATTGCTGCTGCTGCTCTAATGTAGACGTCATTAGTTAGCTATGTATGGCACACAGCAGCACGTTCAACATTTTATTTTTCTTTCAGTGTACATATACATATACATTACATAATTATTTACATACATACATATCTAGACAATGCTCAATGCACAGCAAATTGTTAAATGAGTGTGCCATATTATATAAAAGAAAATCAATTTTTGTTTATACAAACGTAGTTTTGTAACTCATAAAGAAAGGAAACTCTTATTCTACATGTACATATATATGTTGTGAACTGTTGTAGTAAAAAAAAAAAAAAAAAAAAAAAAAAAAAAAAACGTTATAATTTTAACAAACAAAACTATTTAAATTCACTGTTACATATACAAATAAAGCATAAAAAATAGAGCAACCTTTAATTACTTAAGGCGTTTTTTTTTCTTCGCCTTTGCAGAAACATTTTCTTTTGATTGATTTTCAGTTGTTTGCATAACCTGAAATTGTTGCAAACTCGAGCAGAATAGAACCTGAAAGTATGAAAGGTTTTTTTTTTTTTAGTATGTAAAAACGAACAATATGCACGAGTTTACTTACTGTCTGCGCCCAGCCTGCATATGCACCGTAGACGTTTTGAAAATGCTTAAGTATCTCAGCGTATATTTTGGGCGTTACTGATTTAACGTTGGCCAGTTGCGGCATATAGTTACGCTGTACAATCTTATAGATATGCGTATCAATGGGCACTGCCTGTAGATGACCCAATGACATTAGGCAAATGCAATCGGCCACCTTGAAACCGATTCCCGGTATATTGACCAATTGTAAACGTGCCTCATCATATGACAGTTGCTGTAATTGCTTCAGCCAGTCATCGCCGCCATGTGCGGCCATAAATGCAACAGCTTGCGCTATAAATTTGGCGCGATAGCCGAATTTAGCGCCGCGCAATGATGTTTCCAACTAAATGAAATGTGTAAGTTTATCAGATATAACAATAATAAAAAATGTATGTAACAAAATTACCGTTGATTGGTGCTTAGAAAGCGCTTCAAAGGTGGGAAATGTAAACTCATCAACATCGTTAAAGCGTTCAATTCGCTGGCCATATTGCGCGCACAGCCACTGTATCATCGCTGATATGCTGTGTGTGTATATATATTAAGTACCTTTTCCATTCAATGAACGCTCATACATACCGTTTGATATTGTTATTCTGACTGCACATGAAGGAGAGTATATTCTCGAATGGTTCCTGTGCCAACATACGCACCGCATTCATATTCTGCGCTATTTCAGCGAAATGCGTATGTGCCTTACGCCATTGCTCGATATGCTTTGGCAAATCAAAGTCAAGTCGAAAATAACGTTCCAATAAGTTAACAAAATGTTTGTCTGCCGCTTCAATTGCTATTTGCAGCGGTTGAACCGGCGTGGCCGCATAGTTGAGCCGATCCGACTGCTGTGTCAGCTCCCAATATGTGTCATAGGCAACGCCAACCCACTTTGGTAATGTAGTTGTTTTTGTCTCTAATTTACGCCAGCTTTTAAATATAAAAATATTATTAAATATATTCTGAATATTATTGATAGACAATTTTGCTTACCGAAAACTTTGTCCGCCCAGCAGCGTCAAGTCGAGATTCAATTCATTTGCTTTAATTTTTACAGCGCCCGTGTATGTGCGCTTTAACATGTTGCTACAATTAAGCTTCAATAATGTGCAACTTAATTAATTAAGAAGTATTGGTAAAAAAAAAACAAAAAAAAACTTTTACAACTGCATTTTGAGTTGCGCGCCTGAATTTGTACGAAACTTTAGCAAAATCGCCTAGTTTGTTTACGCAAAATGCAGTGTTGCAAACCGTGTGCATATGAAATGACGACCAAGCAAAAAGTGTTGTAAGTCGAAATGTAATTCATAACGGTAAAATTTGTGTAATAATTGGCTTTAAATACTTTTTAACGACATTAACACTTGAATTACAAAATGTTTTATTTAAAAATTAACCATAAATAAAATGTTCAATAGCATGTACCATTATAGGTATTTGCCGTCTGCATTTATTATTATTGAAACAGTTGGTGCTTGGGTGAAGGTCGTTTGTGTATGGACAAATATACTTACATACCTATATACATACATATACATATGTATGTGCTTATGTACATATTACAACGAAAGAAATGTCATGTCGATAAAATGTTGTTTTGCTTACGTATTTTGAAAAAAAAAATAAGACAATAACAAAAGTAAAAACTTATCACAACAGCGATATGACACACACACACACACACCCACAAGCACACACTCATTAAAGCATACACAAATAAAGGTGAGCTAGTTCGAATTTTAATTAAGAAATGTTAACTACCAATTTACATAGAATGATACAAATAAATTTTTGGCAGTTGACACACATACACATGCACGCACATCTCAAAAAAAAAAAAAATGGCATAGATTATTATTTTTTAGTTAATATGCATAACAAACTACATGCTAGATTAGCAACATTAATGAAGAAAAAAAAAAAAAAAAAAAAATTCAAAAATTCGCATCAATTTGAAAACTTATTATGATCTTAAGGCATAATCATCATCATTAGCATTGTCAGAATTTGTCATCATTAACGAGTATAGATTAGGAATTGTAGCAATGCTCAATTTTTCATTTTTTTTTTTTTTTTGTATATCTCGAACATGTTCAACGATAAAATGATCTCTACATGTTGGTTATAAAAGCAACTGATTTCGAAAAATTGCACTACAGTAACAATTGAAGACTCAAAAGATACAAGTGCATGTGACTTAAAAGCCTAATAGTGTAACGGAAATATTTACAAGAGAAGAAAACCATATAAATATATGTATATATAAACAAATAATAACACACAAACATACATACATAAAAGAAGGAATGACTAAACTACAGAAACTAATTTTAAAGTGTATTATTGTCTTGATCGTTGCAAATTATTATACAGAAGGTACTTAAGGTACAATACGGCAACAATGACGTGATATTTCTCTTTTTTTATATAAAATTAATATATTTTGTTCTTTTATCACGCAGCCAGCAAACACATTGTCACAAAATATGATCGCATACGTGAACTATATCCGAAGGTCTCACAGAGTGAAGCAACGCACTGGCGTATGGCCGACAATGACAACTACAAGAAACATCCATGCAAGCGTGAATGCATCGAGGATCAGCCCATGACATGCTATTACTATATGGTCGTGCATAACGATGATACAATGGGTCCCAGTTGTAAGCGTTATCTGCAAACGAAATATCGTTTCAAGGTGAATGGCAAAGAATATTTGGATAGCATTAAATTGCAAACGGATACATACGATGATTGCAAGTATGGCAATGGTCTTGAGACCGCGGTCATGGTAGTCAATGGCCAAATGCCCGGGCAGGCGATTGAGGTCTGTGCCGGCGACACTGTGGTTGCCGATGTCATCAATAGTATGCACGTGACGACAACCATACATTGGCATGGCATACATCAACGTCAGTCGCCGCACATGGACGGCGTGCCGCATGTAACACAGTATCCAATCGAGGCTGGTCAAGCATATCGTTATAATTTCATTGTCGATCATATCGGCACAAATTGGTGGCACAGTCATACTGAGCATCAACGTGCTTTTGGGCTGGCCGGACCGTTCATTGTACGTTTGCCGCACAAACAAAATTTGCATGCGCATTTATATGATTTTGATTATACGGAGCACATAATTATGATACAGGATTGGGTCGAGGATTTTGAGAGCAGCATTGCTGAAAACATTATGATAAATGGACGCGGTCGTAATGTGAAAAAGTCTGTTGGTCGTAAGTCTGCGTCACGGCCAACATTGTATGCCAGCTTTCAGGTGGTGCGAGGCGGTCGCTATCGTTTCCGTGCTATATACAATGGCGTCTCGAATTGTCCAATTAGTTTGACGATTGATAATCATGATTTGGTGGTAATTGCCAGCGATGGCAATGACATTGAACCGGTCACGGTGCAGAAGATTATATTCCATGGCGCTGAACGTTTTGATTTTGTGCTGCATGCCAATCAGCCGGTGGATAACTATTGGTTGCGTGTCAAGGGCTATAATTTCTGTGCGATCAATCAACTGCAACAGGAGGCTATTGTACATTATCGCGATGCTAATCCGCATGCACTGAAAACGAATACGCTCACGTATGCTTATGAACCGCACGGTATCACATTGAATGAAGTGGGCGATGATAATAACGATGGCAAACGCATCTCGCTGGCCGAACTGACAGCGGTTGAATTGCATGCCGAGCCTGGCATGCCGCCGTACCATACGTATTATACCAGCATGAATGTGGACATGAATTTGGGCACTTTTCGTTTCCAAATGGATGACATAAGTTTCATGATGCCAAAAGTATCGCTGCTGCAGACACGTAATCTGGGCATAGGTGATATGTTTTGCAATAAGTCACAGCAGGCCGATTTGGGCATCAATTGCCGTGAGACGCATTGTCGTTGTCCGAATGTCATACATGTGCCGGCGCATAAAAATGTTGAGTTCGTTATATCGAGCAAATCGAATAGCGCACATCCGATACATCTGCACGGCTATACATTTCGTGTGGTTGGCATGGGCGTGCTGGGTGAGTCACGTATTGCTGATATCGAGCAAATTGATCGGAGTATGCCGCTGCCGCGTCGTACACGCGGTGCGCCACGTAAGGATTCGGTGCAGGTGCCTGCCTATGGTTATACAATTATACGTTTTAATACAGACAGCCCAGGTTATTGGATATTTCATTGTCATATATCGCCACACTCGGAGAATGGCATGGCTATGGTGTTGCGTGTCGGTGAGGAAATGGAAATGAAAATGTGTCCGGTCAGCAATTGTGGCCTATGCAGCTCGACGCTCTGATATGATGACAACAAATTATAAATACATATGTATTGATTCATAATTAAATCAAATAAAGAATTTACCGTTACAGCAAATTATTTAATATGTCAATTACGTGTTGCTAACACTAGTCAACATAGCAAAAGTAAAAACAACTTTTGTAACGATAGGAAGTTACTTGAGCCTAAAAAATACAATTGTACGGACGTACAGCCTAATGACGTAACAGCATTATGCGTCCTTGGTTAATGCTTTCGACTCTTTAAGCATTACTCACTCGTCACCCTTGTTTCGCTTATCAAGTCCGTTTCCTTACAGTGCTTTTTTGAATTTTTTTTTTTGCTTTTTGCACTTTGCATCCTAAATGAGCTCATTCCTGTTTGTTCTCAATTTCATCACCTACGTGCGCGTGTACGTAATTGACTCAAGGTTAATGAATGTAATAAGTTTATAATCACTTCCTTTCACTTTAATTAAGTTAGTCGCCGTCAGCTTTCAAACAAACAACAGAAAAGTAGCACAATAACAGTGCTGGTTAACTAATGTCAAAGAACAGCACACGTAGCATGCTCAACACTACAATTACAACGACAACTCATTTTTCGTCACAAGAATTTTTTTTTTATACCATTTGAAGTCGACTAGCATTTATTGCCTGTTACAAATACTCAATGGAGAAATTCTATTGAATAATTAGAAATAATAAAAAGTTCTGTTGTAATAAAGACAAACGGAAAGCATCAAAATTAGGCGGAGGCGAGGGCAAAGAATGCGTACGGATAGACGCCAGCTGAACATGGATATGCCGGCATTGCATGCACCAGTGGACCTTAACAAGGTGAGTTGTTTTGTATTTTGTGATTTGCCTATTGGCCTCATTCAACGAAATTGTCCTACATTTTTTAGTCCCTGGATGAGATGACACCAGAGGAGCGTATGAGGTGAGTACTGTATTGCTATTCAGCTTATCTATAATTACTAATTATACATATCATTTATAGAGCTGAACATCAGCTTATGCATGAGAAACATAAGGGACACGAGGCAATGCATTCGGAAATGGCGCTCATATTGTTTGTCACCCTTGTTGTCGTACAGATTATTTTAATCGAATGGAAAAAGCGTCATTACAAATCATACTCGGTTATTACGCTCTTGGCTATGTGGATAATACCGCTGATAATATCGATGAGCTATGGCTGGTTTCGTTTCATTGCCGTATGGACGGTCTTCTCGTGCATTACGGCAATTATTATACGACGTGCCATTAGCAAACCGATACAAGGCTCAACGCCGCGTCTGGTATACAAATGGTTTTACTTTATATATAAGCTAAGCTATGGTCTGGGCATCATAGGCTATATCATTATCATGGCCACATTTCTGGGCGTGAATTTCGTATTCGGACAACCGCCGAATATTTGGATGGATACGGGTTTACTTTGTACATTCTATGGCCTTTATATTGGTGTGCTAGGACGTGATATATCGGAAATATGTTCCGAGAAAATGGCAGTGCACATTGGCGTAAGTAAAAATAAACATAAATATTTATTTTGACATGATAATAATTACCAATTGGTCGTCATATCTTTGTAGTATTATACGCCGCAGGGCATACCAACGCGTCATCTGGAGAACAATGTCTGCGCTGTGTGCGGCAATCTATTGCTTGTTAGCGAGAAGGAGGAGGGCATCATCGAGAATACATATAAATTATCATGTAATCATGTATTTCACGAGTTTTGTATACGCGGCTGGTGCATTGTAGGCAAAAAACAAACATGTCCGTACTGCAAGGAAAAAGTCGATCTCAAGAAAATGTTTTGCAATCCGTAAGTTATTAACAACCAAATTGTCAATTGCTTATTAATTTTAGTAACGATTCTTATTTGTTTACATGTACATATAAACAAATAGATGGGAACGCCCACATGTGCTTTATGGTCGACTGCTCGATTGGATCAGATGGCTGGTCGCTTGGCAGCCGCTTATATTCTTCTTAGTACAGGGTATCAATTGGATGTTGGGCTTAGAGTAATCGCTATGCTTATCCAATAAACTAGTCAACGCATACAATTGAACGCTTTTGGTGCCTGGGCACGTTCAAATTTAGGTATTTTTGACCAACGAAGTAAAACCTTTTCCTAGTTAATCTATTGATATATATATGTATGTAACTGTACATGAAAGTATGTAATTATTACGTCCTTTTATATGTTTTCCATTGTTTAATTGTATTTTTGTGTTTTATTTTTGTTTTTTTATTTTTATTTCTTTTTCATTACCCGACTGCCTTAGAAGAAGGGTTATGTTTTTCCTGTTTGTGTTTGCGTGTTTGTGTGCCTGTATATCTCTTTATCACGCACTGTGACCTAAACGGTTAAAACATAAAGGATGTCATTAATTTTGTCTAATGTCTAAAAAAGCTTTAGGCTATATTTTTCTACCACTTTTATACTGTTATGCTACACAAGAGAAAAACATAAAACGGCAAAAATCGACAGCATTAAAAAAAATCGGTCTCAACGCATATGTGCACTTGACCGATGATAATCGTTTATCGATGCTACGGTTTTTTATACTCAACCGCTAAATGTCGGTTAAGCATTTATGCAGTCGGGTTTTTCATTTTAAATAATTTGCGTTTTCTGCACTTAAATGTACAAGCGTATCTTGCCGTGAGCGCGAATCAAAGAAAGTTTGATGGAAATATACATTTCACAATACAAAAAACACAAACAAAATTTAATAATTAAGCGTAAAATAATAATAATAAAAATGGAGATTGGTTTATTTTCAAAAAGAAAATTATGCATTTATTTATTTTGCTTTCTTTTTGCGTTTTTTCCGGTCCGATTGACTATTTGTTATTATAAATGCGGCGGTGCTCTCATCACAAACCTACCGAGGCGCAACTTAACGGTGGCCAAGGAGAATTTCTCCACAAATTCGGATGATGAGCGTACGACTCATGACTATATAGTATCAGCGAGTTTTACGTGCAAATCGTTTTAGGCCGGCTGGGTATCGGATCGTTCCAGGGCGCACCATAGATGGCGGTAATGGCTCTGATGCTGCCCAGAGATAAGTTGTAAACAATATCTTTCACACATCGTAACGTCGCTTGTTTGACGTTGTTGTTCATGTCAGTCATAATGGCTCTATGTTCAACATCTTCAGACGTTACATACAGCAGTCTAGCATTCGCAATAGAACGACGAAAAGAAGACCAATGCTCGACAGCCGTATGTAACACATGGTACTATGTAACATATGCCCAATCATTTTTATATTGCATATGAATATATTTTTTGCTTGGACAGTTAAAAATGGCTACAAATAACCAACGAATTTTTAAAATGGCATCATAAAGCCAAAGTTTTTTTTAATAAATATGTATATATAATTTTTATTTTGTTTGGTTAATAAAAAAAAACTTGTATACAAATACTTTTTTTTTACAATATCATAAACTTTTTTTTTTTTAATTTTTTCACACAGTATTTTTTCTATACATATGTATATATTTTTTATTTTAATTAATGTTTTCTTTATATATGCACTTGTTCTGCTCCCGTTTCATTGCTACTACACAATTAGCATTATCTCATCGATACGTACTTTATATATAAATATTTTTAGACTTTAAGACTCATATGTCGATTTCTTTATTATTAATTCAATTTTAAGCGCAAAAAGCAAAACTTTCCTTTACAGTTTCATGCATTTTATTATAATTCTATCGCATTTTAATGAGGTTTTCATAAAACAAACTACAAAAGGCGAAACCTTTGGCGTTTCTTTCTTAACATTAATTATACTTATTATTAGAATTATTATTATATTATATTTCGTATAATTTCATTATTGTGCCACGGCAAAACCGTTTGATAAGTTCAGTTTTTTTATGCGCGTCTGTACAAATATAAATTGCTAATTTCGGTTGGAAATGTTTCACTTTTTTTGATTTATTTTTATTTTTCTTGTTTTGCTATAAAATCAAATGTAACGAAGACTGCATTTTTTTTTTTTTTTTTGTAGGCTTGGAAGATATTTTTTTTTTATTTTGCGACTGTAAAAAACGATTTTTAAATTTGGAAATAAAATATTAAGGCAGTTAACTTAAAAAATGCACTTAAGAAGCAACAAGTAAAAACATATTTAAGTATTTTTAATTATTTTTATTGGTTTTTTTTTGTTCTTTGTATGTTCAACTCTATTTAAATAATAAATGTTTTTTTTTCTATATATATATTTATGTATAATCGTTTATAAATGTTTCTTTAATAGGAAGTACATGTATTTTTTTATTGTTTGTTGTGTTTAATGTTACAAACATAAAGGCGAAATTTGTGCAAAACAAAAAAAAAGTATAAATAAATAATAAAAAAGTTGGCGGAACGAAATATTCGCGAAAAAGCGACAAATGCTTTATTTTAATTATATTTTCTTTGTTCAGAATAAATTATAATTATTAACATATGCAAATAAAAATGCTCACACACACACACACACAATCGCACACACATGTACACAGTTATGCCAAAGAAAGAATTTAAACAATCTACGACATTTTCAAAGAATTTGTTAATATTTATTTTGATTAACATGAAAACGCAAGGAAAAAAAATTCACCGGTTAATTTTTTTAGGTAAATCTATCCAGAAGCAGGCAAAGAAGGTTACTTTGCAGAAAAGCAACGACTGTATGATTGGAACAAATCGATTGAATATTAGAGAAGACATGGTCTTATCAAGATCCTCAGTTCTTATAAAGATCTTCAGTTCTTATAAAGATCTTCAGTTCTTATAAAGATCTTCAGTTCTTATAAAAATAAGATAAGAGAATTTAATAAAAATGCAATAATTAATTGTTGTAAGAAATCGAGTGTATGTGAGCGAGTGTGTGTGTGTGTGTGTGTGTATATTACTTAACTATTATTTTGTCTTGTTTTTTACATTTGTAATGAATTTTTGGATTTTTTTTTTTATTTTTGTGAAGCTTCAAACGACATGCACATGTGTATGTGTGTGTTGTTGTTTTTTTATATATAAGTTTTTTATATTATTTTTTTTTTTTTTACAAAAAGAAAAAAACTTATTATTAAAAAAAAAAAAAAAGGGAAAAAGTCACAAAGACAACAAGTCTTTGCGTCTCTTCTGTTCGATACGCGACTATAATAATTGTATTTCATTTGTTTACTATTATATTTAAATATTATAATTAATTGAATTATAGTTGTTTACGCTCTTTTGCTATTGTTAATGTTGTTTTTGTTGCTTCTGTTTAATACAATTCAATTCATAAAAGCTAATAAACTAAAATGTATATTTATTTTTTTATATATATAAATATAAATTTCTAAAATACAAATAAATTGCGCTTGAAATGTTGAAACAAATAATAATAATAATAATATTTTATTGCTCTTGTCTGATTTTGCTCTCTGACTGTCTTTCTGGCTTTTTTCTTCAAGTTTTTGTTATTGTTTTTATTTTACTTATTTTCATTTATTTTTTTTTTTTTTCTCTTTTTATTCTTCAATTTTGTTTATATTATTTGTTATGAATTGTATTTGTTTTACATTATAATAATAAATCATTTGTTGTTGTTGTTGTTTGTTTAATAAGCAACAACAGCGCGCGAATTGACAACTCTATACATACACATATACATACATACAATAACAGACATTGATTTTGAGTAGAAGAAGAATAAATTATTGCAACTTTATTGTTGTAGTTGTTGAATTTGTTTGAACTTTTTGATTGAATGCAGAATTGAATGTTCAGGAGCATATATATATATTTTTTTTTTGAATTCCTTGACAACACTGCCAGGCCAATCTTACTTGTTATTGCTGTTGTTGCTATTTATGGAATTTGCTGTTCATTTGAATTTTGCGCTTACTTTTGATGATGTTGCTGTTGTTATTGTTGTCGGTGTTGTTCTCATTCTTAAACTGTTACAGCAACAACAATAAAAACAACAGCAACAACAACAATGTTATTATTTTGGAATTGTACAACATCATTGAGAACGTGAACGAGAACGAGAACGTGAACATAGTGAACGTGTATACAGAGGACAAGAACAAGGACAATGCATTTATGAAATTAAAAGGCAACCAAATATTTCAACTACAACATTTACTTTTCGTTTTCTTCTTCATACTTCGTACATTGATCGTATCCTTTTGCTGTTCATTTTGCGCCGTACGCAATTTATGTTGCAGCACCTGTCTTGTTATCGATAAGAACATTTCCTCAACATTCATATTATCTTTGGCGGATGTCTCAAATAGCTCAATTTCCATTTGTTGCGCAAAACGTTGCGCGTCCTCCGTTATAACAACTTTACGATCAGGATCATCATTTTTATTGCCAACTGTTAAAAAAAAAAAAAACATCATTAATTTTTCTATTAATAATTATTAAGTATTATATTGAACTAACCTAATACTTTATTAACTACATCGCAATTATTTTGTATCTCTTCGAGCCAACGGCGCACATTCGCAAATGAATCACCGTTCGTTACATCGTAGACAACAATAACGCCATGAGTGCCACGATAATACGTGCTTGTGATCGTACGAAAACGTTCCTGTCCGGCCGTATCCCAAATCTGCAATTTCACTCGCATGCCATCGATGACCACGGTTCGTATTTTAAAATCAACGCCAATCGTTGTTATATAACTACCGGAGAATGTGTCATCCGAGAAGCGTATCAGCAGTGAAGACTTTCCGACGCCTAGTTATTGAAAAAGTTTCGAAATTTGTATTATTACATAGAAATATTTCTTAAAAACTATTAATCATTTATATAAATCATTGATGAAATCTTTAAGAAAAATCTTTAATATATAGAGCTTTATATAAATCTTTGATATGAATGCACATTTGGCAAGAACTTCTTGTATGAATAATGAATCAACATAAATTATATATGGCAAAATTAGTTATCGATATGCGTCAACTTTGGTATAAAAATTTGAATTCTATAAATTTCCTAAGATATTTTTTTCATGTTCTGAATACATGATATGAAAATTTGCTTATAATTAAAAAAAAAATATAGTTTTTTGTCTTCAATACCCTTAGATTCATATACAGTTGAAAACGAAATTCATAAAATTAACTTTCCTTTGAAACACATTCACTACAATTAAACATAAAAATTGCTATACATGACGACAAGCAAATTATTTTTAGCATTTTTGATAATTAAATTGTGACATTCTCGCAATCAACACGCTCAACTAAAGAAACAAACTTAAATGAGCCTAAAAAATTGCCTTAAATTGATTTATATCATAAATACAAACAATGAGAGACTTATCAACTTGTCACACAATTACATAAATAAGACAATTACATCGAAACGCAATGAATGAAAACAAAAAGTCAACTGGTTTAACACTAACTGCTGAAATTTAGTTAAACAATGATAAAATGACACCAACAATATTGCCTAATCCTATGTTACGTAGCGTCACACAACACAAACGGCATTTCTGCATACAATCATGTCTGTCTGGTTAAATGCTAAAGCGCTCTATGTACTATGTGCCGCTATGTAACATAAACGCTTTTAATATGTATTTTTCACAAATTCATTTTTGCATTCAAACTCATTCTTTCCCCCTGACCAATGACTTCAGCGACTAACACTACTATAAGCCTCTGATTTCTTTTTTTTTCTCACATCTCAAATCATGCCGATTACAAGTAAAATACAATCAACAAGAACAATTATAGAAATATTCTATACTATGTTAAATGAAAAGATAAAATTTAAGAATTTCAAATTAGCGTGACGAGCGAGGCATGTTAATTGCAAGTATGCGGGATATGAAAAATATCACAAACAAACAAACAAAACAAAAAATTATATAGAATAAAGGCAAAGCCATGTGAATCAAGCAAGGCCTTATTTGCCTCAAGATCAACGCTTCACTTCGTGCGGTCCGGCAAAATGCCATAGAGCAAAGGGTTGAGGGGCAGCTCATTCAAGCAGAACGCATGTGAGAGCGAGAGGGCGCGTACATATGAGTTTAATAAAGACGCATAAAGTAAGAGTGTGAGCTAGATAGAAGACAACAGCCCAAACAAAATGCAGCTGGTTTAATTTAAAACAAGTAGGAGAAAAAAAAATTAGCCCGCCGCTTTTTATAAATTTTTGCAACAGAAAACAAAAAATCGAGAAAAAAAAAACCAAATTACTGGGAATATGTTTTAAAAATAACTTTTTTCGAGGGAAACAATTTTTATCGTATACAAAAAAAAAATTTAAAATTATAATCAGGTCAAATTTTATCGCCAACCTGATTTTGGGTTGAGAAAGTGCGCTTGGAAACTAGAATTAATGTATTGCTTTAATTCAGCATCAATAAGCAAATAAAAAAAAATACATCAAAAACATTAAAGAAACAAAACAAAAAAAGGCGAAAAAATCCATGAAGAAAACTGCAACAACTGCACGCGCAGCTGGCATCAGACATACACTGTCTCTCGCTCTCTTTTTTAATTAAATGTACGGGCTGACCCATAGACACAGGCGCGCATGCACAAACACACACACACACACACACATAAAAACGGCATTTCACACAGTCTTGCACTCACCACTATCGCCGATAATGAGCAACTTGAACAGATGATCGAAACCGCGAGCCATTGTTTTTTGTTGTTGTTGTGATTGCTGTCTTTGTTTCTGTTGCTGCCGCTGTTTTAAAAGTGCGCTTTTCTCTCTTTTTTTGTGGTTGTTGCTCTCGGCTTGTTTTTTTTAACGACTGTTTGTTCTGTTCGTCGTTATGTCCTTTTTGAGAAAACAAAAAAACTTAATTTTAGCCGCACAACAACAAAACGAAAAATTTATAAATTAATAATAAGATTTTTTGTACAATTCTTTGAGGTTTTTTCGCATTTAAACTTTTCTTTGCATACACTAATTTCAAATACGCGCGCTGCTGTCTTTCTTTATTATTTTAACTTCTCTCCCACACGCTTTTCGCTATCTCATACTCTTTTGGACACTGTTTGTCAATGTGTGTGTGATAAGCTACGTCCGAGCTGCTAAGCGCGTTCAAATTGGAATTTGTTTTTTTTTTTTCTTTCTTGTGTTGTCGCGATTGCTGCTTCTTCTTCTTCTAGCTTAATTCAGTTATTGCTTAGTTTTGTTCTTTTTGTTTTTGTTAGTTAATTTCCTCTTATTAAAATATGTATGCGCGCACCAGCAATAGCAACAACAAGAACAACAACAATGTAGACGTTGAACGCAACGATGACAGGGGCAGCGTTAAATGGTACGTTGATGATGTCGACAATGGGGGCGGCGGTGACGGCGACGTCAACGTTGGCGGTTTTGGTTTTTTTTTATCAGAGATATGTTAAATTATTATTACGATTGATGTTTTTGTTGTTCTTATTAAATTGTTGCGTTTCGTTTATGTCGACGTAAACGACAACGAGAACGACAAAAGCGATGGACTTTAACGACGGCGTCGGCGAATTACAATAAAAGCGTATGACGGACGTTAGCAGCAGTGGCAGGAAACGCTTTCTTGGTTTTTTTTTATATTTTAATATTATTGCAATCGTTATTGTTATTTTACACTAATTTGTAGTTGTTGTTGCCTTGTGCCCTGTTTTTTTTTATTAATTCAGTTGTTGTTGTTGTCGCGGTGGTGACGAATCTGCAACACAATTTTTTTTTTTTACTCTCACTTTTGTACACAATCAGATTTCATACGTCTGCGATTAAATTTCACGCAATATGTTACTCATCATCAAATTTTGTACGAAAAAAAAACTGAATTTTTTGTCAAATAATTTTTTTTTTTTTATTTTAATATTAACTTAGCACTTGATATGAACTCCCATCAGAAAACAACAAAAAAAAAAATTGTTAAAAAAATTATTCGCACACGCTATCTCGCTTCCTCCAGCGTCGTACAGACACAGCTAGGCTCTCGTTCGCACAGTCACAGTGAATTCACAATTTCAACCGACAGCAGAAAAAAAACAATTAAAAATTAGCACTCTTTTTGCATTTGCACGTTTTACAGTTGCATTTGACGACAGCAATACACGCCGGGATCCTGCCGTTCGCACCTTGCTGTGGCGTTGTTGCACTTTGTGTTTTTTGCTCGGCGCCGAATGAAAGTCAACTTTTTATTCTTTTTTTTTTTTTTTTGGCGGCGGCAACGTCTAACGATTTGTGCTTAAAAAAGCCATATGAGCTGAAAAATGTTGCTAAAAAATGACATGAAATGCTTAACTGCTGCAGTGCTGCTACCGTAGCATTCTTATGTATATGTCCTTTTTCTTTTTCGAACATGCTGGAATATCGAATGTTTTTTATCATTCGATTGACTTTACACTGTTGCTAGTACGTTTTTGGACCCTATTCTGGAACATATATACAGCCTATTTTGTCCTTGAGTTACAGCCGATTGAATCGATAATAAAGTAGAAGTAGCAGCACTAAGCCGAGAAATCGATTACAAAATCATCGATAAGTAAATATTGCGTTAAATTCAAATTATGTAATAATGACTAACACTGGATTTAGATTGGAGCCGTTAGTCAGTTAACTTCAAAGTATTAAATTTTTATATTTTTAGCAATTTTCAAAGAAAAATAAGTTAATTTTGAAAGACTTTTAATATAATTATTAAGCATTAATTATAATTTAATAAAAATTTGATGAAAAGACTTATCCCGGCGACCAGATGTCTTGACTATATAGATTGCAACAGTTTCTTTGAGATCAAAGTCAATTGATGACAGCACAGAAGGAAAACTTTGCTTACCTGATCGAAGAAGGCTTTCCAAATCACCTTCCCAACAGGAAAAAAGAAGTACCTGAAACATTTGCAAGTACTCCAAATGAAACGAATGTATTTATTTATTTTATTCGTTTGTTTTTGTTTTTCATTTCTGTACTTGATTTCCAAATGAAAAGAGTTCTAGAAATTTAAAAGTGACAACCATTTGTTTCATTCGTTTGCTTTGTTTTTTTTTCTAATACAAATTAAATGGATTTTCGAATTTATTTGGAAGTACTTGGTTTCAAATACATTCATGCAACACTCTAATACACACATACAGATGAATTTTTTATGTGTTAAATTAAAAACTCAAATTGGGCATAAAGTTTGAAAAATTGTCATTGTCTTCTTATTACGGTATGCCTCATTGTTTAAAAAAAAACTGAAATTGTAATAATAAATAAAATTTTTTATTCTATGAAAATAAACTGTTTATTTTTACAAGCGGAAAAAAAACGACAGCTTATTTTTGCTTTTTTTTTTTAGTTTGTTTGACTGCTAGTGTCTTCAAGTGATATGAGCTGCTTAGCTTAGCCGCTTAATCGTTATTGTATATACGAGTATAAGCTTATGTGCCATTCTGAGTTCCTGATATGAGAAATACGCATATGCACTCAAAAAATCGTTTCAAATTACTGAGCAGAATTTAAACTTTGATAAACATTCGAAGATGTATTACAATAGTATGCCATGACTTTGAGAATAAGGAAGAAGAATTTATTTTATACAAGCTAACAGACTACATAAATCAGTAGTCAGAGAAATTGCCGTCCAGAAGGTTGTCTGAAAAAATAGTAAAAAATAAAATATATAAATTGTGAGAACAGAGAAAAATTCATTTAAAAAATTACTATTATTTTTATTAATAAAAAAAGAAAAAGTAAAATTGTAATACGAAAAAAAGATGAGTGACTACAAATTGTGCGATACACGTAATGTGGTGGCCAACAAATGGCCAAGGCGTAATGCTGCACCAGTGGCTGAGCCGACCAAGCAATTGTTTCGCATCAAATGCTGGAAAAAAATGAAAAATGCGCGCATTGGCATCGGCTTCATATACAATCGCATACCATCGTTTGTGGGCATCGAAAAGGCGGCGTCGAAACTATGCGAAACCGATGAATTCAAAATGATTGCCAATGTGAAGGTAAGCAGCGATCGTGTGCTATACGATGTCATGCTCAAAGCATTGGAGGCACGCAAGGTGCTCTATGTGAATGCACTGCGTGAGTCGACGGCGCTTTATAATCGTGTCGATATGCCCAACGATTGCAAGGATGCTGTCAAGCGCGAGGTGCTCGGTGCACGTAATGTTATGCACAAATATCTAACGGCTGTGGGTGAGTTTTGACGCCTCTGCAGGTAGTTTTTTTTTTTTTTTTTATATTACTCACTTTTTATTTCTTTTCTACACGGCATATAGATATTGAGAATCGTGTGCCAATCGATATGATTGTGATTGGCTCATTGGTTGTCTCGCGTCAAGGTCAACGCATTGGTCGTGGCAAAGGTGCTGCCGATTTGGAAATTGGTTTGCTCATTGAATTGGGCGTCATTACGCCGAGCACATGCATTGTCACGATCGTACATGATATACAAGTGGTCAATCATTTGCCAACGAAACTTTTTCAAAAATTTGATACACCAATCGATTTGATTGTTACACCGTCACAAGTTATACGCATTAATAATGGTTCGCCGCGTCCGGCTGGCATTTTTTGGGATTTATTGACACAACGACATCTACGTGCATTTCCCGTATTCAAACATTACAAAGCAATACAAGAAGCCAAAGGTAAAACGATCGTATTGCGTAATTCATTGCGTGTCGCAAATGAAACACAAATTGCCTCAAATGGGGCTGCAAACAGCGCCGGTGGCAATGCTGGCGAAGGCGACGGTGTTAATGTAACACAGGCGCCCGTTAAGCAGCAACAGCAGCAGCGTAGACGTCACCGCAACCGACGCTGGCATCGTCAACGTAAAAACAACACAGCAGCCAATGATAATCCAACACAACCAACAACAACAATGGTGAAAGCAACACTGACATCGCCGACAAGGTCTGCAACGGAGAGTTCAAAGGTTGGCAATAATGTTGCCACCGTTGGTATTAATAATGATGTTAAGTCGTCACGTCGCCGTGCACGTACGTCACGTGATATTTGCGTTAAATTATCGAATCTCACACCTGATGTACGCATCAAAGATGTCAAAATGGAATTGCGTCGACGTGATTGCAATCCAATGTCCATATTATGGATCGGTCGTTTGGGCAAGTGTTTCTTACATTTTGGCAATCGCAATGGGACGCCATGCACCAAGGATGACATCGAAAAGGTGATGAATGCCATGCGTGATCTAACATTGACCATCGAGCATGAAGATGCTAATCAGAATGAAAATGCCGAGGAAGATGGCTGCGGCGATACACATGCAATGAAAATATACAAGGTGGTCAAGGTGCAAGTGGAATTGGTGAATTATGGCAGATTAATTAGAGATGCACCGTTGCCCATCAAAACCGAATAAAATGCAATTCAAATGAAAAAATATGTCCAAACCTCTGCCAGCCAGCGAACACTTTAACACTAACAACAACAATCACAGTAACAATAATGTTTACGTATGCTGAGAAGGTCGAAAATATTGGGCTAAGTACTGTTTTAAAGCCCTTCTATTTGGTACCTTCCTTAGGCCTACAGTAAGCCTTTCATGCTTTAATGTTTGATTTTCGTTTAGCAGCAATATTCATTGGAAAACCAACAAAATTTGTTTTCATATATTTTAAATGGCAATAAAAAAAAATTAGTAATAAAAAAAACTAACACAAAAAATTCGATTTAATACCAACGATTTAGTATTTAAATAATGCTGGTCTCACTTATGTTCGCTTGGCACGCCTAAAACATAGGAGCGTCTAATATTTATACGTGCTAATTTTCTGTTTATGTGTTGAGTGGACATTATCATAAATGTTTTATTATTTTTAACTGTAATTCACATAAGAATGAAAACAATCAACTTTCGCAGGTATGCCTCGATAATTCGGTAAAATATTTGATGTCTGAGTAGACAAAAAAACAAACAAATCTGAGTAAACAAAATATGTATATAAAAGGCTTGGCTTGATGAAAAATAAGCGGATCGTTTTAACGGTTTCCTTTTTTTCAGTAAAACATATCAAGAAAATTTTCAGAATCTACAATATTAATGTGAATGAAGTCCAGATGATAATTCAGTTAAGTTAATAAGGCCTACTAAAAAAAAAAAAAAATTAACATTGTTCCAATCGCTATAAACAAAAACAGGATCAAAACGATATACTAGCTGACTGAAAAAAAAATATATACATATATAAAAACATCAAAACAATACTCAAATTCAAGAAAAAATCTTTTTATAAAATTAATTTTTGTTTTCAAAAGTGTGAACAAAAAAAAGAAAACTTAAGTAAAATTCATTTAACGTAGAATTACAAAGCTAGGAAGCCTTTAAACATGAGCAGCTGCAAAGTTATTGATATGAAATTCAATAGTGAGCTCGTCAGTAAAATTGTCTTGGATGCAATTGAACGGACAATTGGCCATGAGGTGTATGCGAAGCAGAAGATGAACATTTGGACGGGTCGCGTGGTAAACGAATGTCTTGAGCTTTTGATTAACGACAAAGCGGCATCATTCAAGTATATTGTCACAGCGATGGTGATGCAGAAAGATGGTGGCGGTCTGCATACGGCAAGCGGCAGCTTTTGGAACAGCAACACCGATGGCAGCTGTACCGTTCGTTGGGAGAATGCCACCATGTATTGTCTTGTGTCCGTTTACGGCCTCTCTGTCTGAGGCAAGAGGCGTCATTACTGATAGACTGTCAATGTTATTTAAAGAAAATATCGCATTAAGTCATATAACACCAGAGAATATTCTATATATATTTTCAATTCAAAATGTCGCTGGTCAACTTTATTAGTTTCGCCTACTAAATTATTTGTATATTTGTTCAACAAATGCATTATTTTGTAATAAAAAAATATTACAATTTTAAACCAGTAAGGACGCTAACTTCAGCAAGGCTGAAGCTTATATACTCTTCACGCTTATTTCTTGTGCCATGCCCATTTTTTTGACTGAATATATTTTCTCTTCATCTAATTAGCCTATAAACAAATTTTCATTGTTTTTGCTCATTGGGTACCGGAGATATGCAAATTTCTGTATCGCTTGTTTGTTCTGTTTTGGAAATATGGTTTAAAATGCTCTAACTCACATAGCGTCGCATGCCACATACGTCAATCTAGCGTTTATCATTGCAACTTGCAGCATTCACATGCACTTGTTGTTAGACTTGTCAGCTGCGAAGTCGTTCATTTTCTTATTCTTTCACACTACAGACTTCACACATTTACTTTCGTCATTTGTCTTCGTTTTTCGCAATATTGCTCGCTCGCTCTATTTCATACAAACCGTTTTTTGTTGCTTTTTTATAAATAAAAGAATTTCTTTAAAATTGTATATATGTATTTATATTTTTGTTGTTTCGTTTTTATTTGTTGTTGTTATTATCATTTTTAAGATTCATTAATGCCAAGTCGTTGAACAATTTTTAATGGCAAAAAAATATAAAAAATAATTATCAGTTCACAAGCAACAAAATCGTTAATTATATTAATTAATTTATATATTTTGTATTTTTTTTTTTTTTTAGTTTTACAAAAGACAAAAATGAAAAGATAGAAGAGAGAAAAAAATAGTTTTAAAAGTAAAAATTAATTTAATGATGAGAGAATTTGTAAAAATTTGTTTGTTTTTGTTTTAATGTGTATGTGTGTATGTAAATTAAAAAATAAGCAGAACTTAAATATATATATAAGATTATTAAATTAATTTAGGCCTTTCATTTTTTTTTTTTCATATTTCTTTAAGTTTTCAATTTCTTTATTTGTGTGTATTTTGTTGTAACTATTTCGAATCGATTTTGTTATTCGTATTTTCTTTTTTTATATTATTTATTTAAGGGCACGATTTTTATTTTTTCTTCTTTTTCGTTCTATTTTTTTTTTTTTTAATTTCTTTTTGTTGTTTTCTTTCGTTGGCTTTTTTTGTAGGCAGTTGCACATCATTTTGCGCATATTTTTTATTATTTATTACTTTTAAAATGAATTATTAATTATTATTAACAAATATGTGTTTTTTTAAGTGCAAAAGTTTTACAAAAGTGTTTGCTTTTTTTGCTATTTGTTGTTATAACTTGCTACTACTTGCCTCCGTTTTATTTGTTGTTCTATTATTACTTTTATTAATTTTTTTTACTTTTAACAATTAACATATAACATTTTTGTTGTTTTATTTTGTATTAAAATTTGAGATTTTTATATTTTATTTTTATTTATTTATTTTGTTTTTGTTGTAGTTGCCAGCGGTTTTGCAGACAGTCATACTTAAATGTCTCAGTCTATATTATGTTGTATAGTTTTATATATATATATGTATATATATGTGTATGCATGTAATTGTTTATATAAAAAAGACGCTAAATAGTACAAAATGTTGTTGTTCATTTGTTTAATTAATGCTTAAATTTATTATTATTCAAATGTGCCGCCTTTCAATAAAAACTTTGTTTTTTTTTTTTCTTTTCGTTTTTGTCGTTTCGTTTTCTTTTTGTTTTTTTTTTTTTTGTTAATTTAAATTTTGTTTTGTGTATTATTCTGTATATCATATATAATGCTTATAAATATATACAAATAGTAAAATTCTACGAATTTCTTTTTTTCTGCATTTTTTTCCTTATTTTTGTTGCTAACAATTATTTTGTTTTTATTTTAAGTATTTAATTTTTTTTTTTTTTTTTGTTTTCAAATTTTGTTGTATTTCTTTTATATAAAAAATAAATATTTTTGTTGTTTCATATAATTTTTGTTGTTATATACTATATGTGTATATATATGTATATAAATTTATAAAAAAAACTTTTGCATTACAATTAGTTTAAACTTGGTTTTTCGCATGTTGTTGTCGTTGTTGTAATTGTAATTATTATTACTTAATTTTTTTTTTCCTTTCCTTCTTCTTCTTCTTCTTCTTGCGCTTGTCTTGTCTCTTTGAGTGCAAAAGTGCATTAAAAATTTTTGTATTTAATTTATAAATTTGAATTTTTTTTTTGTATTAACTATAGTAGAACTTCGTTAAAACGCACAATTAGAAACCGGCCTGTGTGCGTATGATCGAACATAATTTTTATAATGTATATTAATTTAGTTTAAGTAAATATTTTTTTTTTTTTAATTTTTCAGTACATTAATTTTGTTTACAACTATTTGAGAACTACTGAAAAGTTCGGATTAGATTATCGAGTGTTCGAGTTAACGAAGTTCTAGTGTAAATTTTTTTTTATTCGAAATTAGTTTTTATTTTTTGTTTTGAGTTGTCTTGCTGCTTTCTACCATGTGTTGTGCACCTTTGGCGGTCTTCTTTGAGACATATTTTTATTAAAAAAAAAAAAAAAAAGAGTACAAAAATAAAAAAAAATTATAATTTAATAACAAGAAAAAAAATTAAACATATAAATTCACTTGGTTTTTTAAGGTTGTTGTAAAACATGAAAAAATAATTTAAATAAGTCAAGGAACTTTTTTTTAATGTTTAATTTGTGTTTTTTTTTTTTTTTTTCAATTCGGTCTTTAAAAAAAATATGTTCAAAATGCTTTTTAAACAAAACAAAATAATTGTGCTTTCCTGTTTTATGTATATACATATATACATAAATATGTATACATATGTATTTAACAAATGTGCAAGTAGACGAAAAATTATAAAAAAAAAAAAAATAAATAAATAAAAAAAAATTACTGCCGCACCGCAAACGCCATCACTAACACTAAGACGTTTTTTTTCGGTTTTTTACTATTATTATTATTAGTATTATTGTTTTCATTTAACTCGAAAAAGACAAAAAATGTGCAAAGCGCAATTTTGCACAATTTCTGTTGATTGAATCGGTTTGTTTGTTTGTTGATTTTTTTTGTTTTTGGTTTGCCCTTTTTTTTTTTTTTGTATGCAATATTGAAAGAGCATATAACATGAAGAAATGTTTCCTGCTCATGTATCAATTTTTTTTTTTTTTTTATACTTTCTTTAAATTACTAAAATATCTCATTAACTGTTTTTTTTATTTTTCCCGCCCCTGTGGTAATCTCAGTTCCGGCTTCGTTGTTCTCTTACTCTTTTTGTTACTGCTGTTGTTGTTGTTATTAACGTTTGCCATATATACGCAATTAGTTTAGTACACTTTGCTAATTAGTTCCCCACAAAAATTATGCTTACAAGAAATGTTTTGGTTTTTTGTTTTCTACTAATCGCTAATCACTGGTTTGCCACTCTTGACTTCCTTTTCCTTCTCAATACGATTATCTGATTGCAACAACATCCCTGGATTCGTTTGTGTCTGATGTGTCTTCTGCTTAAGCATTGTCCAATCATATATATAATCATATTGATGATTTAATGTGCGGAACAGTATGCTGCAAAGTGATAAATAAAAAAAAAATTTGGTTAAAAAAGCCAAAAATAATATAAAAAACAAATACTTACCGGAACAATTGACGTAGATACATGTAGTCGGGTTGCTCTTCAAAACGCAAACTGCGACAATAATTCAAATACATGGCAAACTCAGCCGGATAACCCTTGCAGAGCACCTCAATCGGTGTAGACATTTTCTTTTCCGATATTTTTTCATATTTTTGCTTTTTATTTGTTGCCTTCATGCCTTGCCATGGTAAGACGCCACGATTAAAATACATCATAACATATCCAAGTGATTCCATATCATCGCGTCTGGATTGTTCAATGCCTAAATGTGCATTGATTGATGCATAACGTGCTGTGCCCGTTAAATTTTTCTCTTCACGATATGGTATATGTACACGTGAATGTGGATCACGATATTTTTTAGCCAAGCCGAAATCAATTAAAAATAATTTATTACAATGCCGTCCAATGCCCATTAAAAAATTATCGGGTTTTATGTCACGATGTATAAAGCACTTTAAATGTATATACTCAAGACGACCGATCATTTGATCGACAAGCATTAGTACGGTTTTAATTGTAAAATGTCGTGTACAAAAATTGAATAGATCCTCCAATGATGGTCCCAATAGATCCATAACAAGTATATTAAAATTTTTTTCATTGCCATAATAACGTATACGTGGAATACCAACGCCACCATTGAGCACACGATATAATTTATATTCGTATAACAATTGCGGATGACGTGCATTGGCGCTTTCCATTTTGATGGCAACCTCCTCGCCGCATTGTACGCTCATGCCCAAGTAAATGTCACCAAATGAGCCGCTACCTAGAAAACAAGACAATCGGACAGATAGATTAGTATGTGTTAAATTGTAGTAAACAATTATAATTATTAAGAATTATTGTTGTTGTGTGTCTGTCTATATAAGCTGATACATACATTACACCACCATCATGACGCCATGTCATAACCAATCATTATTATCACCATCGTCATAATTATCAGTTGCAATATTATATACAAAAACTGCAATTGGCTTGCAACTAATCGCAATAAACAATGATATCGTCTGTTTTTTTTTTCTTTAGCTTTTTTGGTAAATACGCATTTGTTTATAATGCCGACTAAACCATATGTTTGCCGTTAAGCTCATCATCATCATAATCAACATTATCCATGGTGTTGTATTGTTTAACATGTTCGCCACTATTGTTGCATTAATTCATCAGAAACCAGACAAACGGATGAGCGCCCGCAACACACACACACATAGACAAATTGTCTCTCTCTCATTACAATAATAATTATTAAAAATTGACTCACCAATTTTCCGTATAATACGATATTTGCCACCGACTATAACCTCGGAGCGATGATTTTTCATCATGCGCAGCTTCTCCATGTTGTGTTGCCTATGGTCGATGTCGTTGTTATTATTGGTGTTGTCGTCGTTGTGGTTCTAATACCAACTTTTTGTGCTTTGTTTTTGTTAATTATTTTAAACGCGCAGCAGCAAACATAAAATTTCTATTAAAAAAAAAAAAATGATGAAATTATTAATTTTTTATTTATACATATGTTCTTTTGTGAATTGTAACAAGCAAGTTTATAATAAAGCGTGTTTCTTTCTCTATTTGTAAGAAAAGCGCACAGCACAAACTCAAAAAAAAAGTAAAAAACCAAAATTTTCATGTGCGCTCCACACACAAATGCACGCACAAAATATAGAACCCAAACAAAATTTTATTTTGCTTAGAGAATCTTTATTTTTTTTTCGTTTCTAACTTACAGTCTTAAGACCGCGTTTATTTTCTGTATTTTGTATTTCTTTCTATCTACACAGCACGAAATGTTTTCACAGCAAATTTATCTTTAACACAAAAAACTTACTCAAAAAAATATGCAAGCAGTTCGTTTTGTGCTTGCATACAGTGCTGCCTCTTGAGTGTTTTTGGACCCAGTTATGTACTATCTTTTACCAACTAAGTCAAAAGCAAAAATATTAAAATAATTTAATTGATTCTAATTTTCGTGCATGGTTTTTTTATGAAATTATATTTATATAAAATTATATCATACTTTTTTGACGGGTTAGGCTAAGTTCATGTGTTGTTCAAAAACGTGCATAAAAAAGTGGCAGCATTCAACTTAACAGCGTTGCTGTTCAAAATGACCTTCAAACAGGAAGCTCGGGTGATGAAATGTACAACATATTTATCAACACATTCTGTTTTCTAAGACTTTTATTTGCCGAATTTTTAATAGCGCTAGCCTTAATACTGGATTTCTTCTGGATTGTCAATGAAAAGGTAGCAGCACTGTATGCATAAAAAGATTAATTAATAGTTTCATGGTCATTTGCGTACAGATCATCTCAAAGTTTACTAACCTACTCCCTTATCTAAAAATCGGTAAGTTTTTCTACTCTGCATAATCTTATTTTCTCTCGTCAGGCTTTTTACAATTCGATCTGTTATACTTTGTACGATAAAAGTGGCAGCACTGGTTGAGCCTTCCATCTTTTTGTTGTTGTTGTTGTTGTTCTGTGTGTGTGCGATTGCCGTTGCAGCAATTTCAAACAAAAAAGCAGCCAGCGAGCGGTGCTTGAAGTAAAATAACTGCGGGTAAAAAGAAATAAACTTTGTAAATTTAATTTTGTTACTTTTGTGAGAGTGTTGATTGTTCTTAAACCCAAAAATTAGATTTCGAATGTTTGCAGCCGGTAACTTTTTTCATAAGCGTATAAAAAAACGGGAAAAAAAATCAATAAAACGTTAATTCAAAGTCAATAAAAGCAATACGAATATTTGTAATAATAAAAACTAATTGGTCAGTTTGCTTAAAAGCGTACTTAATTGGCAAATAGTTCATAATAATTCGATTTTTGTATACCTTCGGTGTAATTTTTCTTTCATGTATTTCAAGCTTTTGTGTGCAAGTGTTTTTTTCCGTTGTTTTTTTGTTATTAAATTAAATTGTTTCCTTTTTGTGTGACATTAGTGTTGTTGTGTGTGTGTGTTGTGTAAAATTTGGTATCTATATCCTGTTGCCAACGCGTTTTAAGTTGTCGGTGGTATCAGAAAAGACCACCCAACAGTTACATTACGCCCGTTCGTCCAACAGTTCATACGTTGGTTGCTTGGGTTGTTTGGTTCGTCTGTCTGTTCGTTCGTATTCTTTCTCGCTCGCACTTTCATTTATACGTACACTCGTTCGTTTCGTATCGTTTGCCGTGCTAAATGTTGATAGCACGCGTATCCTGTGTGTCCTGCGCGCTTTCGCCAACACAAAAAATTTGTAACACTTACACACATACACGAACGTTATACACATATGCAGATACACACACACACATGCATACATTGATTTAAAGGCTCTGCTCTCTTTTTTAGGTCAACGGGTTGCTTGCACAATTTTCGCTTTTTATCTCTATACCGGCTGTAGACGAAGCAGCAACAGAAGGCGTAACAAGAACGAACGAACGAACATCTGCAGCAGCAACAGAAACAGCAGATCAGAAGCAGAAGCAACAAAAGTCGTAAAACAGCAGCCAAAGTAGAAAGAAGCTTTTCAATCAACTAAAATAATCAAAAAAAAAAAATAAATAAATAAAAAGTTTATACAAAAAAAAAAAAAAATGCTGCAACAACATGCCTAGCAACGAACATGGCACTGAACAAAAACAACAGCAACGAAATCAGCTAAAATATTAAAAACAACAAGCTTAATTGTTTAAATAAAATCATCATCATTCAACAAAAAAAAAAAAAAAAAAATCGACAACTTCACACACATACACAATCACCAACGCCAACTGATTTAACAACATGGCCGCAAGTAATCAACAAATAGCGTTAAGCGCCTCGGCGAATGCTTCGCTGGCGACGACACCAGCAACAACACCGACCACGGTAATGGCAACATCGACCCCGAAACGTTTGGGTTATGCCTCGCCATCGACATCGGTGATATGCGAAGAAGTTTTCGATGATGCCGGCCAGCCAACGGCGGACGGTAAGTTATACTACCCTCTGCTTTACTTATGTACTTCTTAACCTTACTTTTTCATATGCTAATTTTTTTTTTTTGATTTTTATAATTATTTCCTTATGAAAAATTTTGATTTTTGATTTTTGTTTTTCGTTTTTTTTTTTTTTTTGTTTTTTTTTTTTTTGCATAATTAAGTCACAACAACAACAATGAACACCACCACCAGCAGCAGCAGCAGCATGAGTACGATCGACCTGCAGCTTTTGTGAAGGATACGTTTGGCTTACCTGAGCTGACGTTGCTGCTTGGCTGTCGACGCGCCGTAGTCACAACACTTCCGGTCGGTCATGCATGTACACGTTGCCGCCCCTGACAGCTGTCCATAACCATGTCCATGTCAGTTGTGCTTTCGCAGTTGAGGTCCTTTATTTTTATTTGTATTTCTTTTGTGTTTTCTTTTTTTTTTTTTGTTACTTTTTCTTTGTTTGCTTTTGTGTTCGTCCAAGCATTGCGTGCTTTTACTTCGAATCGATAAAAAAAAAAAAAAAATGCAAATGCAACGAAGCGTTAAAAACCAAAAAGAAACAAAAAACAACAAAATTGATGAGAAAATAATTTTAGAAGGTATAAACAAAGCGTCAGTCGCTTTGACACATTGCTTTGTGCTAAGTCAACAACTTAAGATACTTTTTAATACTTTTGAGTTGCCTTACTCAAACTCAGTGACTCAAACTTTTTGCACGTTGACGTTATCCTTTGCGCAATTTTACTTTACACATTGATTACTTGCCACAGCTTTTATTTGCCTGAGCGTGAGCCTAAGCTAAGTTAGGCTAACGGTTAATGTGCTATTTTAATTTATTTTTTTTGTTTTTTTTCTGCTTTAGATAAAAGATGCAAGTGCATTTTAGCTAAAAGCGCATGTGTTCTGCTATACTTCTTATTTTTCACGTTTTTACTCTCCTCCCGCCAGACCTCCGTCCGTCCGTGCGTCGCCTCCGCAGTTTGTTTACATAAGCAAATGGAATTTTTAATGCTGTCAAAAAAAAGAGATGTTACATTTGAAGCCAACACTTGACAACAACAAGCTAATGATAATTTTTTTTTGTTTCCTTTTTTTTTTTTTTTTTTTGCTGTGCTACATTTTGTAAAGTTGACCAACTGCTGACGGCACTTAGTTAATTAAATTGTGTCATATATACATATTTAAATATTTACATATATATATATATTATACATATTACTTACCCACGCGTCTTCTACCGTAGAAATCAGCGATTATGCTTTACTGCTCGGCATCGATCCAATTAAGGAGTCACACCTACTCTATTTGGCCAAAGAGGGTTTAATGGCTGCACTGCCAGCTGAATGGAAAATATGGTGTGTAATTATTTATTATATGTATTTTATGGTTTATATATTGTTTTTTTTTTTTTAGTTATTCGGAAGAGAAATGTGGTCATTATTATTATAATACAAAAACCAAACAATCACAATGGGATCATCCATTGGACGCTGTATATCGTGAATTAGTTGAGCAAATGCGTCAAAAATATGCAAATATTGTTGGAACAACAACAACGACAACAACAGCAGCAGCGACGCCAATTATTGATAATTCCGATGATGTCTCACAATTGGATTCAGGCATAAGAAGCATGCAGGGCACAGACTTGGAATTGGACATGACAGTTGGAATAACCAATACCAATGAGTTGCTAACATCGCCGGTGAATAATTCAGGGCATAATGGTAGCAGCAGCAGCAGCAGCAATAATAATATAATGATTAAAAAACAATTATCAACATTGGGCACATTTCTGTTGAGCAATGCTGCTGCTGCTGGCGGTAGCGGCGGTGGGATAACAAATGGCAGTTCACCGAATTCGAATACAAGCACAAGTACAAGCGGTTTCAGTGGCGGTGTTAGTCGTTTTCTGGAATCGCGTACTAAGAATTTTAGTCCAATTTTTATGCCTGTCAAGAATACACGATTCGAAGTTGCCAAAACAAATCCACAAATTAGTTTGGCTATGAAATTTCCAACTAATAATGCAACAGCAACAACAACACCAATAATACCAATGCCAACGGCAACAACAGCAGCAGCAGCACCGGCAATGGCTAAATTGAATAATGCTGAGCTAACAAATGCCTTTGGCGTTGGCGTTGGTGTTGGTGCGACTGAACGTAAAGGCTTTCAATTATCCGGCACGGGTGCAATGTTCTTAAAATCACGTCGTCAAATCGATGCGCATATTAGTGGCACAACAGTAGCAGCAGGAGGAGGAGCAGCAGCCGCAGCAGGTGCAACAGCTGGCACACCGCCGCCAGGCGTTAAAGGCATACTGCGTGATTCAAGTTTAACGGATATGCGTCGACGTTTTGAACGTGATGATTGCGAGCATGAGGATTTCAATAAACGTGTACGTTTCAATTTAGATGAGACGACGACGGCGACGACGACGAAATTACGCGGTTCGCCCGAAGAGGAACCAAGCAGTTCTCGTAAGCTGGCACAGAGTCCAGAGGTGTCGATTAATTCGGCTGATATTGTTGATGATGATGATGCTGTTAATGATGTTGATGATGATTTGTGGGATGAGGATGATAATGTTGATGAGGATGATGATGTTGATGATAGAGTAGTCGATGAGGATGATGATGATGATGATGATGTTGTTGATAATGATGACGATGATGATGAGGATGAGGATGAGGATAATGGTTGTGTTTGCGTTGGCAGCATTTCATTGGATAGTAGCGCTCACAATCCATTTCATAGCACAACAACAACAACAGCAGATGACAAACATATACGTGATATTCGCGTGATAACCGTGCCAAAGGCCCAGACCATTGAAATGCTAAAAGCGCAAAGTTTTTCAATTGATTTGCCGGAACGGAATTTGCCGGAATTGGCGCGCTCACAAAGCGCTGACATTGGCGGCGTTAAAGCAACGCCAACAACAACAAACTATTTGGATAAACTCAAAGAGAATGCAGTGGTAAAGCCGCTCTATGAGGATACCGATTCCGATTCCAAAGGCAGTTCAGTGCGTAGCTTTATTATCAATAAATCCGAACAAGATTCATTACACTCAAGCAACAACGGTCCCATCAATCCATTCGATTTGGATGAGCTTGGACGCAAACATAGTCGTGATGTTGAGCAATTGCAACGTAAATTAAATCAAGCGGCTGCAGCGGCCGCAGCAACGGCAACCGAGAAGACAAGCGGTTTGCGTACGCTTAAAATGGCAACAAAGCTTGTTGGTTTTCTTAAAAAAGATGCCGCTAACGAGCCAACAGCAGCAGCAGCAGCGGCAGCGACAGCAAACACACACAATCCAATAAATACGGCTGCTACTGCTGAACAAATGGAAACAAAATTGGATTATGATCAATTAAAGCAAAATCTTTGGCATGAACAACAATTGTTGCTGAAAGAGGAACGTGAGCGCATGGAAGAGCAATTACAGCATGAGATCGATGCCATTAAACGTGAACATGAGCAAAAATTAAAAAGTATACGACATGAATATGATTTACGTGTAACATCGCATCAGCATCAGATCGATGAAGCATACGATTTACAATTGGAAGATTATCGTGCCCAATTGGCTGAGGAATTGGATGTGAAACGTAAATTGATTGTCAGTGAGCATAAAGCGCGCATGTGTACGGTGCAAACGAATCATGCTGAGATCTTACAAGATTTGGAACGTGATCTGAAGAGTGAAGAGGAGATCTTGAAAAAGGAACATGCAACGAAATTAATGCAAATGCGTGATAAATTGGCACATGAATTGGATATGGAAAAGCAACGTATGCGTGAAACGGGCGAGGATCGTTTATATGAGAAGGTACGTTGTGAGAAACGTTTGTTGGAGGATAAATATCGTTGTCTCAAAGAGAAGTATGTACGCTTGAAGACCGATGTTAAATTATCACTGGAACGACGGAATCGACGACGTGAAGCGCAAGCGTTACATCATCAGAGCATGCATACGAATACGAATACAACAACGGGCTCCGAAACGGAACGTTCCATATCGAATAAACCATCGATTGGCAATAGCGAGAATCGTTCGCTATCCTATTCAACATCGTGTCAAGAGCGTTGTGATAATGGTGGAGGTGGGAGTATTGGTACAACATCGACAACAGCGACAGCAGGCAAAATGAGCAGCGGCATTAAACCGCCTGTGCCGCCAAAGACGCATCTTGCAGCAGCAGCGGCGGCCGCCGCCGCGGCAGCAGCAGGTGCTGTTGGTGCTGTTGCTGCTGCTGCGGCGGCTGGGGCTGGTGCGGCCAAAGGCGAACATAGTCAACAACAACAGCAATCGGTACGTGATCGTGACCGTGATCGTTCGATGGAACGTGGCCAACGTAAACCGGGCATTGCATCGAAATATATTAAACATTTGCAAGTGAATGATGATACAACATCGCTTAGTCAATCGGATACAACAATATCGAATAATTATACAAAAGGACGTTATCTGCCGACAGCATCGGCGGCTGCGGCGACGCCGGCCGTCTTAGTCAGCGATAATGGTAATTCCGATTCGGAGGCATTTCAACAATGCAATCAAGAGAATAACAATAATAGTGGCAGTAATAATGTTGGCGGGCGTGGCAATGCACAACGTAAAAAATTATTTTCACGCACAAAATCTGCATCGACATCTCGTCTCAATTCGGATAATTATGGTAAATTAGTAGATCGACCATGTACGCCAGTTGAAAATTTACGTCATCAATTGCAAAAGCTTGAGGATCTTGAAGATCAATTTCCGGATAATACGCTCGATACAACCTATCATTTACGTTATCCATTTACGGATATATCGAATGATCATGCCACTGGCATTGGTGGCAATAGCTCTGAATTGGAATTCTTTAAACATCGTATACATTTGGAACGTGATTCGGTGCGTCGTGCCAAAGAATCACTACGTACGCAACGTACAAATTTTCGTGCACGACAACGTGAGATCAAGCAACGTCATAAGACAACAATCAACCGGCATACGCTCGATCAGTTAATACAAGAGGAAAAGGAATTAACCGAAATGGAGGTAAATTTACATCGTACACGCGCATTGCTCGGCGAGAAAGTTATACGTTTGCGTCATCTGGAGCAAAGTTTATTGCGTATCTATGAGAAGGAGAAGCCATTGAATATGGAATTGTTGAGTGTCGAGCAAAAGGATGATGCAACATTGAGTGATCTATCATCGCATTCAAGTTCGGGCTTTAGTAGCACAGATTTTGCCAGCGGCACCGATCTGCAGCATAATAATATGCACAAGCGTAAAGAGTATTTTCAACAGGAATCTAATGAATGTATACAAAACTTGGAGATACTTAATGCCGAAATACGTGAAATACTTGATATACTTGGACAGCGACGAGGACTCGAACAGAGCGCAGGTATATGAATGAACGAGTTTCAGTGTATTTTTATTTATTAATTATTGTTGTTTGCAGGTACCGGCACAATGTCCATACCAATGATCTCGCCCAGTGAGCTTAGTTGGTCGAATATGTTGAGCAATAATAGCAGCAGTGCAACGCTGGCAGCGCCAACACCGCCAGCAGGCGCAACAACTGCTGTCACACTACTGGCACAACAACAAATCCAACAACAACAGCAACAGCAACATCAACAACATCAAACAACGACTGCATGTGCCGCCGCTGCTGCTGCTGCTGCCGCTGCAGCACAAAGAAATGCCGCAGTCGCTGCTGCCGCTGTGCTACATGCCCCACAATCGATACCAACACTAGCCGATCGCTTGGAAACCTATCGTCAGCTTGCCGCCGGCCGTATGCATACATCAATGGGCGGCGCTATATTGGCCGCCAATACGATTGTCTCGCAGAGTCCACGCGCTGTCAATTATACAACAAGTTTGGTCGAACGTACACGTGATTTACGCAATTGGTTGCGTCAGGCAAAAACCGAGCATGAGCTACTCGTTGGATTATCCATGCAGCATGGCGTACAACTTGCCAGTGGCGGCGCTGTGGTCGCAACGTCTGGCGCCAATAGCTCTGGCGTTGGTGTGGGTGCTGGTGGTGGCTCAAGTGGAAATATTGCGAGCGGCACACAAACAAATCTTTAAATGTCATGGCATTATTTGCTGTTTGTGCCAAACAATTTTTTTTGTAAACGAACGTGATGATGATGATGGCGTTAATGATATTGTTTCTAATGTTAGTGGCGAAAGTAGAAGTGAAAGAAGAAGAAGCGCAAGCTAAAAGTTTAAATTTTTATTATGTTTTCTTTTTTTTTTTCATTTCTTTGTGATAAAAAATTTCTAGTCAAATGTGAAAAAATATTATTTTAAATATATTTATTTATTTTTTTAGCATATATATATTTATATTTTATCTACATATATTTCTATATAAATCCTTGTGTTTTTATTTTTATTGTAATTTTCGCTTTAAAATTTTAAACCGAAGCTAAATCAAATTAGTATTAATATATTTAATTTATATTATCATTAAATCATTTAGATTCTTTTATTATAAGATAATTTTATTAAGTTTTCTTTTCAACGCTCAACTCCTTTATGCACCAAACCCTTTTGCTGAACAATGCCTTTTATGTGTCCTTAATTTATTTCATTCTAAGTGTTATTACAGTTTTTTTCTTTAAATATAAAATTAAAGAAAAAATATGCTGTAGAAAAACCTAAGTTAAGCGTCACTCACTTTACTGTACAGTGAAGCTAAGACGCATTTTTTTTTTTGGTTGCTAGTCATATGCATTTGTATGTATGGTTGTCTAATGCGAATTAGACAACAATTTGTTATATATATATAACTGAAATAATTAAAAAAGTCATTATTTTTATTCACGAAAAAATTAACATTTTCATAATTTTAAATTAGTAAAAAAATGGTACTGTTTAAATTGACTGAAGGCAACAAAACTCTAACCTCTAAAAAAAACCAAATAAACAAAAAGAAAAAGATAAAAAACATTATTAAAATATAAATTATGCACGCACTCAAAACTAAAATAAAAATGGAAAAATGGAACAATTTCAATATTTATAAATGTTTGCGTAAAAAAAAAAAACAAAAATAAAATAAATAAATAGAAATTGTTTATTTATATGAAAATTGTATGTTTAAATGTATAGAAAACAAGAACATTTTGTCAGCGAATTATTAAAACAAAAAGAAAAAAATATATAAATGTATGAAATTTACTCTCACTTTTCTATGTGTTAAATAGGGTTATTATTTTTATTACAAATAATAATACATATATATTATTTTAGTTTTCAAACTCTTTTCGCTTTGATAATGAAAAATTTTGCATTCAAATATTACAAGATTTTTTTACGTTAATATATAATTAATATTTACCAGTATGTTTTGTAAAATATATATTTTTTTTGATTAATTTAACTTAATGTTGATTTTCTTATTATGTCTTCATTTAAACTTCACAAATATTTGAATATGTTTAATCATATAATTTTGATTAATATTTTATTATTAATTTTTTTTTTATTTTATTATTTTAGTTTTTATAAAATTTTTTATTTTTAATGTGTATTTTTAAGGAAACATTTTTTTTTATATATTTTTTTTTTTAAATACAAAACCAAACTCATAATTAAAACCTTCCACTAATAACACGAATTTAATCTCTAAAAAAAAAAAACAAGAAAACATTTTCAATTTGACAAAACTTTTATTAATAATTACAAAAATAAAAATTTGCATGTTTAAAATTTTTTCTTTCCATTTTAATAACTCAGACAATTTAAAAGCGTTGAAAGTTTACTGAAGAATCTTAAAAATGGCAAAAAAAAGAACTAAAAACTATGGTTGTTACTTAAACGAATCTGAAAAGTTAATACTTTGATAATTATGAAGTGCACAGAATTTTTCAAATAATTTGAACGTCAAACTGAAAGTCAAAGAACAGAACAAGAAAAGTACTAAACATAATATTGAAAAAGAAAAGTTGTAATGTTTAAAATAATAGGAGACTAATAGAAATACAAATTATGAAAAAATTATATAATAATATATATAAAAATAATTTAAAAAAAATACAACATACATTAATACACACACACACATATACGCAATTTCAGTGAGTACTGAGTGTAAAGGCTGCGCACAACTTAAGTTAAAGCCAGACAAGTTAAAATGGTTTAAAAAAATTTTTAAAAATATGAGTGAATTAAAAAAAATATATATAAAACAAAATAAATGCTAATAAAATAGTAAAAAAAAATATAAAACTTAATACAAAATAAAAAAAAAAAAGATTTAATGAATAATACAAAAATAATTGTTTCATAAAAAATAAATTGGTAAAAATTAATGAAAGTAACAAAAACAAAAAGAAAATTTTTAAAATAGTTCAAAATATTTCAAATAAAATGATTCAAAAAAGAAAACTAACAAAAATTCTGAAAAGAATAAATGAATCAAATAGAAAAAAAATAATGAAAGCAATAAAAAATAAATACGTAAAATAAATTCTTAACAAAACCAATTTGAAAATAATATAAAAATACGTAAAAAAAGAAATACATAATAAATGAGAATCATGCAAAGTTAGTGAAAATGACTAAAGAATTCGATGAGTAAAGAACAAATATTGATTTCGTTCACGTTGAGAAAGATCTGATGTTGTGATATTAAATTAGCATTAAATACTAAGTTAAACATTTTGCTAATTTAACAAGAAAGTAACTTTTTAAATGAATTTTTAATTCATTAATTAATACGCACGCCGTCCTTGAATTGTTTCAATGTTATTGCAAAATGTACAAAGTTCGTTAAAGCATATACAGTTTTGAAGCCACTGTAAAAAATCAATGCCTTTACAACTGTAAGCGCAAGTGCATTTTTGTTAGCGAACTTTAACATTAGTAGTTTTCCTATATTGTTTTTTCTTAGCACTTGACATTTTTTTTTTATTATTTTTAATGCATTTATTTTTTGGCGTTTAAATTATTTGTTTTCTTTTTTTTAAATGAAAGCTGTGTAATTGTAAAACACATACACACACAAACACATGCATACATAAAATTACTACAAAAAAAAAGAGTAAAGATGAAAAAGTAATTCAAGTAGAAATATCAAATATCATATTCGAAATTAAAATAAAAAAAGTAACGCTGTTATAGAATTTTAAATCAAAGATCAAAGAGTAAAAAACAAAAATAGTATCTATTAGATATTATATATATATATATATACATATTTATAAATATATATGTATATATATACATGAATATTATGCAGTATGCAAAATATATATCTGGAAAAAGTTAAATATTACAAAAAAAAAAAAATCTATATAAAATAATACTAAAAAATTGCACTGCACCACAAAATTGAAAAAAGACCAAATTTCTTTAATTAAAAACAATTTTTTTTTAATTTTATTTTTTTTTTTTTTATGAGAATTACTGAAGTCAAGTGAAGTGCAGTGTAATTAAAAAAATAAATAAGAAAATAATTCAAATTCAAAAGGAAATAGAAAAAAATATTACAAACAAAAATTTGAAAATTTTTCATTTTTTTTTTTGTAAGATCTGAATATTAAAATTCTATTTATAATTTTTGGTGTGAGAAAGCCTTAAAAAAAATACAAAAACAAAGAAAGCCAAAAAAAAAAAAACGACCGTAAACAAAGAGCGTGAAAAAAGGAAATATTTTAGAAAGCGTTTAGAAAAGAATAAGAAATGTTTATTGGATTTAAAATAATATTAATATTAATAAAATTAAAGAAAATTATAAATAATTTTCATTAATAAAACTCAAATTAGCACAGAAACTTAAAAACAATTGATGTATTATTCCTTTTCATTATTGCGATCAAAGATAAACACATTAACCAGTGCGCATAAAACTGTGCTATGCTTTGTATACATTTTGTTGTTAACCGTAAAATTGTACAAGGTGCAGTGCAGTGCTGCTTAAATGTTGTTTAATGTGCATTAATATGAAAAGTAGCAAGTGGAGAAGAACGAAATAGAAATAAGTCTGTTTCGGTTACAAATCGTTATGCGCTCTATTGTTAAATTCTGTTTTGAAAAGAATTATAAACATGTGTGCTTCACAAAACGTGAATAGCCAGTGCTTTTAAAACTATTATAGTGCTGCCAAAACCAGCAACCAGCAGTGCGATCGCCGCCGCAATGACCTTCAAAGCATTTAACAACAGACATAAAAACATAAACAAAACAATAGCAAAAGAAAAACATGAAAATGAAAACATTTACAAGAAAATAAAATGAGACACGAAAGAAAAACATTTAACGCGCGTTACTATTTATGTCTGCTTAATTCAATAATGGGCGATGGATGGCACAAACACAAACACGAACAATCATGCCCCGCGATTACGTCTGCGACCGCACCTACGCCCACAATGACGACACCGTCGCCGCTGCCGCTGCCACCGTCGACGTCGTTGTCGTTTATGCCAACAACTGCAACAATTGCAATGATTTGGCAAGTGGCAGACGCTTGGCTATGTTAGCGGGCCATAAAGCGTGTTGTCGTCGTCGAAGGCGCAACAAAGATATTCCACAAAAACACAAAACAGAGAGAAATTCATATAAAATAAATAAAAAAATACTTGAGCTTGAAATTCGTTTAATCAATACAATAATAATACAAATAAAAAAAAAAAACAAAAAAAAAACTGTTGTGCAAAAGTTGAGCAACTTCAGCGTTGAGCGCGCAGCGACCAAAGACCATGTCTGGTAATAACTTTATAGCCAACAATAATACTAATTACAACAACAACAGCAGTAGCAGTAGCAGCAGCAACAACACTACAACAAGCAATTATAATAATATGAACTATTTAACGGTTAATTATGAAGACTATTCGCGTCCTTCACGCATATATGATAATGAGCATGAGCCAACAACAACAGTAGATGCAAAGTCATTAAGTCGCTCAGTTTCGCCAACCGTTGGTTTGCCGCCAAGCCAACGTTGTGTCGATGAGTTGACACATGTGAAGCGTAAGAAACGCGCCAATTCATTGACCACGCTCTGCCTGGCCGGCAATGAAGAGGATCGTGATGAAGGTAATACAATACAAAACTTCAGATTTAATAATATATATGTATATGTATATTATTTCTCTCAGTGTATTCGCTTTATACGCCCTCGCCCGCTCCTTCACCCTCACCATCACCCATACCAATGGGCGGTCACATTGAATACAATTATGCGATCAAAAGACATAAGAAATTACATCGACGTGCACATGTCACAGAGTTGTCACCACCATCAATTGGCACAGTGTTGCCACCAACATTAATGCCATCACCACGTCCACGTTGTAATACCGAACCGGCTGCCATATTGCAACAACAACAACAATATGGTGATCAATTAATGGTACCTGTATTACGTATACCAGAATGTACAACAACTTGTGCTGCTGTTGGCGACGCAACAACGCGTCACGTTAAAAATGCTAGTGGGAGCAGCAGCAGCAGCGGCAGCAGTAATCGCAGCGTGCTTGGCTCATTGATCAAGCAAACGATTAAGGTGACCACTGCGTCGGTGGGTTTGCGTACGCCAAGTAGCAGCACTGAACGGTGAGTATATATGTATATATGTACAAATTTTTGAAGGTTATGTCGATAATAGGCGCCGATAACAATAACAATAATGACTGACAAACGCAAGCTGTAAACAAGTTGTATTTATCGTGTTATGTTTTTCTTAATTTTTGCGAATTTTAATTTGTTTCAAGGCCGTCATGTGCTATTTCTTAAATAGTTGTTGTCTTTGGCTATTAGAATATTTAAAAAAAATAAAAACCAAAAAAAAATTAGAAAAAAAGGGGTAAAATAACAACAACAAAAACTTTTGCGTGCCAATTCTGTCTGTCTGCCTGTCTGTCCGACAAAACATTGCAATGCACACACACAAAGAAATTAATTAAAACGTTTTTTTTGTTGTTTTTTTTTTTTTTTTGGTTTAATTTGTCAATAACGGTTTCGCTACGCTTTATTTACAAACCAAATGCCAATAAGCGCTTTGACATTGATTAATTTACATACATACATACACACATACATATATATAGGCAAAAAGCTGACATTGTCATCTGACACACGAGCTTCCATATAATACTTAGCAACATTTGATTTGACGCCGCATTGCGTCTTCTGCTTCTTCTTCTTGTTTTAGGCAATGCGCAAGAACACATTGCATAAAGAAATTTCATAAGCTTGGCATGGTATAATAAATATATAAGCAAAAAAAAAACAAATATGGTTGCAAATCCCCTTAGGCACAACAACAACAACAACAACACACCCACGCCGGAGCAAAACAGATGAGCTAAACAGCAAAAAATAATTATGCAAAGTGAAAAAAACCAGTGGCGTATTTATAACACAAGGGGGATTTATAATTTTACCTTTTTTTGTTGTTCTTGTATAAATGATGGCGCCACCAATGTGTTGCATAAAATATTTCATATGCAAAAACAAAAAACCGTCAAAAAAAAGAAGACGTAACAAAAACAAACTCAATTGCGTGCATGCGCAGTGTCCATGTCATTGAGAGCAGCGTCAGAGCAGAGAGTAAATGCAAGCACAGCAACAACAACGTGCAGTCAACGTGCATTGGAGCTCTTTTAGCATTTGTTTTGTTTGTCGGCTGCTATTACTGTGCGCTTGTTGTTGTTTTCGTTTGATGATATTTAAGCTCAGCGCTGCGTTCAGCTGTTACAGCAGACGGTGTGCCATTGTTGTTGTTTCATACAATTGTTTCGCTCTTACACATGCATTGAGTGCGCATTACTTATTTATTATGCTTATGCAAATTTTTAAGGGTGGCTATTTGATTGCGATTATGGCTCTCTTGTTTTTTGTCATTCTCTCGCACTCTCTCTCGGCTGCTGATATAACAATTTTGTTGTTTTTTTTTTTATTGTGGGTAGATTTTACTTGGGGGTTGTTGTTGGCAGCCTCTCCGTCGTGTCTATCTTTAAGGCGTTTTATAAGCACAAGCGGCATTACGCTCTTGCAATGTCCTTTTCGTACGTACGCTTTGTCTCTTTCACACACACACACACACACACACACATTTGTCACACACAAATGTCATAATCATTTGCTGATTCTGGTGTAGAGCACACGAGCGAACAGTCCGTGCGACGTTACTAATTTGCCATCATTGAGCTGTAAAAACATAAATAAATAAAAAAATAAAATATAAATAAATACAAAAAAAAAAAAAATTCAAAACATTAAAAACGCATTAATTTCAAGTCTTCCGCTCATCATAATCATTGTCATAATCTACATCGGCTTTGAAGCGTCGCGTCATTGTCCATTTTGTTCGTTGTTGCCGCTAACAACTTTTTGCCGTTAACGCAGCTACACGCCTACACACACGCCCAACTGCAAAAAAAAAAAAAAAGACTTTTTGGTTGACAAGGAACGCGCGTCGCGCTTAAAACGCTAAAAAATTCACAAAAAGTGCAAAAAGTATTGGGAAAATTTTTATCAAACACAACAAAAACATGTAAAATTATTAAAAAAAGTTGGCAAAAATATTTGTGCAAACACAAAACTAAGGTGAGTAATAAAAAAAAAAAACAACAACAAAAAATTGTCTGCAAGTAAGCACGACAGTCAGACAGACAGACAGCCAGAAAGAAGCAGTTGTTTGTATATGTGCGTGAGAGTGTGTGTGTGTTAGGGCGAGAGGCAATGAAAAACAAAGCTCATAAAAAAGTAATTACTTTATGTTGAGCTAAAAAATGAGGAGAGCTTAAACAATAATAATATGCAAGCCTAAGGAGTAAATGACGTCCAAGTGGCATGTTTCATCGTCTGCTTCTGCTTCTTCTTCTTCGCCGACTCCTTCTTCTTTTTCTCCTGCCACCTTATCATATGCCATGCTGTAAGAATTTCTTTCTTTTCGTTTTTATGAGTTCGTTGTGTAACACACGCAATACTCACACACACACATACACGCCTACGCACATACACGTGGCAAGAGGGGGCGGGGCGGTAGTTGGATTGAGTTGAGGTGGCCAAGCGTCAGGCGCCATTTGAAAAGTTAGCTGATTTCACGAATGTATCTGATGATGATGTTGATGATGATTCTAAGTTGTTGTTTTCTTCTTCTTCTCCTTTTGATTTCAATAGATTAACACAAGTTGCCGCAAACGAAGCGCTGAGCGAAAATGCGAAAGGCAGACAACATTCCAGGTATGTTAAGAAAAATAATAATTAACAAATATTTTATTTAAATAAAATAACAAGAATGAAGAATCGCAAAAAATGAACAACAGTTATCTCCTACTACGAATTAGTATAACCGTCAACACCAAGGTCTATACAATTATACTCCTCATTTGGTGGATACATTTGCCTAACTATCTAACAAATTGTCTAAAATATTACCTAAGGCTCTAAAGATATGAAAAGACTGTTAGAGATCCATTGATATTATTGAGACTGTCATTAAAAACACTAGTCAGACTTTTTAACTATCCATTTATCAATCTATCACCCAACTTTCCGACATTATAATCAAAATCAGATATGCCAGACTGAGAACTATCCGAAGCATTGGTCAAGATTTCAAATATTGTTAGCAAAAGTGTTTATAATAATTATCTTTTCGGCAGGGAAGACACATTGAATTTGAAATTTTAAGAAATCTTAAATATTTTTTTTTAAATTAAAATATTTTATACTAAATTTTACACACACTTCAAAGATAAGAGATTTCTTGGAAACAATTTTGTGTCTTAACAAAAGTCTTCCGTGATATTTCAGAAATTTCCAGGAAAACTTTATGAGTCAACGTCAAGTTTCAAGAAATTTCAAAAATGCTCTAATGCTAAAAAAAGAATTCGCGATATGCTTAATTTGCCCTTGATTTTGGAGCAAGTTGCCACGCGCTGACCTTAAAGCTGTGTTTTTGTTTTTTTTAAGACTTAATTATTTATTGTTTTTTTTTTTAGTTTTTGTATTCGAATCGAGTCGAAAAGTGTTGAATGAAGTAAATTCTCCAGCCAAGCGACGTTGTTTTTTGTTTTTTTTTTACGCATTGAACATTTATTATCAAAGTTTTGTTTATAGTTTTTGTTGTTTTTGTTTTTGTATTTTATTTAATCGTAAATTATTATCAGTGTCGGTAATTTATATACATACATACATACATACGTGTCTATAAGTTCTATTTAGAAACCACAATGAGAACGAATTATTTACTTACGTCAATACAATTTGAATACAATGGTATATGAATTTGTTTGTTTGTTTGTTTGTGTCTGTTATTTAATTAAATTTAAGACGCGTCTTAATTATTATTATTATGATTATTATTATTTTTTCATATACTTTCATTACTGATAAGAGAAGCGACATGTACGCAAATATTTACAAAAAGTTTAAGTGTTTTATGCCATATGACTTTTTTGTTGTTATTGTTATTATATTCTTAACTTGGTCATGAAGTTTGCAAAGCGAGAAAAGCATCTTTGGTTACATTAAGTATACGCATAGCTATATTAAGTATACGAGGCGTAGTTTTATATTTCGGGATTTGAAAAGAAATAAAAAAAATATAAAATATTTCTCTCTCTCTCTATTCTGTCTGTCAGTCTTCTGTCTGACTGTCTACTTTTAACAGCAGTCTTTTTTTTTTTTTAATCATGTTGCATGGATTATCAATCAGTTCGATTGTATGTTCCCTAGAACTGTTCAGTCAATTAGAGGATACTTGAAAGAAACACTAATTTTTATTAATATATTATAAAGTTCTAAAAAAATCGGTTATATTATATTTGGTCTATAAACTTTCTGAAATCTTGTATAAGTTTCTTATACTAAGAAAAGTGTATATATATTTCGAATAAGCCGTATACAAGTGTATTTCATGCTCGTTGCGAAGACTTTTGCATTAAAGGCAATAAACAGATTGTAATCGCAGCGCCTTCATCAATCAGTGCATGAACATACCATACATATATGTCTGGGGCTTCATTAAGCCTTCTTATTAAGCAAATAAGTGGCAATGCTTTGAAAGACACCTGGGCCCAAAAAAAAAAAAAACTAAAGCTTGTCATGCGTTTGATGTGTCATAATTGGCGTGGCATATATTTATTTATGATAGTATATACCTATGCAAGTGTGTATCTGTGTGTGCGTTAATATGTTTTAGACCACGTTTATTATTATTTTCACTTGCAGGTGTTTATTTGTTTGCCAAGAAACAAGCATATAAAAAAAAAAAAGAAAAAAAAAATCGTTTTTTTATCAAAATTTTTGTTGAGATTTTGATAATGCGTGAAACACCTGTGCCTGTGCCTGCGCCATTAGTCATATGATTGCCAAAAGCAAAAAAAAAAAGCAGAAAACCTTTAACACATCTGCGCTGCACTAATTACTACCGCCGCACCCCGCTCAACCACAATGACACACTGAACTTTAAACTGATTGGACCCACGAGGCTGACTGAGTCAACAGTTTTGTTTTGACAGCTGACAAGAAAAATTCACCAGAGAAAAACAACAACTTAATTTACCATTTGATGATAGTTAATTGGTTTTTTTTGTGTAAACGCCCCCACTTTTTTTAGCCGCATGGCTTTGACATTGGCAGACAAATACGCCCCATGACTGACCAAGCGCAGCCAGCATGCTGAGCAATGCCAATGAGCGAGGGGTAACGAAGGGTGATCAAATGTTTCATTTGCAAACCAAAGAGTTTCATTAAAATTATACATTTTTAAAGAAAGCGAAAAAAAACGGTTTACAGTTTGAAAGATACTTGTATTAAGACAAGTTTATCTTGTTCTAGAATTTCAAAATAATTGAAGCTCTTTAGGTTATTCTATTTTACAACCAACGTATGTCATTGGCTAACGGAAATCATGTCAATATTTCGAGAACTGAAGTGTTTCTCTGGCATTATACTTTATGGAATTACTGAATATGATTAATATTTTAATGACTAATTAAAAAAAGATAATAATAATAAGAAGAAAATGTATAATATGGTCTTCTAACTATATAGAGAATTATATTGATTATAAAAATATTCTTTGAAATTATGTTGAGTCTTTCAAGTAGGAAGTGTTGACATATTGTTGAAGCATTTTGAAATTTATTTTCCGGTCTATAAAATATAAAACAAAAAAATACCCGAAAAATGTCATAATTGTGTACATAAATGCCGATTCATTGATAATCTTTGATATTTGGCCATTACTTACCGCCAAATAATTAAGTTCTACGATAAAAATTATCAAACAAAAGTTATCAATTGGTTTATCAATGAATAAATTTTTGTACTCACATATATATGTAAGTATATATTTGTTGTTTGTGGACACTAATAATAATTCTAGTCATAGACCATTAAGACACACACATACAGTTGCGGCGAAAAAAATGGTATTTCTGCTAGAAATCTGCAACTGCATTTATAAGAAAATTTGAGTTTAGCTTAAGAATAACCTGCAAAATGATGTAGGAAGTCATGTTCTTATATTCTAATAAGCATATTACTTATTGGATAAAACAAAGCAAATGCTCAAAGTATTATAACAACTATTGAACTAGAGTGTCTCCAGATCTCAAGATAATGAAGTGTTTGTTAGTAAAGAAAACAGTTTTCCCATGACCAACCAATTGAAAATATTATATAAAGAGTGCTTGGATAACCACAAATTTATTTATATTTTTTTTTCAATGAATAATTTTATGTGGTATAGAATATAGTAATAGAGTATAAAGACTATATTATTGACCACATACATGAGCAGTTGATAATAGCTGCAAAGTCAAATGTTTCATTTTATGAATGCGTCGAGTCAAAGTTTATTTATTATTGTGTTTATTACTGTTTTTGTTTGCAAGTCCATTGAAACCACAACAACAACAACAACAACAAAATAAAGCGCCATAAAAATATGGTCTGCATTATTCGTTATTTTAGTATAAATTGCCAAAATTTTTGGCTTCAAAATTGTTTTAGACTTTTTTGTTTGTGTTTGTTGGCTTGCAACATAAAAGACAACAACAAAAAAAAATAAATACATATACATATATTTGCAAAAAGTTTATTCATAATTTATGCGTTTGTTTTTGTTGTTGCCTTGTGGACAACAAGTGAGGCGACGCGCGAGAGGCGCATGTGAGAGCGCAAGAGCATGAGATAAGACTTGCTAAGATTAGTTGTGTCTTTAGGGTGTGCCAAATTATAAAGTCTGAATTTTTAACATAATAGTTTTTTTTATACCCTGTACACATAGTGTGTCCGCCCGTCCTCACCAACGGTTCTCGGAATCTATAAGAGCTAGAGACTTGAAATTTGGAAGGTAGACTCGTGATGCTCGGCAGCAGATCAAGTTTTTTTTTTTTTTTGCCACACCCACTCCTTCCGCCTATCATGTGTGCAGGGTATTACTGGTTTAATTATTTAAGCATTTGGTTTTGCATTTAACAATATTATTATTTTTTTTAATTTTTAAATATTTTGTTTTTTTTTCGCGTGTAAAATTTTGCTCAAACGCGCTTATATTGCAGGCACACTTTATTTTGGTTTTGTTGTTCTTGCTTTTTGCCATCAACATTTGTTATGCTTGTTGTTGTTGTTGCTTTGCTGGTGAATCTTGTTTTGCCTTTGGTACATTTTGCTCTTTATTGGTGAATTTCATTTCTTCGCATTGGTGTATTTCGCTGCTTCAATGGTGGATTTTTGTCGTCGTTGTTGTTGCTGCTATTTATACCCTGTACACATACTGTGTATCGGGGTATATTGTGTTTGTTTGAGCGAAATGTATGTAACGCACAGAAGGAGGGCAGGGGGACCCTATAAAGTATATATATTCTTGATCAGGACGACAAGAGAAATTGATGAAGCCATGTCCGTCCGTCTGTCCGTCCGTATTCACCAATGGTTCTCAGAAACTATAATAGCTAGAGACTTGAAATTTGGTGGGTAGACTCGTGATGCTCGGCAGCAGATCAAGTTTGAACGGTTTTGTGCCACGCCCACTCCTTCCCGCCCATCCAGCACCACCCACTTTTTTAAAATGCTATAACTCGAACATTCAAAGAGATAGAAAAATGAAAGTTGGTATGTAGTCTCAGTATAAGTAGCTCTACAAAACTGCATACCACAATTTTTCCCCCTCCTCTTCATTTCCCCTGCCCCGGTTTTTTTCTTAAATATGCTGTATCTCCAAAACTAACAAAGGTATGAACCTGAAATTTTGTATACAAGCTCAGTGATAATACATCTTAAAAACTGCATACCACAAATTTCCCCTCTCTTTAATGGCTACCCCTCAGAGGCCTACAAACTTAAATTTTTCGTAAAATCTACATTTTTTTACCGATTTTCTTGATATTTTGAACACTATTTGAATAGGCGACGTCAGATCAATATGTTTTTGTAGATTGAGGGTGTGGCACCGCCTACCATGTGTGCAGGGTATTATATTGTCGAGTATACTCGACTATACCGCCCTTACTGGTTTTTGCTTGTGCATGTGCGCTGGCTGGTGTGTGCTGTCGTTGTCGTTGTGTGTGCTTTTCGTTTTGGAATAACAGTGATTGTTCAACCGGCGGCAGAGGCGCACCGTTAGTCGCATACGCATTATCGCAACATAAACATTTTCAAAGAAGAATCAGAAAAAAAAACGTACATTTATATATTTTATTTATTTTTTTTTTTTTTAAGTATTGCTTATACGTCGTGCGGTTTTTTTAAATGCTATCGCTGTTTGTATTTTCTTAACTTTTTTTGTTTTGTTTATTTTTCTATTTTTTTTTATTATAATTTCTGTTAAAAAAAAATTCATACGTTTTGTTATTGTCACTCAGTCAATTTATTTTTTTTTTTTGCGGTGAACGTGTGGCTAAACGCCAAGCAGACCAACGCACGCGTGTGTGTGTGTGTGTGCCTTAAGAAAAGCAAGTAAAAAGTTTTACTTTTTTTTTGTTTTGTGTTAGCACTTTTGGTCGTGTTTTCTTGCTTTTGTTGTTGTTGTTTTTTTTTTTTTGTAACTATTTTTACACGCGCGAAGTGAACTGCGGCCGGCGAAAGTCGTTGGCATTTTCTATATTATTTTGCCGCCTGCTACACGCAGTCACATCGACTGTGTGTGTGTGTGTGCACAGTACAATTTTGTATTTTTATTATTAATGTTGCAAAAAAAGAACAACAACAACAACAGAAAAAGTAACGATTAAAGAAGAAACAGCTACAAGTGACATCATAAATTGACGGAAGTTGTCAGTAGTTGGCCAAAAACAAAAGAAATAAAAACAAAAAAAAAAAGAGTAACAAATGCAAAAACAACAAACAAAAAGACAGACAACAAAAATAATCAACACGAATATAAACAACAACAAAAGAACGTGTGAGCACAGCGCCTAACCAAGAGTAGACCAGCTGAACGGCAGAGAGAGCAACAGCGTGGCTGTGTGAGCGTAACTGATGTGACTGAGAGAGCAGCAAACAAACGTACGAGCGTCGCTACGTTGAAGAAGAAGAGCGTAAATTGAACACAGCAAGAAACGGTCGGTCTGACGGCTGTGTTGGTGTGTGCTTCCATACATAAGTGCATGTGTGTTTGCCGCAGAGAGTGTTTGCAATCATTAGAGCCGGCAAAGCAAAACCGGCGCTTTTTTTTTTTCTATATAAAAAAGCAGAAGAAGAAGCAGCAGGAATATTGTGCCAAAGCCAAGTGATAATGAAAATAAATGTGCAATAAATAATTAATAACAAGTTAATTTAGAGATATATAGAACAAAAAAACAAAATATAATAATAATTATTAACAATTATAAGCCAAATGATGCTCAATAACGATAAAATGGAAGTGGAAACAGAAGCGGCAGCGGCAGCGGTGCTGTTAAACAAACAAGGTGAACAACAACAAGGCGCCGCTGTGAGGCTAAAGACAACAGCGTCAACGTCAACGTCAGTGTTGACAACAGACAACAACAACAGCAACAGCGGCAGCATTGAAACAACTCAGAGCGCTCAGAGCGTTGACGTTGACGTCGCACGTGAACTTGCTAAAAATAGCACAACGGAAGGAGCAACAACAACAACAACAACAACAACACTAATATTTAATACAAACACAGCGTGTGAGACAACAGCAGCTGAGAACAACAACAACAGCAGCAACAATTTCACTAGTGTTATACAACAACTCAATGCCAAAAAGAACAAATCAAATTTATATCTTATTAAATCATATAGTTTCAATGAAAAAACTAATCACAATTACAATAACAACACTAACACTCCACAAACTCCAACAACAACAACAACAACATACAATGATGGCGGCATACAACGTTTTGCCAAAATATCAACGGTTTCAGCACCATCACCTCATTGTGATTGGCAAATATGTGACGTAAAAAATTTGCACAGCAATAACGGTACTTCAATGCTACAATCACCTGATTTTGCGCCATTCAGTGATATCGAAACACTTTTATTAGAACAACAAATACAAGATAAACAACAAAATAATGATAATGATGATTTAAATATGGAAAATTCTTCAAAGAAAAAAACTAAAAAACAAAAACAAAAAAAAATTAAACAAAAAACGAAAAAAGATGATACTAATATTGATACTAATAGTAAGAAGAAGAAGAAGCATGCTATTGATACACAATTAAGTGATATGGATATAATGACCGAAGCTGATTATCAGAAATTATTACGTAAACCAACAACAATACATGAATATGAAGAATTATGCATTAAACCGAATAATACGCAAATGTTACAGCCACGCCCACAATCGATGCCTACTAAAATGCATTTATCGCTGCTTGTGAATGCCAACAATGATGTACAATCAATCAATAATGCCAACAACAACATCAACAACAACAACAATAATAGTAATAAACAAACGGCAAATATAAAACGTGAATCGTTTATACGTCAAAGCCTACAATCGATACGTCGTAGTTTTGGTTCAAGTAAAAAACAAAATGGCGCCAATTTACAGTTATCAGCAACTGTCTCAGCTTCAGGATCGGCAACGGCATCGTCCTCATCGAGCACGACAGGTTCAACGGGTTCGGCATCGGCATCGGCCGTTGGTACGCCCGTCTTAGATACAACCAAGAAGAATAACAACAACAATAACAACGATAATAACAAAAATGCTTTTGTTGTTATACAAGATACAGAAGATACAGCATTAAGGTGAGCCTAAAAAAAATTACCAAATTTCATTTTATGAAGTTCAAAATAAATGTGAAAAAAAAAAAATAAAAAAATTTAATTATTTTTGAAATGTCATAGTTTGACATTGCTAAGTCGTGTCACGCCTTGTCGTGTCGTGTCAGCGCCCTTAAAATACAACGGCCTTGCCGCAAGCCTCATGTTGACCTTGCTCCTGTTTGTGCAACGACAACAGCAACAACAATAATGCCGCAACAAGGTTAAGTTGACAAACTGCCACGGCTCAAGTGACTTTTCAGCTTAAATTACCGTTTTATTTTTTATTTTTGGTTTTGACACTTTTTGTTGTTGTTATTTTTGATCATTTCGAACAATTTGAAAAACACTTCGTTGTTAAATTTTACGCCTTTGCTAACAAAATTTGTTGATAATTTTTTTTTTTTTTGAACGTGTGATCTTTTTTGCCCATCGCCCCAACACTCCATCACCCACCTCACTTTTATTTCTTTGTTAATATGCAAGTATTGAATTTTTTTATTATTATTATTATTTTTTTGCTATTGTTATTGTTGTCTTTGTTTCGCTTTTGCTTTATCAGGCGTAAATAAATTTTTATTATTTTGTTGATTTTTTTTGTTCTTTTTTTTTTGTTTAAAAAATTTAAATCGGTCACGTTGCTAAGCATTTTTTTTTCTTAATATTCTTTATGTCATAAATAATGTAATATAATCAATATTTCTCTCAGATTTTATAAAGTAAACTTCCTTTGCAAAAGGTTTCTTTTAAGTCACAAGCAAAATATAAGTCTACAAAAGAGTCAAACCACTGGAATTTGTAGATTCTTGAAAAATATGCTTTTAAGTCTCTTCTTATATGATATTTCTACATAACAATAATTGCTCAGAAACCTATAGTATATGAGGTACATATATCGATATAAATACTAAAACCAACAGAAATAAAACTTTGCCAGCGAAGGATCTTGAAAAATGTTTAGTTCTGCTATGAGACATATGAATGAAACATAAGAAGCACTTGAATTTCGATCTGGTTAGTCTCTAGACATATATTATCAGTTGAATTGGCTCAGTATATTATTGATAACCGATCGAAAAATGTCTAATGATATGTTCCCATAAAAAGTATATTTGTTATACTATCAAAATTGATGATGAGTTATAACATTTCTGACAAGATTGTTGGTTTTTTTTTTTTAGTTTCATGTTGCTTTTGCTTTTTGTTTTATGCCTTGCTGAAAATAGCGTCCTTGCTAGTCTTAATTTTATTTTATTGTTTTCTGTACTCAATGATATATGCACATTCTCATTTAGCATTGAAATTGTTGCGGATTTTTTTCCCCATTTTTTGTCTTTTGTCTTATAAGAATTCTAAGCTCGAAGCTCATTTGATATTTGATTGCTTTGACAGTGATGGCAATGTTTGCCATGTTATTGTCCATTTGGAGCAAACCAATCAGTATGTGAAACATGACATTACAATAACAACAACACAAGCAAAGTCATCAATATTGAGTGTTCATCGTTGGCAACTCAATTCATGATTATCAACAAAGAGTTCACCTTTGTTCTTTGCCTTTGGCTTTTGTTTTTGTTTTCCTTTCTATTGCATAATTTCATTAGATATTTTCAGTTGATTTTCGATTTAAAATGCAAGAAACGTCTTTATGTAAATTATTTGTAGCAAATTGGCTTTTTTTTTGCATTCTTTTTGTTTCGTCTTATTGAACAAGGGCAGCAAACTGTCACTTTTTGTGACAATGAGTTTGTCAATGAGATCAATACTTTTAATTTTTTTTGTTGTCACATAAAAACGATGTCCTTTTAAGGCATGTAAGTCATAAAAACGAAATTTATGGCGAATTATAGCAACTTGCAAGAAAGATAAAAAAAAAATCAATACAGAAACGTGTTTTTGTTAAAAAAATTGGCGAAAAAAAGTAACATTTGAAAGACTCAATGCAGTTCGTTGATTGCCACTTGCCATGATTTACTATAAACAAGTTGCCATAATTGCGTAAATTACAATTTCTTTGCTCAGTTTTGTATATCATTACGCTACAATTGTTATACATATTTGCATTTATTTTTTGCCACAAGTTATACAGCAATATGCTATAATTTTTATGGCAATTTTGTTGTGCCAACAAAAATACATAATTTGGCATTTTTGCAATTTTTGTAATTTTTGCAAAATTGTACTTTACTTAAAACTTTCACTGACACAACAAATTGCTGTGAGTTAATGTGCAATAATTTAGTTTTATTTCTTTTAAATTATAGCAACTAAAAGCATCGACTTATTTGGGCTTATAAATGAACAAAAACGTAGTATAAGCATGAACAAACTGTTATGGCACTGAAATACGACTTGCTATAATTTTATAGCAAGTTTAATTTTCTTAGTTTTTGTTATAATTATTTGAAAAATATTGTTTATATACAAAAAATATTTATAAATTTGTTTGTTATAATGTTTATTTTGTGCTTGGTTTGGTTATATAATACAATAATACATTGTGCTATAAATGCATTCTAGCAAGTCATTAAAATCACAAAGCACAACTTATTTTGGGGCCAAAATGTCAGGCAAAGCATGGCATTTCTATGATTGGCGACATTGTTAGTGCATTTTATAGGAAAATTTATGTGCTATAAAAGTTATTACATTTTTCTTATTATTTATTAAAATAAATATCAATTAAATTTAAAACTTATAACATGCAATTGACCCAAACACACACATTTCGAATGAATTGCTGAATTGAATTGAGTTAACTTGACTTGAGTTGAGTTGTATTGTGTTGAATAAGCAAATGTGCTGATTGTGTTGTTGTTGTTGTTGTGTTTGTATCTCTTATCAGTGTAAATTTGTTTTTCTTTTTATTAAAAAAACGAAAAAAAAATTAAATAAAAGAAAAGCTCAACATGAAAAACAGAACAGAACAGAACAGAATAAAGCAAACGACATGCGAAAAGGTGCTGACCGCATATAAAAATCTACAATACATATTTTGCGATTCAATTCGTCGCGAAGGTACGAACGACAAATATGCAAACTTTATAACTGATGAAATGTCTGTCCGACTGTCTGTCCGACTGTCTGTCTGTCAGACTAACTGACGAATGTATGTACATATGTATGTATGTAGATACATGAGAGATATGTGCGAACTGGCCATAACGAGTGCAATGCTGATATCTCTCAATTTGTCGCCATCAGCGGCATAAATTCAATCAACTTGATGCACTCGAAATTTCTTGCTCAATTTCAAAGATGCAAATAAGACATCATCATCATCATTATCATCATGATGATCATGCTCATCAACAGCATCATCAACATCATCATCATCAATGTGAGAATCAGAATCAGTACGACACTTGTAAGCTTTGTATATGATAGTATGTTATACATACATTTTGTCGTTTTGTTATTGCTTTGCTGCAATTACACTGATTAGATACATTTTATTTTTTTGTTTTTCGTACACTGCACTCACTGACTAACCTAGTCTGTATTTGTATCTCTCTAACTATGCGAAATCATAAAAATATAAAAAGATCTCTTCTGTGCATTTCATGTTTATCAAGTTGCACTCGATTTGCCTCGCCAACTTGTATCTTGTTATGTGTGTTTATTTTTTTTTTTTTTAATATGTTTTACTTTATTTTTTTTTTTTTGTTGTTTTTCGTTTTACGTTTTTGTTGCTATTTTTTAGGTCAACTATGTCTATTTTGGTGCGTTTGTTAGTTGTTTTAGGGCAGGCAGACATGCAGGCAGGCAGTCACTCGGCATAAGTCCGACTATTCATACAAATTTGCTTGAGATACTTTACATTTTTTGTTAAGTGTTGAATGTTTTGTTGTTGTTTTTTTTATTTGTTTTTGTTTCATATTTGCAGAAATATTGAAAAGTTTTGTATACTAAGCTGCTGCTTAGTTTTCAAGACCCTTTGCTACATATAAACATAGGGCGCATATTTTATATTTCGGGATAATTTTTTTTTTTTGTTTTTCAAAATAGTTTTTAATGTTTTTTTTTTGTATTATAAAAATTTCCAATGCCCTTTACTTTGTTTAGGGTTTGTTTTTGTTTTTAAAAACAAAAAAAAACCTCAAGATCTCAAGATTTCTGCACTTGCCTCTGTTTTCCTTAGTAGAATCGTCTTTTTGAGTGTTTCGTTTTTGTAATTTTAATAGAATTTGGCATAAAAATTGAATTCTTTGAGTAACTTTTATGCGCTTGGTCATTTACGGTTACTCATTAATCACTGAGAATGATTTGGCTGCTTTCTTTGTGCCAAATACTTATGTACTTTTATACTTTCACAATTTCAAGCATTTTTTTTTTTTTTTTTTGTTGCTTATCTTTTGAATACTGTCTTGAAGTTTTCGTGCAAAGTTCTTGCGTCTTAAACTTCGATTGTTCCTTTGTTAGGAAGCAACTCAATGCTTAATACATATTGTTAATATAATTAATATAAAAGTATTGGCCGCACCTCTTTTCGGGCAAAATATTTTGTAAAAAAAAAAAATGTTTAATGAGTTAAAAAAAATCTTTCAAGCTCATTTATTGCATGCTTTGGACTCACATGAAGTCAAGTATAAAACTTGACTTTTTTGTTTTTGGATTTTTCTGTTACGAAATTTGCACGAAAATAAGTGAAAAAACAAAAGATTTTCAAAAAAGATACAATACAAATTCATGAGTACAATAATTGTTGCACTTCAACGAACAATAATAATGATGATAATGATGTTAATGTTAACGATGACGTTAGTATTAATGATGTGTTTTTATTATATTTTGTATAGACAAAGTTTTATGATATAAATCTAATATGATACTTAAATGGGCGTTTTGTTTTTGTTAAATGAATTCTCATTGTTGTTGTTGTTGCTGTTGAAATGTCACATGTGCTAAAGATTTATTGATTTTTTTTTTGTTCCCCCTTTTCTACACAGATACAAAGAAACATACATATGTATATGTATGTAGATAGAGATAAGCCAAAAACAAAGTCATTAGCACTGACCTAGGTTCGGATAACTTGTGACTTGGTGCGGTGCCAGTGTAGCAGTAACATTATCAACACCAACATAATCTTTAATACTAATAATAATAATAATAAGAAGAAGAAGAACAATCAGCACAACCTTAAGCTTTCTTTATGTGTAATACAGTTGAAAAAAAAAACAACAAAATAATCATAATAATAAGTAAATCTTATATTATACATGTTGTTATAGTTGAGATGCTGTGACCTGATATTTAAGCTCTGAATGAATGACTGACTAAGTGACAAAGTGACTGACAGACAGACAGACTGATTGAATGACTGATTATGTGTGTGTGTGAGAGCATCTTTAACACCAATGAGGCGTACAAGTGTCAAACTAAATGACTATCTGACTGCCTGTCTGACTGTCTGTTTGACTGTATGGCTTATGTTCTTAAAAGTTGCTATCGTCACTTTTCATTCTTTCTCTACAAAAGATTCTTCACACATGACAGATACTCAGACCATTGCTCTTTCAGTTGTACGCTCGTTCGCACGATTGCTCGATTGCTCGCCTCGTCTTGGCACACTCGATAGTTGTTGTTTGTTTGTTGGTTTGTTGTTTTTTTTTTTTTTAATAATTTAATATTCTGTTTTCAGTTGAGCTCAGTTGAGCGCGCCGAATCATATAGACAGTGAGACAGGCCGGCTAGCTGGCTAGCTGGCTGCCTGGCTGCTTGCCTGACTGCCTGGCTGGCCAAGCATTCAGTCAGTCATTCATATATACAATCGTCAGTCAGTTGTTTCTGTGGCGCGCATACGGACGCATTTGCACTTCTCATTACAATCGTATTCGTATTCGATTCGATTTGTTTCTATATAATATTACGTAGCTTCATCTTTTTGTATCTTATTTTTCGTTGAATTTTTTTTTTTGACTGTGCCGTTTTGTTTATAACTATGAAATAATACAGCGTATGTACATATTGTGTTTTGTTTATTATTTATTGCTTGAGTAATTATTTAGCTTAACGTAATGCAAAAAAAAAAAAATAATAATAATAAATAAATAGTTGATATTAAAACTAATAGCGCAGAAAAATTATGTTAAAACAAGCGCACTTAACTGAATCTCTACAAGTGTGAAGATATAAAAAAAAAAAAATTAAAAAAAAAAAAAATAAATATTGTCTCAATTGTTTGTCGTTAGAAAATATTCGTTGTTTAAAAAAAAAATTAACAATATACAAAATAATTTTGAGAAACTGTTTAATTAAATGTTCTCTTGAAATAAATTTTTTAAAATATTTGAGTAATATTTTTGTAGAACTAACTGGTTTAAAAACGAAGCATTTTCACAGTTTTAAACAAAAGCGGTACAAACCGAAATAATAATAAATAAAAAAATAAAATTTGTTAGTGTGAAGATTATAAAAAAAAATGAAAAAAGTATATAAAACTGAAGGGAACATCAGAGGGTTTTTTATAGCACACTTCATTTCAACTATCTGTAATGTTATTTGGTCAGAATTTGTATATAGTCAAATTAATAATTTTATTATAACAAACAAAAACTTGACGTGAGATTTTCATATGTTGATAATTTTCTGGTTGCCTGGTTCCCCTAAGCTCTTTTTTTTTTAACAATTTTCGTTAATAATATTAAACTTAATAATATTTTTTGTTTTTGTTTTCTTTGCAGGTATGTTTGAAAAGTCAAAATCTCCCGTTGTCTTTCATAAAGCATAAAGTAAGTCATAAAATTCTAAGTTCAAAATATCTTTTTGTCTGCGCATATTCATCGTATTGTATAGAAGCTAAGTCGATGGCAAGTAAATTAATTGAACAATCTCGTTAAGTGTTTTCAAACCGGTTGAACGTTTGAATGCCGTTTGGCTTCAGATGAACGTAAAATTGAGTCAAATAATGATGATTTGTAAATTAACACAAAAAGTGTTGATCACTTCTTTTCGAACTCAGCTCAGCTCAACTCAACTCAATTTATATCAACTGTTGTTGTTGACATGTTAAATATTTGTTTGCCTAATTTAAGTCGTTAGCAGGAAGTGCAGACTTTTGCAGAAACCCGCTTAGAAATTTGCACAATTAACTTTAATTTTTGTTTTTTATTTATTTAATCATTTATTTATTTATTGTTTGTATTTGTTGTATTTTTTTTTTTTTTTTGCATGTGTCTTGTGTTTGCTTAAATGCTATAAATAAATTAATATATAGAATATCATTTTCAAGCGCAAAACACAAATAATTTTTTCTCTGAAAATGCAAAAATGACATAAAAATTTTATGTTTTAAGCGAAAAAAAAATGCTGACACACATAATTAGCACGAGTAATATTGTTTAAAAGAGAAAAGAAAAAAAAAGTTCAAACAATTTCAAGGAAAATGTTCAATGATGAGTTGATGAACTATCAAGCAAGATGATGATCAAGTGATGATGTTCATCATCAATGATGTTGTGTTTAATTTTCATAAGAAGAAAATCTTTTTTGTAGTCTAATTGATGGTGGTTCTTATATAATATAATTATTATCTTATATTGTATATAATAATGAGAATGAACTATCATGCAAGCGCAATGATAATGTTTATCATCAATGATGAATTGTTGAAACTTTGAAAATTGTCTGTCTTTATCTTATATCCCTATATATGCTTATAAACGAAATAACTCACTCACTTATCCTGAGTTGTCCGAAGTCGAATTTATAATTGAGTTGAAATTTTGTAATATAGACGCTTACTTTGAATGGAATGCCCAAAAATCGCATTCACTTTGCCTTTGCGAAATGCTCGGGCATGAATTAATAGTATTTTAATAATATTCATAAAAAAACAACTCAGTCATAAAATAATCTTTATCTGTTCTTCGTGTCTAATAAAATTGATATATATACAATAATTCTTTGCTTTGTAAAGATTAAAATGTTTTAGTGACATTTATAGGTAGCGTGAAGCTTTATCGAATTATAAGATTATTTTATAATCTTAGCTCAATAATGATCTCTTAAACGTTTATGTGAATCTTTATTTTTTTGTTCAATCTTTAAACGTTAATTATTTATGTAAATGGTTTTGTAACCAAAAACATTTGTTATTTAATTATTAAACAATTATAAAAGTTAGTCCATAATAAGTTTCAAACAATTTGAATATTTAAATGATGTGTCAATTATTTCTAAACTTTATCTATGCCTTTAAATGGCCTGCAATGTATTTGTATTTGTTCATGCACATTTTCAATAAGTTTAAACTATAAAAAAAAAAAACCTATTATCATTTCAGTAGGAATACGAAGAAAAATTCATCAAATCGAAGCGTTAATTTTTTTTTAGATTATCACATTTGACATACTTACTTGTCAGTGTAGCTTGAGTTCATCATCATCATCATCATTATCATTATTTAGATTAAGCAAATTACGGTTATACGGAAACTAACTATAAAGTTAAAGAATGTAGGGAATGACTGATCTGACGTCAAACAGCGGCGAACAGAAGAAATCAACAATTAATAATTAAAAACAAAAAACAAAACAAAAAAAAAGTAAACAAATTAAAATCAAAGCAAACGAAAATTGCAAGGAATTTTTTCAAAAATATTTTTATTTTATTTATTAATGCTTTTTCTTCTACCAAATATGTTTTGTTTTTGGCGCGAATTCAATAAAATTAGGCGAGAAAATAGAAAAGAGATAAAAACAAATTGTAATAAATAATATTTTGTTTATAAATGTTTTATTTCATGCGATTTTTAAATAGAATTTTGATTTTTTTTTTTTTTAATTATTATTGTTGTTCTTGTTGTTGTTGTATTGCACAATTAACCTAAGCTGACGTACGCAATTAAGCAAAATTGAAATCATATATGTATTTATGATGCAAATTGCTTGCTAAGGGCAAAGTTTATTCACCCAAAAGTAGCATGTTGTTGTATATTTTATTGTATTGGTACAAGGGTTGTTTTTCTAATATGCCAAATGTTATGACATGAGGGAGGGGAGGGGGGTCTGTGGCGCTGTTTCAAGTGCAATCAAGGTACAAATGCAAATTGCATTAAACCAAAACAGAAGCCAATGGCAACGACGATGTTTGTACTTATGTTTCATGTATTGCATTGAAAATGAAAATCATGCTCAAGTGATTGCTAAAAAAAGGGGGGGGGAGGTGTGGTGTTCAGGTAACACCCAGAAGGAGACAACTCCGACTTTACAAAGTATCTACATATATTCTTGATCAGCTCGACAAGACAAGTTGATATTGCAAAATCCGTGCCTAGATCTCAGAAACTATAATAGACAGAAACAAAATTGTTTCGCAGGTCGATTCTGTCATTCATTAAGCAGATCAAGTTTATTTGGTTTTTCCCCACTACGAATTAGTTTGGGGGTGAGGGCCAAAAAACTGAAGCTGCTTTGGGTAAAAAAAAAATTATAAAATTGGGATTTTCTCGGCTTGGAATATAAAATTTGACGTGTATATAGTTGACTTGAAATCCAAAAAGTTAGAACAGAAAAAGGGGCGTGGTCACGCACCCATATAGTAAAAATTTAAAACACTTACATATATCTTTGGAACCATATATCCTACAAGAATGAAACTGCGCATGTACACTTTTGGAATGGAGTATAATAAGATTAAATTATAAAATAGGCGTGACCACGCCCACATATATAGCCAAAATAGAATACTGTTATTTCTCTGGAACCAATTGTGGCCTAAAATAGTAAAAATATGATATTGAATGAAAATGAAAACTATTTCAATTGAAAAGTGGGCGTGGCAATGTCCTCAGACTGCTGTTACAAAATGAAGGTACAGTGTATGTCGAAGTCGAGCACTCTCGACTGCTTTTTTATGCTTTAATTGTCGTCTCTCTCGCGACAATGACGTGCTTTGACTCTAAGCTAATTATGGCCTATGACACACACACACACACACACACACACACACACTGGGACTTGTTCTTAAGCCCATTCATGTTAAAAAGTCGTTGACGCTTAAAGTCAAGGCGTCAGCCAGCCGGCCGGCCGGTGAGTCAACAACAACGCTACATTGCACTGGTCAGTCACTTCAGTGTGGGTGGTGGCTGGTGTGGTGTGTGTACGGCTTATGTTTTATGCTTATGCATATGTGTGTGTTCGTATCTGTGTGCCTGACTGGAGTCTATGATGTTGATGATAATGATGATGAACGGATGTGTGGCATTAAATTGTCTCTCACACTTATTCAATGTGCGAAATTCGTATATATTTCACATACTTTGCTTACTTTATACATTTATTTATTTATTTATTTGCGTGTATCTGTGCATGTGTCTGTATCTGTGTGTGTGTGCGTGTGAAAACTCCATTGCGGAAATTATTAAATGACAATGCGTTTCGTTTTTGTTTGAAAAAAAAAATACCCTACACCTTTTTTTGCGACTTGTTCGATTTCATGGCATGCAATTGGCGTTTGTATAGTGTAGGGTATCAAATAATCTATATGACTGTATTGCAATTACATGTTTTGTTCATTTAAAAGAATATTGCATATGTATATATGATCGGCAGAATATATAATCAACTTCTGTTTTGTTTGTTTGTTTTTCGTTGCTGTTTGTTGTTGTTGTTGTTGTTGTTAATGTCATTGCGTGGGCTTAAATTAGTAATGTCTGTCATCGTTAAGATTTTGTTTATTTTTCTAAAAACAGTCAATCAATTAAACAGTCAATCGGTCTGTCCAACTGTCTGTCTCTCTGTCCAACTATCTCTCAGTAAAACGATCTTTTTTTTAAAAAAAATTAAATAAATAATAACAAAAATGACTGGAAGATTCGAAATGTCTTTACTTTTTTTACTCTTTACTTTTGTTGTTTCTCAAAATCATCATTGATTCTTGCGTTTATTTTGTTAGGGAGAATGAATAAGAAAGTTCTTTCAGACCAAGAAAACCTGACGAAGTATGTGTGAGTGTGTGTGAGTTGAGCGTCTGAAAGGTGCATGCATTTCACTTGCTCTTTCTCTCCCTATCAATGACCATGTCATTGTTGTTGTTGTTATTGTTATTGTGCTGACAATTATATATTAATAATAATGATGTTGATGATTACAATGTCTTTGTTGTTATTATTATAATATAATTTTCATGACTGTTGTTGTTGTTGTTAATCATGTGCAAGCAGCAGCTGACTAACTGGCTGACTGAACTGAACTGAATTGAACTTCTTAACAAAAGATACTTCCGTACTTCTTGTTCTTTGACTTTGACGGGAACATGCACAAATGTTTAACACAAAAAGTACAACAAATCAACATGGTTTTGTTGTTGTTGTTGTTGTCGTTGCATAGTTAACTTGAAGCGCGTTTCACATTTTATCTTCTCATGCATTTTATGCCCCATGACTTATGCACCTGTGCCATGTCTTCTGTAACGCCTTCTCCTTTCTTTTTTTTTTTTATTGATTAGTCGCATAACAAACTAACCTAACATATTGTTTAGGCTGTTATGACACTTGCCAATACCTTTTAAATTTTTTTTTTTAATTTCAATCAAAATCTCATGTGAGATACAGAGGGAGAGTCCCGTGATTTATGGAAGGTTGCCTTATGAATTCTACTTATTTTGTTTGTAATTTCATCGGATCTCTTAGGGAATTTTCTTTTTTAAAGAATTTATTTTTATACTTATATTTTTCCAATAATTTCTCTTGGTTCCTTCGCGCAGTAAATTTTTTCTTTTATGTTAAAAATATATATGTATGTACATAATTCTTGCCTGCCGCACATTTCAATTATAGTGTGCGAAAAAAAAAAAAAACTATTCGCAACTAAGAAAACGAAAGAAAAAGTCGCTCTCAACCAGAATCAAGTTACAAACAGTTCATTGAACTTTCGCGAAACGTTCATTTCATTAGCTCTTTCGTTCGTTCTGTCGTTTGTTCGTTCTTTAGTTCTTTCATTCATGCATTTCTACTTTGAGAATTCTTCTTTTTTTATAAATTTATGCTGTGTGTGTTTGAATTTGTAAATTTCTCTCTTTAAAGGGGGGCTGTGAGAGCTAAGATTAAGAAAAAAAATATAAATAAATAAACATATATGATTGTAGTATGAAATAGTCAGGACCAAAATGCCTTGTTCGGATCTGAAAATCTGTTTTCATGCTAAGACAAAATTAAACAATAAAATTTTGAGTTTTATTTTAAAACATAAACAATTTATAAAATATAACTTTATCTAAATTTAATCCATTGTATTAAATAAAATAAAACTAAAATAGCTAAAATACGGAACTCTCTACGGAGCTCTACGCACTTAAGATCATGAGATCACTTCTGTAAGCGAGACAAGAAGAAAATTAAATTATATTATATATATTTTTTTGTCATCATGTATCAACGCACCATTCGGTTTGGGAACTTATCATAGCTTAACGTGTTTATGGCATTAAGCGAATCATTTGATATATGTGGCGATTCAGTGGGCGGCGGCGCAGTCGGGCCATCGGAACCAGTAGCAGCAGCTATTTTTGGATGCTGGACATCGCCACCAACGACAGTTGCATTATCCGTGCCGCCCGCCTTTAAAGACATTTTACCAATTTGCAAGATCAGCTCTTCGATGCGTTGCGACTTAATATCGATTATATTTGCCATATGTTCGATTTTCAATCGTGTCGAATCAATCAGATTATCCTTAGCAATGCACTCACGTTGTAATTTCTCGTATAGCGAATAGAGTATCATTTTCTGTGGCATTTGTACAATGCCATCGCCAATTTGTTTATTAACGACAATTGTCTTAATCTCATCATTATCGCGCCAGACTTGTTCCTGCTTTGCCTCGGCTGCCTTTAATTCGGCACGTTGTGCCTTACATTCCACCTTGATTAGCTCATGTAATAGCACTTCGATAGCGCCGCAATCACCGCTGGCTAACGATAACATAAAATCGCGACCCAATACAAAGCCAAGCTTTGCTAACACTTTTGTATTGAATGTTTGCCAATTAATTAATTTTAATTGTATGCCATTTTTCGATGGATAATTGTACAGATCAATCAGTTTCGGATATGTTGGCTTAAGTAGCTCAGCCAATGGTAGCACATCGGAGAACTCGCGTCGCACTTTCGCCGGATTGATCTGATGCTTGTGCAGCCAATCGTGCACTCGCTCCAATTCCTTCGGTGTTAGCTTCTTTTTGTTAAGCGGCATATATTTTGAGTTTGTTTTTGCCAAAATAAGAAAAAAAAATCAATTAAAATTCTACTTTTGTAATGCAAATAATATACTTGATATTATTTAATAATGACTATGAATAATTTGTTTTTTTCCGAGCTACTCAACTGAGGTCTTATTACTAACTGAAATGTGTTTGTAAATTTTTTTATGGACATTTTTTTAAAGGCGTACTTTGGTGTTTTCCTTGTTTTTATAAAATTACTGACTTACATAAGGCACATAATCTGATTTTAGTAGGCCTGTATAGTCATCTGGACGTAATCTTGAAATTTTTTTGGAATTATTGCTCGTGTCCTATAGGCTCTCTTAACTTATTGGAAATAAGATCGATTTTTTTTTTTTGTTTCATATATTGTACATATGTGATTTTATTACATTATTTTATATTTCATATTTTGTAACTCTTTTTGTTTTTTACTATGTCATTTAACAATTTTTACATGGAATTTTCTTAAATCGTATAGTTGGATTATTTTATATTTATTTGTTTTTATTTTGCTCACTTCTTGCAACAATTTCTTCAGACGCTTTACTGGTAACGACCAACTGCGAATGAGAGAAAGAGAAACAAACACAATTAGTTTAGCATTAAAACGTCTTTGAACAACTATAATTTAAGGCAAAAAATGTAATCGTGGTGTAAAATAGCGTCTGCCAATCATTTTATTTTCAATATATTATTATTTTCTTACAAACAAAACTCAAAATTTTTACTTATTACTTAAAATTTGCATTTAAATTTCACGTGTCTTTTACAAAAACACACACATATGTGCATAACATTGCACTGTTAAAATGTTATTGCGGCTGTTGTGGTCAGCAAAGGAGTGCCTAAGATAACAGAGCAGTACCACGAAGGCTCTGCTTACGCGTTATACGTTTTCGTATGTTGCATTTCATTTTTGATAAACTTTTACGTATGCTGCTAAAGCATTCATGTTTCAATTTGTTGGCTTTTTTGTTGTTGTTGATGTTATTGTGCATGGCATGCATAAGTTTTTCATTCTCAGGGCGTGCACCTTCTGTTGTTGCTGGTGTTGTTAACTCTGTTGCTGTCACCGACTCCGTCTCTGTTGTTGTTATCTTTGCCGGCATTAGTAACGCATGCTTACTTTTATTTGTTTTCATTCTGTTGGCACGTTGCATAACATTTGCAATTCTGTTATTACCAGCGTCTTTAGCAGCAGCAGCAGCAGCACTTGCACGGAAAAGTGGCAGCGTTTTGGCCAAATTTAAGATGACCGCTGGCGGTGCTGGTATATGGAGTGTTTGTTGCATTCGTTTTTCAATGATTTGACAATGTAACTCATCGATGCGTTCACTCTTCAGATACACCATATTCTCAAGATGTGCACACTTTTGTTCAATTTGTTTAATAAGCTCATATTTGGTATTTAAATCACGCACCGCCTGTCCGTATAACTTAAAAGTGATCATTTTTCGATGCACAACAACGTTGTCACCTGTCTTTTGCGTCACATTCACCACGATTACATCTTTAATTGTTTATTTGTTGTTGTTTTTTTTTTTTTTTTTTGTTTTATACATTTACTTAATTATTATTATTGTTTAACATTGTTATAACATACCTGAAACCGCGGCCTGTCGCTGTTCGGCAGCTGTTAAGTCTGTACCAACTGCTGTCTCCATGTTAACGCTCTCCGAGATGGCTGCGCCCACGTTCTGCTCATTCGCCTCCGTCATTTCGTGTAGCAACTTTTGACAATTATGCAAACGCATAATTCTATAGAGCAACATATCGATTACGCCGGGCGTACAACGTGCCACCTGCTCGATGTCCTCGCGCGTCATTCGCACTCCTAGACGATTGAGCACACGTTTGTTGAATAGTAACCAATTGGACACCTTCGACTGTACGCTGTTCCGTGGCATATAGTAGTTGGGATCGACCATGTCAGGATAATATTTGGCCAGCAGACGTGCGATCGGCACAACATCGGTGAATTCACGGCGTATGTGCGCCGGATTAATGTTGTGCGTCTTCAGCCAACGATGCAGCTCGTCCTGCTCGTATGTGCTCAACATGGAGCGATGTGTTTGTGGCATTTTTTTTTTGGTTGCTTTTGTTAATTTTTTAAACGAATTTTGATGCCAAAAAAAAAAATGTAGTAATAAATTAATAAATAAATTAAAAAAAAAAAAAAACAAAATTGAAAAAAACGTGCACAAAAAAAAGGGGGAGAGAAAAAAAACTGAAATGTTGTGTGCTATTGCCGGAAAATTGTACTAATGAATTTCTATGTGGCCCATTGAAGTTTGATTTAAAGTTAAAGCGCAGGTAACTTATGTTTTCAAAATTGTTTTAGACAACTTTCCATAGATTTGTGTAAAAATCAAGTATACGCAATGTGAGCACAAAATCGGGCTTATGTGTGTGCGTTGCCACGCCCATAAAATGCTTACATATACCAAGCGTTGTGCTTTTTAAAGCCTTTTTATTACATTTTCAATGTTATTTTTGGTTGTCAATTTTTTAATGCCGTATGTTGCCACACTATATACGTAAACATAAGAAACCAAAATACATTTTTGGTAATTTTTTTTTTTTTGCATATTCGTTCACCAAAATTTGTTAAAAAATTTTTAATTATTTGTTTGTTTTGTTTTAATTGCAGTTTCAGTAAAATTATACACATTAAGTAAATTTTGCGCATTGACATGCAGTAAGTGCATACATGTTTCAACATGATATACGGCACTTAAACGCTCAATTATACTATAAAATGCAAAAATTGCATAAAATATAAGCAAAATTGTTAGCCTTTCATAATCACCATTATTGTCCTTTGTTTTTGTTTTTGTCTCTTTCTCGCCTGCCCTTTGGCCGGAAACAGTGCAATTATCGCTATTATTTAAATGCATTTTGTTAAACAGTGAAAATATGTCATGCATTTATCAACGACATGCGATGCCAATTACAAAGCGTGACCGTACCAACAAATAATAAATTATTGAAAAACAAATTATTCGTTAGGAGAAATGTTTTATATTTTGTTGTTTGCTAATTGCTAACATTATAGCTTGTTATCGTGTCGTTCGACCATTAGTTACATCATTTAAGAGTATTTATTTTTCAATTTTGCATTATTTTATTTTAAAGAAAAACATTTTAATATTTCATTTGACAAATTGACATATCAATACGATTCAAGTATGCACCGCTTTTACGTACACATACGGCAAAGTGTTGCGCATATCAAATAAAATGACACAGAAAGAATGCATTAGCACAACCGAATTTATTTGTCTCAAGTTGCGTGTGTTTTAATAGATATATACGGCACACGTGCGTACGTTTCATCTTGGTCGTCAGCATGGTCGGCCGCCATTCTTGCCTCAAAAAAAATCCAACAGATGGCGCTTAACAATGCGTAAAAGTAGTTTGCTCCTCATTGGTGTAGTTTTATAGGCACCTCATAGTTACAGTTTTACAAGCACACCACACATATTTTTATTTTCGCTTGGCGTATTTATTTGACTGGCCAAAAGCTTTTACTCGCTTATCTTAAAAAGCATGATAACTCCTGATAATGTTTTTTCGATAGTGCAGTTGTCATGTCAGCCTAAAACTGTGCTCTATTTATAGATCTGCGAACAGCGTTAATGTGCAACTGCATCTGCAGCAAGAACAAAAACGTTTGCAATATTGCCAACAAAACTCATTGCCAGAGTCTTATCAAAGTGGTGATTCAACAACATCAACAACAACGTCGACATCGACGCGTGAGCAAACGACACCAGCTAAACACGCTAGCAAGTAAGTGTTTGTTTGATTGATTGATTGGCAAGCATTCCTTGCGCACATTCGTCTCATCGTTACAGTTGTAGGAGCACTGCACATTTTTTTTTGTTAGCTTAAATTCTTACAACTCATATGTACATACATATGTATGTAGTCTACAGTTTCACAAGTATGAGTTTGTGATATTCTAGACAGTTGCAAAAGCACATTTCGTGTTGCCCAAATTGACTGTTGTTCTGCTCTTTACCTATTACAGTTGCAGAGTTACTATGCAATTAGTAAAACCATAGAAATTCATTCAGTTTCTTCTTCTTCGTTGTATTGAACAGCTTTTCGTCGATAAACATCTTATCTTTACACTTTTGGCAAACACACAAACTAAGATAAGTCACAATTTAATCATATTTGCAATTTTAACTGTTTTATTTTTAACAAAAGTGTTTCATGTGACAAAATTCATAAATTCAATGGTCATGTGTTCATTGAAACGAGTAAATGATAAAAACTCATGCTCGGAATGACCATTATTGGCGCATTGGTGAAGCCCATAAACAAATAAAAGAAAAGCGCATGTAAAATGTAAACTTTTTTCTAAGAAATTTTGAAAGCGTAAATACCTCAAAATAATTGACAATATCTTCTGAAAGTCCAGTGATAAATCACTAATGTGTATTCTAAAATCACGTACCTGTTAAAAGTTCTTGTTGCGAAAACTCAGACAGACGGAACCGAGAAAATAAGAACTTTCTGTTCGTTGGTATTGGATCAAAGAGACTTTTAGAACCTAGAATATCGTTCTAAAAACTATTCGAAGAGAAAGAGATAAGATCTCACACTGAGTAGTCCATAAACATATATGGCCAGTGAGCCAGTCAAGAGTTAATTACTTCTTGTGCTATTTTTCATTTTATTATGAATTTATTTGCATCGTGATCACCAGCTATTCGTCAATAGATACAATATCTTTGCTCTTTGGCAAACTCAAATTGTGATAAGCCAAATTACTAGCATTTGCACTTGGTAATTGTTTCAGTGAGTCATCAAATATGACCGGAAATATTTGCAAAAGTGCTTAATTTTCTGTGTATTGAGAGAATAAACGCTCCCGAAATGTCTGCCTTGTAAACTATTAATCTATTTCGTACAATATGTTCTATAAGTCTGTCTCAGACAGAAATCTATAAGTCATCCATGTAACTAACGAATTATAAACAAATATCTATTATTTTATGTTTAATCTACTGATCTTCTGTTCTATATTGATATCTAGATCCAGTTATCCCTTTGGCTAACTATCAATATACTGACCTATTTATTTATTTATCTACTTAAATATCGCTTCAAACACTTTGTATCTGTCTATTGATTCCTTTGTTATTTTTTTAACTAAAAATTGTTTTTGCAGTTGGTTGAACCCAGGTGCAATTTATTAAAAAGATACGATTACATTTGTCTTTATAACAAGGCACTTTGTGTGTGTTTGTTGTTGTTGTTGTTTTGTTTATTGTTCTACTTTTTTGCACACCTGTTGCTGCAAGCACTACAAAGCCAGCAACAACAATAACAACAACCGATTTCGTTGTCTTAGCACTGACATGCTTATCAGTGTTTGTTGCTTGCCTAATCAAGCAACCTGCCCGGCCTCCACGCCCTTCGACCAACCCCTGCAATGCTTCCGCAATGGTGCTGAGTGCCAGCAGCGCAAAGATAAGAATTTCTGCGAAATTTACTTTTTTTTGTTCTTATTTTATTATTTCAATACAATTAAAGTTTTTAGTTGTTTCTTTTTTTAATATAGGCTCAGGTGTTGGTACAGGTGCCTTGATAACATTTTTTGAATGGGTCACGCCGTCTATTGCTTTCGACTTAATTGTTTCATTAACTTTTTTTCACCCCCCCCAATTTTGACGCTTGGCTTATCATTAATTTGTCATGTTGTCATTGAATTTTCTTGACTTTTATTTATTTTTTTTTTTTTTTACACAACTGTTTAATGCATCAGCGATTTTGGGCACGCGACTTCACTTTATCATAAGTATCGCTCGATTTCTCATATATCTGAAAATATATTTCATTATTTTCTAACTGTATTGTCCCCCCAAACTTTGTGACTCACTAATATCATTGATAAGCGTGCGCCTTCGTTGGCTTGTGACTCATGGCCCCTTGACATAAACGTGTCTGTTGTCAGACCCTAATGCGTTCCCAATAAAAAAGTTATTGGTCGTCAGCAGCACAAAAAACTGACCTGAATCATTAATATTATTATTATGAGTCATCTTATCGTCGTTTAGATTTCAAAGGTTTACCGTTTAATCAACATTGTTTTGTAATTAATCAAAATCATGTTAGTTTTGATACAATGACCTATGTTCATACTGATTTTAATGATAATTTTAAGCTTATTAATTATTCAATGGCTTTGCAATTGTGTTTAAATTATACTCTTTTGATTCTAAAAATAATGCTCCTTTCAATGTATAAGGATATATTGTTTATAGTTGATATATTCTTATAATCTTATTATTAAACCATCAACAATATTGATAATATAAATAAATTTGAGCATCTTCTGTGCTCTCTACCAAAGCCTCTCTAGAAGTCGCCAATGAATAAGCAAAAATTTGTACTTCAAACTAAACAATCAAAAAATATAATTATTCTAAATAAAAAAAAAAAAAGAAAAATACCCCTTGAAAAAAAAAAACAAAAAACAAAGTCTACTGTCGTTCCATGATAGGCGCAGTGATCTACACACCTAGTGGGTTTGTTCTCTATATACATACGAGTATGTTTGCATGTATCTGTGTGTATATAGAAAAAAAGCCTGCAGCACTTGAAAACTGTCAAAAAAAAAAAAAGAAGAAAAGATTTTTATCATCACTCAAAATTATTAAATAAATTTCTCAAGCAGACATACTTAAAAAAAAGAAAAATAAGTAAAAATAGCAAATTGAAAGAGCAAAAGTTGAATTGAAATTGATAATTTTAAATGCTATAAACAAAGCAAAACAAAAAAAAAATGTCTTATATAAAAAAGAAGCGTAAGAGACAGGGAGACTGACAAAAAAATAATGACTTCAAAAATGAGGCAAAGTATTGAATATTATAATCATTGCTTACAACGTGCATTATCTAATAATCATTTTCAGTAGCAAGCAAACTAATTAAAAGATAATAAATTTTAAGTGCATGTGTGGGTGAGAGAGTCTACATAGAATTTGCCTACAAACCTGCAGCATGACAACAACAATTTGCTCTCAGCTCGGATTTATCAAAAGCCAAAAACAATCGCATGCTGCAAGTGCCGTCACTTTGTGTTTGATTATGTCAATCAAAAATTCTCTTATCGCCGCAACTTGTGCGTATGACATAAAGCAAAATTAAAACGAAAATAAAACATGATACAAGTGAAACAAAAACAAAAGGCACACATTGAGCATTGAAATTGCCAACGAAAGACAGTGGGAGTATGTGTGTATGTGTGTGTGGGAGAGCGCACGTTAGTGAGCGTAAGCAAAGGTGCCCAATTGGACACAGAACACCTTCTAACTGCCTTATGGCTGCGTGCTGGATCATGTCTTCCGATTTCTTCTAATTTCCGATGGCGTTTATATGGGTGATGTCCGCTTTTCGCCATGTATAGAATCTTCCACGTTCGCTCCCAAAAGAAGCAACACTCTCTTCTAAAAGAAGCGACACTCGCGGCAAAAGAAGTAACAGAGCATGAGTTGTTGTTGTAACTTTTCGTTGCTGTTATATTTTGCGTTATGTTTCTCTGTCATACGACGACGTTGAACGCACCCGCAACCTCCTTGTCTACACTTACAACACCTTCTACTCGCATGGCGGGTAGAATGTGCAGCACTTTTTCCCGTTGGGTAGTATTTTTTGTAATCAGTATTACTGAGAGTGAGGTAAAAGCCAAGGCAAAGGCAAAGGTAGCGGCAGCAGAGACAGAACTTCTATATGAAGGTGTTTATTTTGTTGTGACATTTTCAGTGCACGCGAGGCGCTGGCGTTGTATGGCCGCATTCAATAATAACGGCAATAATTTGCAAAAATTAATAAGAATTTTTTTGTTTTAATTTCGTTGTTGTTATTTTAAGTGCAAGTAACAAAATAACAACAAACGGCAAAAGACAACAAATCAAAGAAGAAGTATCAAATGTGCTGTGAACAAAGTGCCGCAAAATAACGGCATTATTATTTTGCCTTTGCTGTTTTTTTTTTTTTTTTGTCTTCAATTTTATTTTAACAAAACTAAAAAAGACAACTACCTTAAAATAAAGAAAGTAAAAAAAAGTCAAGTGCAGCAAATTATATTAAATAATTAAAAAAAAGAAAAAACAAATAAAAAGATGATCACTAAACCGTTAGCCGGTGACGCTGACGCTAGCGTCGATGCTGGCGCTGATGCTGGCGTTGGCACCATCCATCATGCACACAGTGAAAATGATGTAAACGCGGCAGCGATAAGTGAAAATGCCGCATTGCCATTGACGGCAAACGAAATCGGCGCCGTATGTCCACGGCCACGTAAATCGGGTTCACGTCCGTCCAAAGTTGCTAAAATCGCCAATAGATTCAAACGTATCTCACACATTGAATTGAGCAGTAGCAATCACAGCAACAGCAACAACAATGGTGTCAGTTGTGATCCAAATGGCGGCGGCCTGGATGCAAGCACAAAGCAACGACAACATTACAGTTCAACGCCGTAAGTGATGAAGAGCTATAAGCAAGACAAGTAACTGTTTCTTTCGCATGACTCGTTACAGTTGCTTGGTTAGCTGAAAGTGTACAAAAACAAAACTTTTATTGACATTTGAAAAGTTAAAACGAGTAATCACTTTTATTTGACTCGTTACGCGCACTAGGTCATATACAATTGCACGCTAATATATTTTGACGTTAAGTAACCGTTTGTCTTTGATTCGTTACAATTTTTTTAATTGCTGCTTGTGGCCTTCATTGGATTTGGGCGTTAAAGTAATTGTTTTCAAACAATAATTCGTTACTGCACTTAAATGTTGGAAGAAGGTGCGCTTTTGGACAAGGCGTGCCATGAACTCAAGCCAACAAATCTGCAGCGCCTTCAAATTTCAATGAAATTTCATTGATATTAAAAGCACTCATATTTTTAATTACAACAAAACTGAGTTGAGTCATCATTGAGTTGTAGGATCGAAGAGTTACAAGAATTTGCACATGCTCGTAACTAACATTGAATTGTATGGTCATAAATTGTGTGTGATAAGCTTATCACTAGCTGCTCTCGGCCAATCCATGAGTCATGGCTCATGCTTATGCCACAAAAGATACTTTATACTTCACTCATTCATTCATTCATTGATGGTGTAGCAACGACAACAACTTTTGGTATAAAGTCTGTTTTAATGCAACATCGAAAATGTTGCAATTGTTTGTATCTTTTTATTAACAACAACAACAACACAAAAGCTTCCTTTTCGCCATTTATGATTGTTAATAAATTATTACAAAATGTGTTCTTTTTATAGCATTATTTGTGAACGCAGCTGTGACGATGGTGCTGCGTCCCATTGTTGTTGTTGGGTATTGACATACTTTTGTTTACACTTTCTCACACTGTGCTCGATCCTGAACTTGGCCATAAATTATGTATGGTATATGAATTGTTATCAATTCTTTGTTTGTATTTCGAACAACTTTTTAAGTTTTTGTTTGATAAACGTGACATTTTGCTAAACAGCATGTAAATATTATTTGAAGCGCTTAAATACAGTTACATACATACATACAGTGTGCAGGGTACATCGGGAAACCAAACGAGTTTGTAACAATTTTCGAAAATTATTGCAAGGGGACGTCCATAAATTTCGTGAGATAAAATTTGGGGAGGGGGGTTCATCGGACATCTCATGTGATTTTTTTAGATCACAAGTTTACCATTTTTTTCAAAAATTTAAGCAAAAAAAAAAAAAAAATTTATTTTTTCATAAAATTTTTAGCAAAATCTCATGTGAGATTCAGAGGGAGGGGTTTGTCAAAATCTTACTAAATCTCATCAAGAAGAAAGGAGGGGTCTAAATTTTTAGAAAAAAAAACTCACGTTATTTATTAACGCCTCTAATTGAAATTTAAAATTTAATTGTATAAAAAATTATATACATATGTATGTATTAGAGGCAGTTCATTAATTTAGGGGTGGAGGGTGTTCAAGCAAGTCTCAATTTTGCCTATTTTTCCTATACTGGCTACTACATTTTTACATTCTTGAAATGTGTGAAATATGGCAATAACTTTTGGTACAAAAGGAATAAATATTTCTTTTTATTAATTGTATGAATCCAGATACTTTTTAATATGATAATTTTTAATAATAATTGCTTAAAATTAAATATAAAAAACGTTTAAAAAAAAACAATGTTGCTTTAAGCTTCTAAACATGTCGATTACATTACGGTTTCTAGCGCTCATTAATACCGTTATCAGTGCTTATGTGAATTCGAGTTTCATTGGAAAAAACTTAAATATATTGAATATGTTAAAGGCAAACGAAGGCAACGCTTATCAGATCTTATTTTTGTGAATTTGGTATTCACGAAACTTAGGAGACAACCATAAATTACATGAGATTAAATTAGGGGAGGGGGCAAAATCTCAGGAAATCTCAACAAAAGGAAGGACGATTCATTGAAAATCTCATGTGAAACTTAGAGCTTATTAAAATTCCATTCTTTTTTTTTTAATTTTTTGTTTTTACACTGGGAGAAGTTCGTAAAAATCTCACAAAATCTCACCAAGAGGGTCTAAATTTCCAGAAAAAAACCACACGTAATTTATGGCCGTCGCCTTATAGAAGTTTCAGTATAAAATTCAAATAGATGAACAAAATAGCAGATACTTTAATTGTAGCGCAACTGAATGTCAGACTGAAGATAATGTTTTATAATTAATTAGAAGCTAACTCATAATTTATGTATATTTGTCTTTGTGCATTTGCAGATCGTTGCGTCACAGCAGTTATACAACAAACACATTGAATCCGCTCGTCTCGGTGCAGTCGAACAGCAGCTTAGTTGTTGGAGCAGCAACGAAGACGACAGCGACACCGACAGCGACGGCGACAACGACAACAAGTTCGACGAGCGCCATTAGCGCCGGCGGCAACAACACGGCGAAACAACATGATCAGCAAACGGCTGCCGTGGCAGCGATCTCAACAACATCAAATGCTGCTGCTGCTGTCGGCACTAGCGGCGCCGGCGCCGCTGCGCTTGCTACAGCAACGCCAGCTGCCGGCAAAGAGAAGAAACGCAAAGAAGTCTCCAGTTCACGTGTAAAGAAATTCCATCGGCATTTTTCGCAAGTCTCCAAGGATGAAAAGTTAATAAATTGTAAGTTTTTGCTAACCAAAAAGATTCATATTTATTTTTTTAGGATATAAATACATTTTTATTTCTTAATTTTAATTTTATAATAAAATTTTTTTTTTATTAGATTTTTCATGCGCTTTGGTCAGTGATATTTTATTGCAAGGACATCTTTATATCACTGATCAGCATTTTGCCTTCTATTCCAATGTCTTCGGTTATGTAACAAAGGTAAGTTTTCTCCACACACACACACATAGCTTTAATAATAATAATTACTCATACGTCAGGTTGTCATACCCACGTCATCGGTGACGAAAATTTCAAAAGAGAAAACCGCCAAAATTATACCAAATGCCGTCGGCGTTGCCACCGCCGATGAGCGTCATGTCTTTGGCAGTTTTATAAGTCGTGAATCGGCATTCCGTCTCATGTGCAGCGTTTGTCCATTGCCATTGGCGCCGATTGAATTGCTGCCCAATAAAACGCAAACGACAGCCGCCGATATTGAAATCTCTGAAGAATACTCAATCGAAGATGATAGCAGTTGTTCGATAAGCGGCAACGAAAGTCCACCGCAACCGGCGCTTGATGGCGCTGCTGCTGCTGCTGCTGTCAACGATGGCAGTGGCAGTGGCAATGGCAATGGCGTTGCCGTAATCGCTGGCGAAGGACAATTGCTGATACGACGCACTGTGGCGACTGCGAGCAGTGAGAAATTATTACGACATTCCGGTAAGTTCTTAAAGCAAATTGAAATTACAAATAATATTTATTTTTTTTTTTTTTGAACATAGGCTCAACCAATAGCAACAACAACAGCAGCAACAATAACAGTTTAAATGTTGACGCACATGACAATATTGCAATGCGCAGCTCAGCGCCACCTGGCGTCAATTATGTGCAACTAACTAATGGCATTGCTGGCAACGATGATACATTCAGCACATCAAAGGCAAACAATATTGGTCTCATTATAGCTGGCAGCATATCATCTTCCACATCTAATGCATCAGGCTCATCGGCCGGCCCATCAACTTCATCCTCACCACAGACCACAGTTGTGGGCAATGCAACAACAATAGTAACCTCAATGCCAACAACAACAACAACATCAGCAGCAACAACAACAACAACACCGAAAAATTATGCACGCATTTTATATGGAAATTTATGTAAATTATTACATAATTTAACGCAACGTCTACAACAACGTTCCGAATTACATATGCTCTATGTGGGCATTATGTTGGCCATATTATTGGCATTATTTTCGGTATTTTTGCTATATCGCATTCTAGATATTGAAGCAAAGACAAAACTTTATAATTCACCTGTTGATTTTAATTGGGTAAGTTTTAGCAAATTGTTTCATTTAAAACTCAACTGAACTCATTTTTATTTTTATTATTATTATTATGAAATATAAATTTAGCGTGGCGGCAATGATGAGGATATATTTGCGGAGGCTTTGCGTTGGCAACGTGAACTGCAAGCGAAAACAACCGAAGAAGCTCAAACAATATTAACAAAAAATTTGGAACAGATTTCAAAGGTGCGTTTTTTTTTTGTATCTTTGTATCTTTACAACGTTTAAGTGTTGTTAGATTTGTCGCACATAGCAAGTGCTTACTGTAGTAGTAGTCATGAACTTAGTATCAGTGTGTATATATCAGCAGCGTCACGTCGTCGTCGTCGGCTTCTTCTCCTGCTCGTTGTTCTCGTTCTACTTCTGTTTTGCGCTCTTAATCTTATCTTGGTTTAAAGCACGGATATAAACACTCATACTTTTGTCATAAAATAATCAGAAGTTCTTGTGAAAATGCCAACAACAACAACAACGAGAAAAAGCCTAAGAATATAAATGATGTTTTTATTGTTACGTTTTTTTTTTTGATGTTCTACTTTCATTTTTTTTATTCACTGTATATTAGGGTATTTTAATTTTCTGCGCATCAAAGACATCCCCGACTATACAAATTATATACATACATTCTTGTTCAGTATTGAAAAAAAATCGAAGTGGCCATGTCTCGAAAAATACAAATCTTCAAAAATAGAAATTTTCATAAATCGAAATCAACAAAAAACGAAATCTCCAAAAATCGAATTTTTCAAAAGTCGAAATCTTCAAAAATCGAAATTTTTAAAAATCGAAATCTCCAAATTAAATGAAGTCTGTTTCGGAGAAAGTGGGCGGTGCAACGCCTTATAACAGCCGTTAAAAATTTAAAGTACAGGGTACGTCGAAGTCGAGCACTCCCGACTGCATTTCTTTACTGGTTTTTTTTTTGCATTCGTCAAGTCTTGCCAACTCAAGTAGCTTAAAAATACATGAAAAAAAATGATAAAAATAAAAATATTATAAATAATAAACATTTAAAAAAAAAGAAAAAACAAACAAAGTTAATGCAAGCATGTAATAAAAAGAAAAATAAATAAATAATTAAAAAGATAAATAAAAAAATGAATAGAAAAAAAATACTTTGACTTATCAGGTGTTTCCCGAAAAAAAGTGCGCAATGAGTCAATTTCACAAGACAGACAGAATGCATTACGCAACTGACAACCGCCCCCTCAAACGCCTAAGTCATTACGTAATGATTGTCTGTTTGATAATATGTTTTAATTACTTTTACTCTCTTTTTTTTTTTGTTGTTGCTCTCTTATACATTTATTCATTATCTCACTCTCTTCTTTTTTTATCTACTTCACAGGTGCGTCGCAGCTTGGAGACGCTATCAATGCTCATACATGACCGCAGTACTGCGTATGCTAATCCAACAAATCGCGATGATAGTGATTGATTGATAAATCAATTGTTTGATTGATCGATTGATTGATTGATGCTTATATGATTGTATGACTAATTATTGTCAATGGCATTGCTTGAAATGACAACTACAACAAGTTTTCTGTTTTCGTTTCTAAAAAAAACATTTTTTTTTTTTTTTTGAGTGAGAGTGACAAAGGGAAAAACGTTTGTGCATGTTAGGAAGAGTCAAGTGAGTGATTTTGGTATTAGTTCTCATTTTTTTTTTTTTTATTACAAAAAAAAAAAAAAATCGCAGTGCTAATTAAATTTATATATAAACGCACTTTATATATATATATATACACTGATATACATTTATATATGTTTATATATAATATGTTTAGTTTTTTATTTTCTTATATAAGTGAAAGCGCTTAATTAGCATTAATAGAGGTGAAATGTATGAAACCAAAAAAAAAAAAAAATAAGGAAAATCGTGGAAATTTAAACAAAGTGTTTTTTTTTATTGCAAACATGATTTTATTGTTCTTTGGTATGCGCGTAGCATTTGTATCTATGGCAATTAGATACGCTTACAGGATTACTTTAGACCAAAAAAAAAAAAACAACAAAAAATAATTGTAAAAAAAAATACGAAATTTAACTATAATTTATTTAGCAAAATGTTTAATTATATTCTTTGCAAGAAGGTTTCTATGAGATAACTTTAAGTTGAATTTTATTAATATATATTTTTTATTTTGGAAGCACATAGGAACTGATTTGTGGACTTAATGTATATTAAATAATTTTTTTACAAAGAATTTCATTTAAACTTGCAATGAGAAATGCAATGAAATTTAAATAAAAAATTTATTTTAAAAATTTTGATTAAATTCATTGAGTCATGAACAATTCCTGTGCTTCTATGCGTCTTGAATTTATGCATGAAATATTTTATTAAATTAAAAAAAAAAAAAAACTAAATATATTAATATAACTGAATTCTTTTGTAATTACAAAAAAAAAAAAAAAAAATAGAGGGCGTTTTAAAATTTTTTTTTCTTGAGATTTTTATTTATTATTTTTTAAATTAAATAATCCTGTGATATGCATTATAAATATATATTTTTTTTATTATCAATGTTATTGAACTTGAATTTGCTGCACGTTTGAAACGCTTAGGCACGAATTTGTTCTCCTTCTTTATTCAATTGATTAGATTTTTTTTGCTTATGATTTTATTTTAGCTTTTAAGCCATGAATTGTTTGTGAAATTAAGTTATTTAGAAAAATCAAAGAATTTCTTCACTTACTATTAAAAAATAAATAATAACTGCTCAGGTTTTAATTTCTGCTGCAAATCTTTCATTAAACCAATCTTCTAAAAGCAACATAACTGAAAAAAAAAAACAAAAACTTTCCAATAAAAAATAAGCAGTAAAGAAATGCAATAAAATGAAGGGTGTGGCAAAAAAAAAAAAAAACAAAGATAGAAAACAGTGTTAAATGCCTTTGATTTAATATTAAAAATTGTGCAATTTTATAGCAAATGAAAATATTAATATTGAAATAAAAAAGCTTTAACTATGTAAGAGGCAAAATTCGTGTCAAATTAAAGGTGACTCATTGTATTTTATAAAAGAATTTAAATTTTAAATATTACATAAGATTTTCATAAATCTCAAAAGAGCCGATTTTGTGTCTCTGAGGGATTTGATTTGTGCTGATGTATTGCCGAGATATGTCTCTTAGACAACTTTTTAACTCACATCATGTCTGAGATACTTGTGCCATTTTCACTTCAAAACTTCCGCAGACCTATAAAACCAAAAAAAAAAAAAAAAAACGTTTTCAATAAGCTCGCATCGGGCATATTGGTTCTTCTTCCATCTACAAAATAATTTTCACACGACTTTCTTAAATACAATTCGGGCATTTGACACTGTTTGAAAATCAAACCAAAATATATATATATACATAACTACATATATTTTAGATATAAAAGTAACAACAATAAAACAAATAAGGCGAAAACTTCAAAATTATATATATAAATACGTATATAAAAAATGTGTAGCAATTTAGTGTTTATTATATATTAAATATATACATAAATATACTTTCCTCATATAAATGTGGTACTTTTTTTTTTTTTTGTCTATAATTTAAGCGTAGCTTATAATATTTTTAAAGAATAACCATTAAAACTTATAACTTACAAACTATTACAATATAATATTAAAAGAAAGAGAAAAAAATAAAAATAAACAAACAATCCAAATAAATAAAATGCATTATTTCTGAGAACAAAAAAAAAAAATTGTGCAATTCATTTGTTGGATTTTTTTTTTTAAAAAGAACTTAAATAAACTTATATAATACAAAGTGTATAACAGTCGCGGACAAATGTTTTGTTGTCACGATGCCTTGGCAACATGTGTTCACGTGTCACGTTGCTCACGCACGGCAGTCAAATGACAAAAGTCCAAGTAAATAAATCAAATGAACAACTACTACTAGCCAATGTTGCTATTGTACTTTCAAATTGAGGCTACCGAAGATTGTCTGCTCCGGCGTTGGTATCTCTTTATCTGTATGATTATGCACAAGCTTAAATAGGCCAGTGCCGATGGATGCCGGCATGCCAAGTATGATGCGCTCCGAGACGCCATTCACAGCATCCGTTTGACCATAATAGGCAGCATCGAATAAATGATCAGATGTTTTCTCAAACTATAAAGAGACAGGGTGTGTTTATACAATGTGTTGATATTATAATCCATAACAAGCACTTACCGATGCCAAATTGAAGACACTTTCACGCATCTTTGCCAAGCCATGACGTGTTATGCCCAAAACTTCACCGCGCGATGTCATCTGACTGGCCAATAACATAATGTGCCTGGAATCGACAGTCATGCCGTGTCCCTCCATAACATCCGTAATTTCCTTCATAATTGTTGTGCGTGCCGCTTCAATGCCAAGCGTTTGATATACCTCCCAAATGTTATTACTTATTGTACGATGACCGACAACGCCATAAGTGGCAATAACATCACGTAAGCCGGCGCCTTCAATGCACAATTTATATGTGTGCGGCATATGCGTATCATCGATGGCAATAACAGCACGAGATATATTTGGTAAGCCGGCAACAACAACATGTTGTATAGCCACAGCAAGACGGGATAATTCGGCATTAATGGAAACCCCCGCTTTACATTTATCGACGCCGACAGTAATTATGGCAGCGCCATAGACATCCACATTGGCCGGTTTGACGCGTAATCTCGACTTACAAATGCTGTGCGTAAGAAAAGTAATGTAATTTTGTAGAAAATATTATATAAAAGCATGTAATGATAATGACTTACGAATAACGTATTGTCTCGGCGTTTATCTCAAGTCCGAGCACTTTTATGCGCTGCAAATCAATACAAATCAGCAAATAACAATTGCCCGGCTTGTAGACCTCCTCAATATATGTCGTTATCTCACCGAGCGTTGTCTTCTCAATGCGCGCCTTAACGGTACGCGCGAAACTCATGCTCTTATTATCATACAATTCAGCGGTTATAATCGGTGTCGATATCGTTTTCGTTGCATTTATAATCTCAACAATACGCGGCACTCCCTGCGTTATGTTCATCGAAGCAACGCCCGCAAAATGAAATGTCTTCAGTGTCATCTGTGTGCCCGGCTCGCCAATACTTTGGGCCGCAATAGCGCCCACCGCTGTGCCGGGCTCGGTAACAGCACGATTATAACGATCATGTACCCATTGCAGAAATGTACGCATTTGACTTGCTGTCAGACTTTCAACTTCATGGCCAACTTTTGCCTGTTGTGCATAGCGTGTCTGTATATTTGTTATGCGTGCGGCGACCTTTTCAATAAATTGACTGTACGCCATGAAAGTGACAAAGAGAGAGAAAGTTAGAAAGTGTGCGCAAATCGTTTGGCATTTATACATACATCGTTTCATTGCGAAAATCTTTACGACATTTCGCAAATTCATTATCCTCATCGAGTATTTTATTTGCTACATTGACAATTGCATTGCCCTCAATCGGTGGCTCATCACGATGTGGCCGCGAGGCACGCAGATGATTATACTGACGTGCCATATCGACGGGTTTATTTTTCGTTTCCATAAAAACAGGATCCAAACCATCACCGCCATAGATAACCTCAACAATTTCACCGATTGCATTACGCACCGAGCCATCGTAATGCACCACTAAATCCTCTAGACATTTAACTAAACGTCGCTGCAAGTAACCGGTCTCTGCAGTTTTTACAGCGGTATCAACAAGACCCTCACGACCGGCCATCGTATGAAAGAAGAATTCGGTTGGCGTCAAACCGGAATAGAAACTATTTTGCACAAAACCACGTGCAGCAGGTATGGCAGCTGTACACATACAGAAGAAGAAGAAGAGTTATTAATACATATTCAATTAGAAATTTCAATCAATGATTTACAAAATTTATCAAAATGCGGCAATGCACGATTTTCGAAACCATTTGGCACACGTTTGCCGCTGATCGCCTGCTGTCCGACACAGGCAATCATCTGTGATATATTAATGTTCGAACCCTTTGAACCGGACAGCGCCATTATAAGCGCACTATTTGTCGGATGCAATTCACGAAAGCATGCTTTCGCCGCCTGTTCACGTATACTGGACAATTCACGTAACATAACCGCCTCCAGTGTCTCCTCTGGCGTACAACCCGGCTGACATTGTAATGTGCCATTCTTCATCTCCTGTATATATTCATCGCAACGTTCGTAGCCCTTCTCGAGCAATTGCTGTTTGGCTTGGAGCAAACGTTGACTGGGCGTTACATCACCGATGCCAAATGAGAAGCCACGATTTTGCATAAAATACGAAGCAATCTGGCAAAGTATAGAAACATATTTTAGACTACGGTTTCTTTAAACAAAAAAATATATAAAAATAAAAATTATAGTTCATTTCTTGGAAAAGACGCTCCGTCAGTCAGTTGTCTTTGCAAAGAACAAATTAAAATTTAACGTCTTAATTATTTGTGTTCTAGATAAGCCACAAATAAATCGCTAACACCAAGAATTATGACAACAGTTTGATTAAATTGAAGTTAAAATGAAAAGTTAATATATCTTTTTTTTTTGCGTTTTTTTGTTTTAGTTATTAAGATAAGAACTTCGTACATAACAAGTTAATGCGTTGTAAACGTGCATGCACGTCTTTCAAATACCCTGCCACGCCCATTTTTTCCATACATTACGTGAGGTTTTTTATTCTAGAAATTTGGCCCGTCCCCCACTCTTGGAGAGATTTAGTGAGATTTTGACGAACCCTCTGTATCTCACATGAAAAAATTATTCATTAATGGACTAAAAAGTGCACATGAGTTGTCCGATGAACCCCCTTCACCTAGGTGAGATTTTGCTGAGCCCCCCACCACTAATTTTTTCACACGTAATTCATGGACGTCTTCTTACTACATGCAGTTGCCAACTTTTTGACTATCACGCCTCATAAAACTAATATACCCATGTGTCCGTCCGCCCGTCCATAAGGTACTCTATACAAGAAAAAAAAAACAATTAAGACAATGACAATCAAACCGACCAACGTTTACTTGATTATTGGCCAACTGGCAAATGCTCTATAGCGGGCAGCCGGCAGAGGGCGTCAGCTAATCTTATCATGAACGACGACGACAACGACGATGGTGATTTTTTTTTGTTTTTGAATTTTTTTTAAATATAATTGCGAAATATTGCAAAATCAATGGCAGAGCGTTAAGGCGACCAAACCGTAACAGTTTTCAAGACCAACAATTACATTTGTACGGAACGAAGCAATGCACAGATTTCTACTTCAACTGCTACTCTGCGTAGTCGCACTTATAGTGACATGCACAACGTTTAAAATTGTAAGTTAAATTCATTTTTTTTTTAAAACAACATTAATTATAGATTATTTTTTTGCTTTTTATAGGATTCACGCATTGTCTCTGGCCGTCAAGCACAACTTGGCCAATTTCCATGGCAGGTTATACTCAAACAAGATAAAAATGACGATTTACTTTGTGGCGGTTCAATTATATCCACCGAATGGATATTAACCGCTGGCCATTGTCTCTACAAACGTGATTCCATTTTTCTAATGTTCGGCACCGTCGATTTAATTGATCCAACAGCTGTGAATATGATTTCGAACGAACTATTTGTGCATCCCGATTATGATCCAACATATCTTAATAATGATATTGCGCTCATTAAATTACCAAAACCGTTGGTATTTAGTGCAACAATACAAGCGATTACATTGGTCAATAGCGCATCGGCAAATAAAAATTATGTTGGCACAAAGGCAACAATTGCCGGTTTTGGTCTTATCGATGATATTGAATTGGAATATGCGTCAATCTTACAATATGCCACTGTTGAAATTATTGAGAATAGTAAATGTGTGGGTATATTTGGTACAAATGTTGTGCTCGATTCAACAATGTGCGCCATCGGTTATGACGGCAGTAATATGTCAACGTGCAGCGGCGATTCTGGTGGTCCATTGATTATAGAAAATACATCAAATGGCCAAATGTTACAAATTGGCATTAATTCATTTGTGGCAATGGATCGTTGTACCGAAGGATATCCATCGGGTTATGTACGTTTGACATCTTATTTGGATTATATATCAATCGTAACGGGCATAGCGATTAGTTAAAATTAATGTTATTAACTAAAAACAAAAAAAATATTCAGGTGTGTGTGTGTTTCTGTGTCTGCCTGTGTGTGTGTGTTGCAAGTTATATTTATAAACAAAAAAAAATATGTAAATAATATAAATTGCTTGCAAAATTATAAAGAAATTGTAGTTTTTTTTCATAATTGTTTGGGATTTATTGCCGTTTTTTTTTTTTTTTTTTTGTTGGGGGAATTTTGTTGTTGGGGGAATTTTGTTGTTGGTTTTTAATTTTCTGGAATTGTTAAGAAGTGTACAAATAAAAGTATCAAATGCCTGTCAATGATAACAATGACTGACGTGCCATGCCATGCATTTGCGATAAGCAATGCTTGATTGTGCTGAACAACTATTTTGATAAAAACAAAAATAAAAATAAGCTAAGCACACACAAATTGATTGTTTTATTGACAAATTGGTCAAGTTCTTTAGTTCATGACGACAATCGATTGCTAAACAAAACCACACACGCACACTTGGCAGTTGTGTTATCATTTATTAATTAAGCTTACTCACCCTTGCCAGTCGCCACATGCATTTGGTCGCATGCGTTTCACCAAAATCACGCAGTATAACGTAGAAGATGCAATTTTTAGTGCCGGAGCCCATTGTGCCCTTATCCATAGCACCGCACATCAATTCCGAATTACGTATAATCACCCCTGTCAATTAAATTAATCAGTTTAGTTTACAGTTTAAAACATTATCAACCAACATACATGAATCATTCACGCATAGATCATTATCCTTGGTATAGTTGCGTCCCTTTGTTATGAGATTAACCTTAACCGGACACTGACGATTCGGACTGAGCAAAAGATTAAAGATTTGCTTGCCCGTCCACATGCGTCGTGGCTTTAAGATTGCCGGCGGCGGCATTTCAATAAATAAATTGGCATCCTCACCGGCGACAAAGCAAGCAGCCAATTGCATTGCTTGTTCACGTGTAAGGAATTCATCTTTTTGTGTTAACAAATAGCCGCCTGTAATGAAATCCTGCGTGGCTGCAATCAATATTTCGCCATTTTTTGGCGTTACAAGATTTGATTTGTTGCCCATCAGTATGAGCGCCTCGGCACGTGCCTCTTCGGTTTGTGGCAGATGTAAATTCATTTCATCGCCATCGAAATCAGCATTGTAGGGCGTACAGGCGCATTCATTGAAACGAAAGGTGCGCTGTGGCTGCACTTTGGCACGATGCGACATAATTGACATTTTATGCAACGATGGCTGACGATTGAACAGCACAATGTCCTCGTCGTGTAAATGCCGTTCGACAACATCGCCGCATTTGAGCTCTTGTGCAACTTTATCACGATTACCGTAGGCAAGATATTTTTTGAATGTTGAACCACGATGTTGTACATAATTAGCGCCCGGATGTTTATATGGGCCATTGCGTACAAGTTGTTTCATATAGGCAATATTTGCCGGATTTACACGTTCCGGATAGGTTAGTATTTTGGCAACACGTTCGGGCACGCCCACTTGATGTATCATTAGATTGGGATCGGGTGAGATGACAGTACGGCCGGAAAAATCAACACGTTTACCGGATAGATTGCCACGAAAACGTCCTTGTTTACCCTTGAGACGTTGTACAATGCCACGTGTGCTTTTCTTGGGCACCATATTCAACGGTATACCCGAGATTTCGCTATGAAAATAGAGTGCCACATGCAACTGCAAGAAATCCCAATCTTCGTGTATCAGTTCGATTTTACCACCGCTGCCCATATGCCGCTGTATGACATCGTTGATAAGTAATATTTCGCTCTGTTTCATTGTCAGATCATCCTCAGTGGTGCCGGCCTTCACCTCGGATAGTACCGAGGGTCGTATACATGCAGGCGGCACAAAGACACGTGATACAATTAAATTCGTTGGATGACCACCAGCCATGCCCAATAATGGTATATCACGATGTGGTATGGCCTTGAAGAGTTCAAGCACCGCCAGCGGTGTCATTTCTTCTACTTGTGTATATGTGCTCAATGCATTGTTCAGCTCACGATTATTTTCGGTTATTTTAAGCATTTCTTCCAGGTTCTTCGTTAGCAATGGATCAGTTGCTTTACGGCCTCTTTGTAGATCATGCACAATTTTTAGCAAACCGGGTCCCTTCTTTACGCCACCATTGTTCGCACCGCACACCGGACACTTTGTATGCTTTTTGGCCTTTGTTAGGATTTGTGTATGCAATGCTTTCTTTGCCAAATATGAGAAATTCGGATTGAGTAATTTCTTTTCGAAGACGGCACGATCTTGTTCTTTTAGCATAACATGCGCACAAGTTTTACAAATCATTTGCAATATGTTGATGGTCGCACGGAAGTGTCCAATGTGAAAGACCGGCAGCGCCAAATCCAGATAGCCAAAATGGCCAACACAATCGTTTAGACCTTGGCCGCATGTCTCACAGTTAGCGTCTTTGGTGCTGATACCCAGTCGGCGATCGAGCACACCATATGGCACCGGTTGACGCTGTGCCTGGTAGAGATTTTTCGATACAATGCGTACATGTGACTCCTGTTGTATTTCATCCGGTGCGCTCATGCTGAACTGCACATGGGAGCTGAAAACGTGAATTATTAGTGATAAATGCACCTTTTTTAGCGACTCACTTACATTTTTTTGTTCAAATCAGCCTCACGGAACTGTTCTTTCGGCATTATGCTGCTTTTAATTGATGCTCCTTTTGAATAATATTAGATACAATAAATAATTTGTTGATTTGAATTTCCTCGTGCATGCGGCGGCATTTGTTGTTGTTTTCGGTTAAATTATTGAAACCGGTTCTCAGCACTGTTGTGATCATATGTGCAAGCGTAACAGTGCTGTTAGGCGCCTAAAGCGATACGTTACTTATTGGAGAGCACTGCACTAGTGATGGCACGAATGATTACTTCAAATAATCGATAACAAATAATTGAATAAAATATTTGTAATGAACAAATTAGAAATGTTTTTTAATTAAATTACTTAGTTTAGCTTAACATAGCATATATTTGGTACTTTACAGCTTTTATAAATAATTTGTCACCATCTCTAGAAGTGTCGACTGATTTTTTACTTCTCACTTGTCAACACTTCATTTGACAACTTGTGTCGGTGTAGTGTGGTGTTTGTGTGGGTGACATTTTCAGCTGCTCTTCTTCCTCCTTGTACATTCTTAAATAACGTATTTTGCGCGAATTATTATAAAACGAAAAGTCGACAAAAAATGTTGCGTTCATTGACACGAGCTAGCGAACTGCCAATTGTAGTTAAACAATTGCAAAAAGTACGTAGTACCAAACTAACAAAAACAACAACTAACTTAAATCAACTGAGCTGCATAACAACAACAAAAACTACTAATAAAACAACAAAACCAATGAACACCATGTCAAAATGTGGTCAAAATCTAAAAACAGGCTTAATATATTTAAATAATTCCGGCAATATTGTCAACAACACCTGCAACGCCGCTTCCGTTAGCAGTGGTAGTCATTGGAGGATTAATCGCAACAGCAGCAAAAACAACAACAACAACTTCATACAAAGCAGTCGTTATTCATCGTCATTTTTCGGTTTATTCCAGAATGCGGCCACGGCTGGTGTCCAAAAGACAAACAACTATGCCACGGAGGCGACCATACAAGTGAATCGTGTAAGTAAAGATCCAACAAAACCCAACAAAAAACGAACACAAACGCATTACATAATATGCATACGCTGCCTAAGCGAATGTAGCTATGCATGTGTGAGTGCCTGCGTGTTCGTGTGTGTGACATAAACGCTAAGATTTTGTTCAATTGTCAAAAAAAAAAAAAAAAAAATGAGGTCGCCGATGATCGGTACTCCAAGCGTGGTTATGGTTGGGGGGTTGATTGTGTATGTGGCATGCATCTTTACAGGTGTGTTATCTTTTGATCTACACATGTAAATCGGCTGTTGTTGAATGTCAGTTTGCATATCGTTCAAGGTCATCATTATCTGACCTAATGATTCTACGCTTATCATATGCTTCATCAGCAGCTGCTGCCGTTTCGTTCGCTTCACGCATTGCGACGCGTGACCAAAGCATTTGACACGCAATACCAGCGATAAAACAGTTGTGTATCAGCGGCAAATTCAATACAAATGCTTGCTCATTAACGAGAGCATGGCACCGGCAGCATTCCAGCTGTGCGTGTGTCTCTCTAACGTGTATTATTTGTTTACTTATTATTGATAATCAGTAGCGTCTTTTAGTCAAACAAAACACTTGCAACATCCAAAACCATAATAAAAACACTTTTCTCACTCTCTCTCTCTTTCACTCATACAGCCCTATAAACTGCATCGCCTCGATGAAGGACCCAAAACAACCGTGACGTTGACCAAAGAACAGGCAACAAAATACTATACACAAATGCAAACGATACGCCGTATTGAAACGTCGGCGGGCAATTTATACAAGGAGAAAATCATTCGCGGCTTTTGTCATCTCTACTCCGGCCAGGAAGCGTGCGCTGTTGGCATGAAGGCTGCTATGCGTGATGTGGATAATGTCATCTCAGCGTATCGTGTCCATGGTTGGACATATTTGATGGGCGTGCCACCAGTGGGTGTACTTTCGGAATTGACGGGCGTTCAGAGCGGTTGTGCGCGCGGCAAAGGTGGCTCTATGCACATGTATTGCCCGAATTTCTATGGCGGAAATGGCATTGTCGGTGCTCAGGTGCCACTTGGCGCTGGTGTTGGTTTCGCTTGCAAATACAAGGGCAACGGTGGCATGTGCCTGGCATTGTATGGTGATGGTGCTGCCAATCAGGGTCAAGTGTTCGAGGCTTATAACATGGCCTATCTGTGGAAATTGCCCGTGATCTTTGTATGCGAAAATAATAATTATGGTGAGTTGTGTTAAAAAATTTGTAAAAATTTTTTTTTTAATCTGCCTTTTGTGTCATTTGCCATTTAGGCATGGGTACAAGCGCTGAACGTGCTTCGTCCAATACCGATTATTATACACGTGGTGATGCCTTGCCTGGCATCTGGGTCGATGGCATGGATGTTTTGGCTGTACGTAGCGCAACTGAGTTTGCCATCGATTATGTGAATAAGCATGGTCCACTGGTTTTGGAAACCAATACATACCGTTATTCGGGTCATTCTATGTCCGATCCGGGTACAAGTTATCGTACACGTGAGGAAATTCAAGAGGTGCGTCAGAAGCGTGATCCAATCACATCATTTAAAGAAATGTGCTTTGAATTGGAATTGCTGACACCCGAAGAAACAAAGGTAAGCTTTGCGTATATTTGAATGCTTTAAAATGTTTATATATTGATTTGTATTAATGTAGGTGATCGACACTAAAGTGCGCAAGGAAGTGGATGAGGCGACAGCCTTGGCCAAATCCGATGCTGAATTGGCGATTCCTCATCTCTGGACGGATGTCTACTCAAACTGCCTGGAACCAAAAATCCGTGGCGTCAGCAGTTACAATATCGATCATATTCAGGAACGCAAGGGCGTCAATCACTAGAAGTGGAGTCTCGTTTAGCTAATCTTTCATTGCAATACAAACCAATGCCAACAACAACAACACCAGCAGCAAATAGTCCAAACCACGACAGACAAGATAAAGGATACGTTAACATTTTTTGTGCTTTCGTTTCTTGTGCAGTAAATTAATTTAAGCTTAAAGTGTTGAATGGCCAGTGTCGTCACATTGTAGCTTTAAACTATTTAACTAAATATCGGGTCAGTTCAGTTTAGACCAGTCTGTCTTTGGGTTTGTCGGCTGGTCTGTCTGTTTTACACATACCACACACACACGACACACATCCATACACACATGCATACGTGATTGGTTATTATAAAATATTATAAACAAAAATATATAGAAAAAGAGGCGCAATTTATGTTAATAACTAAATTAATTATTTCAGATCTGATTTATTATTTTTTTTTTTTATCTGCAACGAATACGATTATGGGCGAAGAAAAGTATGTGAAAATAAAAACAAACAAATTATTAAATAAAATTTAAACAAAGTAGAAATGAATGAAAAATTATTTAAAGCGTTTTAGTATTTCTTGTAATCGAAAAATCTTAAAACAAACTTTAAAAACCAAAAAGTTTATTTGAAGTTGGTTTTCTTTCTTGCTCTCTCTCTCTCTTCTTCACTAACAGTCTCTTCTTTTTTGGAATCAATCTTATATATAGTGCCAGTGGCTAGTATTAGGGCCGTTCCGATAACTAATTTAACCTTTAACTAAAAGTGAATACATGATTATCTATTTTATTGGCTTTGGTTTTGATTATAAACTATTTGTTTAAGCCATGAGCATCGGTGGTTCAGTGGTAGAATGCTCGCCTGCCACGCGGGCGGCCCGGGTTCGATTCCCGGCCGATGCATAAGCATTAATTTTTTTTTTGCAAGCATCCTCAAGCTGAGAGTATTTGTAGGTGGTTCGTAGGACAACGTCGTCTATATTAATAAAAATATCTCTATAAATTTAATTTTGAACTATCACGCCCATTTGTCAATTAAAAGTGTTAGCGTTTCTTTATATGTATATCTCTCATATATAACAATATCTACTCTTCTAGACCAATTGGTTGGAGAGATATATAAATTTATGGATCTTTAGCTAAATTAACGTATGTTGCCAGGTGTTGTATGTAGACATAAGAACTAACATAAACACAGGGCATTTTTGGGAAATTCCTATGTCTACATACAACACCCCACAACATACGCTAATTAGCTGGCGACGTGGCGCGTTAAAACCCTTCATGTAAATTTCGATTTGAGCTGCCACGCCTCCTTTTCATTGCGCTTGGATTAAATATATGTGTGTACTTTTATAAATACTTATAAACATTTCAAAATTGCAAAATTCAAAAATAAATAAAACAGTAAAATAAAAAAAAAAAAAATTAAAAAACCCAAAATTAATAAAAACGTAAAAATTTCTAAAACAAAAAAAATACTCAAATTAAATCTGAAAAATGTTTGCACTAAAAAAGCGCCAAGGTCAACTTCAGCGACAGTTGCCCATCTATTGCCAATGGCTGCGACAATGCTGCTGCGGCAACAGCGACTGCGACTGCGACAGAGGCAGCAACAGCAACAGCAACAGCAGCATCAGCAATAACAGCGGCAATGGCGGTGGCAAACAGACTGAGCTCTGCCGGCATAGTGTCTTTAAACTGTACAATCTTGAGACGGGGCCTGTTACAAGTGTGGCGCTAACAATTGGCGAGGCAAGCCAGTTCTTTGGTCAAATGCAACGTATACGTTGGTTGGAACATGCACTGGTCAAGTTGTATGAGCAGAGGGCGTTGCGTGGGCTGCGACATGTGCATATCGGTCAGGAGGCTTTGGCAGTCGGTGCGTCTTCAAATCAACTTTATATTTTCTATATAAAAAAATTGATAAAGTGCCATTGCAGGCATAAGATCGGCAATGCGCGCTCAGGATATGCTCATTGCTACACATAGACCGCATGTATGGGCCAGTCTGATGGGCGTTTCGATACGTACGCTGCTCTCTGAACTTATTAGCGCTTCGCCAGATTGTTGCAGACGTGGCGCTACATGTATGAGAGGGCCAAAATTTCTGGGCAGCATTTGTATGACGGGCGGTGTATCGTTAACGTTCGGTGTGGGCGTGGCACTCAGTCAACAGTATAGCTTTAATGGCGGCGTTTGTCTAACGGTTTTCGATGCAAATGCGACAAAAGATGCAAACGTTCTAGAAATATATAAATTGGCAAAAGAACGTCACTTGCCGCTGGTTCTAGTCTGTGAGAATTTCGATGAAAGTAAGTCTCGCAATAAGTCTCATGTTTTGTCTTGCCTTACAACCTATCTTGTGCTTCTTGTAGCTAAAAAGTCGAACATGAATAATGGTTCAAAGGCATCGAACTACTGTATGCATGATGAACGCATGCCAGCTCTCTGGGTGGATGGCAATGAAGTGCTTGCCGTGCGTAATGCAACACAATTTGCCATTGAGTATGCCCAGGAACATGGTCCGATTTTTTTGGAACTCTATACACGCGTTGAACGTAGTTATCGTACAAAAAATAATATACGATTAATGCGTCAGGAATGTGATCCAATAGCGACATTTGCGGAACAAATTATCGCATTAGATTTGATTGATGAAGTTGATTTGCTGCGCATTGAAATGAATATGAAACGTCAAATCGATGTGGCAGTCGAACGTGTCCTAGCTGATAAGCAAATTGAAAGGGAACGCACTGAGTACGCTGAATGCAAGACCACCACGGACAATCAGTGTCAGACGAATTTTAAATCATTGCCGGCAGCATGTCAAGCATTCGTTGAAGCGGAAGAACAAATGTCGGCCGGCTTAGAAGTTCTGTCAATTGGCGCCTAAATTTGAAATAATTTTTAAAACTCATTTTTAAATAATGTTTTTGGGTAAAGCGAATGTATTTCAGGCTGTTTATTTGAGAAATTTTTGCTTGGTTAAATATTTGCATTTGATTAATATAGTGATGAATGATTATTTTAACCACACCGCTTTATATGCCGTTCGGCCAACGTAGTGAAAGCATACAGTTGTCAAAGGACTTCAAAGGCTTAATTGTTGTAAATATTAAAGAAATCCTACGTCAAGATTCTTAGCATTTTTATATTTTGCTTCCTTCCCGTCCAATCAGCATCACATAATTTTTTAAAAAGTTGTAGCTCGAACACCTGTTGCGATGGAAATATAAAATTTGGATGCTGGATGCAGTAAAAATAGCTCTACAAAATGGCGTTCCCCAATTTTCCACCTACCCCTAATTTCACCACAAATAGTATTTGATTGGGCCATGTCAGATACATTTTTTTTTACATTTATTTTTTTTCAACATTGAAAAATTACTCAAAATTATTGTAATGCCATAATTAAAATTTTTAGATTAAAAGATAGGTAAATAACGAGATCAAATCTCAAAAAAAAAATAAAGAAATTATTCAGGTCGCTTTTAAGATTGACCGTTGTTGCATTTGATTCAAGTTGGCGATGATTGTCGGACGGAGACAACATTTGGCCAGGCAATTTGCCAGCCAAGGCGGCAGGCTAGCAATGACCATGCGTACGCCAGCCGTCTGGTCCAATAAACCGATAGCATTTGCCAAACATTGGCGCATGCTGCCAGAGCGTTGCTATGCAACCGGTTCCGATCTGACGCTGAATAATGTAAGTGCTAAACAACAAAATCTAATGAATTCATTGTGTGTGTTTTTTGGACAGGCTTTTAAATTCTTTAATCTGGATGAGGGACCACCGTCAAGCGTGTCCGTTTCACGTGAGGATGCGCTCAAATATTTGGAACAAATGCTTAAAATTCGACGTATTGAAACGGAATGCGGTAATCTCTATAAGACAAAAGAAATACGTGGCTTTTGTCATCTATATATTGGCCAGGAGGCCGTCGCTGTGGGTAAGCTTTCTGATGATCGATGATGGATGATTTGATTGAATCTCACGTTTATAATATTTTTAGGCATGAGAGCGGCAATGCGTAAGCAAGACTCATTGATCACATCATATCGTTGTCATGGTTGGACATATTTAATGGGCGTAACCATGGAGGCAATGGTGGGCGAACTGTTGGGCTTTAGCAGGGGTTGTTCACGCGGCAAAGGCGGCTCAATGCATATGTATGCCAAAAATTTCTATGGCGGCAATGGCATTGTCGGCGGCCAAGTGCCACTCGGCACAGGCGTTGCCCTTGCGCACAAGTATCGTGGCGATTCGGGTGTCTGTATTTCAATCTACGGAGATGGCGCCGCAAATCAAGGCCAAGTATTCGAATCTTATAATATTGCATGTCTCTTAAAGTTGCCAGCGATTTTTGTTTGCGAAAATAATGTGTACGGTAAGTGCTATCAATCAATCAATCAATCAAACAATCAATTGTTCAATCATTCGTTTATTTAATACTTTTACAAAAAGGCATGGGCACGAAGGCAGATCGTTCGTCTTGCTGTACAGATTATTATACACGTGGGCATTATATACCCGGTATTTGGGTCGATGGTAATCAAATTTTAGCTGTACGTAGCGCTACAGAATTTGCGATTGATTATGCGCTCAATTGTGGTCCGATTGTCATTGAGGCTTACACATACCGTTATATGGGACATTCCATGTCCGATCCGGGCACTAGTTATCGTACACGTGAAGAAGTGCAAGGCGTACGTCAGAAACGTGATCCTATAGGCAGTTTTCAAGCACAAATGATTGCGATGGGCTTGGTAAAGGAAGAAGAAATCAAGGTTATTATGCCAATGAGAGTATATGAATATTTTTAATCTATCATATTTACTTGCAATTAGGCAATGACGGCCAAAGTTCGTCAGGAGATGACCGAAGTGGTTAAGAAAGCAAAGGCGGACAAAGAAGTGCCACTTGCTGAGCTCGCTGCCGATGTTTATGCCAAGCCGATTGAAATGAAAATGCGCGGCATTATCGATTACAATTTAAATCATATAACTAAAGTCAAATTCACTGAAGCGCCACCAAAAGCAACGCCTGCAAATGAAATGAAAAATCCTGAACCAGCCGCGCCTAAAGCAGGGCCTCAGCCAGCGCCTAAAGCAGGGCCTCAGCCAGCGCCTAAAGCAGGGCCTCAGCCAGCGCCTAAGGCAGGGCCTCAGCCAGCGCCTAAAGCAGCGTCTAAGCCAGCGCCTAAAGCAGCGCCTAGCCCAGCGCCTAAGAAGTGCTAAGGTCTTTCAAAGTTAACTCTAAAATCTACAAATTTTTTGTGTTCTTCAAAATTATCTGCATTTGATAGATTTAATAAATGGTGGATAGACTTTCAATTATTGAGCTTTGACTTGAGTAGGGTAAAGTATTTGCAGATGTATAGTAGAATGAATCCGAAATGAAGATAGTTTTAAGGTTTGAAGAGCGATGGGTATAAGATATACTAGATAGAAAGTTAGTAATAACGGTATATTTGAAGAGTTAAGATTAAGGTTGGAAGAGTTTCTTCAAAATGTATTTAATGCTTCAAGTAAAGTTTCAAGAATTTAAATCCCATTCAATAATAGATAATGTGGTGAGTATGGATGTTGCAAATAACAAGAAATTGTACAGTGTAAACATGCCTATAGAGACGTGACAATTCTTGTAGATCTGCGATTGTCTTTTTTCGTTAGCTTTCGGCTTGCGAACGAGGCCGATGGCGTTCGTGATGCTTAGATCAAAATCGCTAGAGACCACGCCATCGAAGTGATCTTCGTCGTCGTCGTCGTCGTTGTTGGCATCGGCATTATCTTCTGACCGTAGTAGTAGTCGAGAATCAAGTGCCACGAGGCGTCGTTGAACGCGCATTGCTTAAAAGATTTAAACATTTGTTGTGTTTTGTTTTTTTTTTGTTTTGTTTGTTGGCTATTTTCATTTCTTTCGCGTTTGCTGTGATTTGTGTGTTTGGTGAAAAAAAAATCGGAAAAAAAAATTATACACAGAAAAATTTGTATTTAAGAAAAGTGTTAATAAAATAAAAAATAATTGAGTATCATTGTGTAACAACATAAAAAATCTTCCAAAAAAAAAATTCAAATTGTAATAAAAATTACAAAAAAAAAAGTGTGCGTTTTTTAAATGTTTTCAATATTTTTCCGCTTGTATTGAAATATATTCAAAAAGAAAATACAAGAGCACAAAAAAATACAAATAAAAAAATAAAAGAAAAAATCAAGAAAGAACATTGGCACGAAACGGAAACGACAACGTGAACGTGAACGTTTTCAAGGTATTTTTAACTATAATTGTTTTTATTTTTAAATAATTAAAAGATATATTTCATCACAAAGACAATGTAAGAAAGTTATAGATTATGAGTGTTTTAACAACCTTAACTTTTGTCAAGACAAGCAAATTGAGCCCATTGTTGGTTTTGGCGCCAGAATTTAATGATAGGCTTTCACTAATTGACATAAATTTTAAGTCTCATTATATGACTTGCATCAAAGAGATATAACATCGTATCATATAATTCTATCTCTATAATATTATGATATTATCTCTTATAGCTCTTCTAAAACATTTCACATTTTGAGCTGAATTTTTAATATTAACATGTAATGCTATTTTAAGTAGCTTGATGGGAAATTGATCTAGAAATCCGTATATAAACAAATTATAAATATCTGTAGGATCTGGATACACAATCTTGTAAAAATGTGCTTCTTACACTTTCCCTTCTATTTTTGCTACTACCTCTTCAATTATTCAAGCCTTTTAATATAAAATTTTCGGTTGTTGTTATTAATAATTTAATATATCTTTAATTTTCATAACGAAAAGCTATGAATTTTCGAGTAGTCTCAATGTCATCTGTTTGATTCTTATTGTTTATCAAAGTAGTTGGTTTGCTTGCCTTCATTTTTTTCTCAAATTATTTGAAACCTCGATTCCATATTACTTTATTTTATTTGCATTTTTAAAAAATCAAAAAAAAAAAAAAGAACAGAAAATAAAAAAGACAACAAAATTACCACATTATCATCCTGATGATATTTATTTTTAACTAATGGTTCATTCAATCGATTTGTATGTAAAATTCGTTATATCAAGTGACACACTTAAAAAAAAAAGTCAATTGAATTGAAATATTGCCGCAGTTTGCCATTAAATGTTCAATGTGAGTGCGGCAGATTCGCCGTGTTTCCGGTACATTTACATATGTGAACCGAACATGTTTTATTTCTTATTTTCATTTCGATTTTAATTTGATTTTCATTTGTTTTTGTTTCTTTTTGTGACATTAAAAATGTGCAAGAAGGAAGACGTGATAATAAAAAGGTAATATGACGAGTCATCAGACAGTAGCGTATTCAAAAAAAAAAAAAAATTGCAATCTTGAATTTTGTGTCTATTTGTACTTTTATCTATAAATCGAACAGTGATCTAATATATACAATTGCTGAAATGAGCTGTTATCGAGAGTCATCTCTTTGTTTTATTTTTGGGAACGTATTGTATAGATGATAGATAGTCTTTTATATATGTTATGGGAGCTCATGCTTGTAGAGGCAACGTACACCTTGATTTTCCTTTATATTGCTCTAATTAGTATTACAACAATTTTCCTATTTTTTTTTTTTTTTTTAATAAAGAGTGTTTGAAGGTCAAGTTGAGTTCCTTTTTTTAACTTAGCAACAAGAAAGCAAGTATTAATTTCTTGTGCTTGAGATAAATTATGAGTATACATACATACTTGGCACATCAAAGGCAACCCCAAGGCGTCGGTTCACCCTATAACAAACTGTGTCTTCTTGCCAGAGCATTTGAACATTATTATATTGTATTTTACGCACAGAATTAAGTTATTTAAACTATTTTATATAATAAATGATATGACAGTGTTTGTGCCGAGTTGAGATACTTGAAAATTGAGCTTTATTTTGTGTATCGAAAGGTGTATGAGATACGCTAAAGTCGAACGTAATGTACACGCTACTTTTATTTATTTATTTATTTTTTGTATATTTATTTCAATTTCCAATGAAATTGTAATTTAGGCAAAAAAAAAAAAAATAACGAAAGCCAAAGAAATGACGATTTCAAGTGGGAGAGAATAAGTCTATTAAAATGCAGTCACAATGCTGTGCGTTGAATTGTGTTGAGGCGCGACGAGTCGACGCTACGTGAGGACTTGAATGCCCGCACAACAACAAGATATAATCAAGTGACAAACATGTGCGAGCAATTTTTTGTATTACTTTTCATTTCTATTTTGAATTTATTTATTTTTTTTTTTTTTGGGTTTCTTTTTATTTGTTTTCGGATATTTAAACACTTTCATAAATGAGCAGACAAAAGACAATAATTGAGCAATTAAAAACAGAAAAAAAATATTATGTTTTCGTGCTCGTTTGCAAATGAGATAATTAACGCTCGCCTAAGCAATATTTCAGTATTACTAATAAAAAATTAATTGTAATTAATAAAAACAAAAAAAAACTACAGTAGAAACTCGATTATCCGGACCTCAATTAACCGGATATTCGATTATCTGGACCTCAATTAACCGGATATTCGATTATCCGGACTGATCCGTCACGACTGTAATTGCTTACTTAAAAAATTTTTATAATGTGAAGAATAATTGAGCGTATAAGAATGGAAAATCTGTCCAACTTGGTCCAAATATACATATGGTGTAGGAATTTGTAAAATATAATTTGGCTATGAAATGGATTATCCGGATTTTTATCGGTTTTAATTGATCCGTATTATCGAGTTTTTACTGTATGCTTCTTTGTTATTTGGCTTTGTTTGGAACAAAGTCGCTGCAAGTAGGCCGAGGCGCCAAAAGCAACAATTTGGCCAAAGTCAAATATTATGCACGGCGTCGAAATTCGAAGATCTTTTGTTTTTATGTTTGCTTTTCTTTTGAAAAATTTTTTTTAAATTAAATTTCTATACAAAGCGCCTTTGCCACTTGTATAGAATTTAGATACATACGTTGAAAGATTGAAAATGAAATGAAAGCAGGCAATGTGCATAAATAAAAATATGTCGAGGAAATACAGATACAAATACAAAAAATACAAATACAAAAAGAAAATATAAAAAATTATTAAAATTTGTTGCAATGTTTTAGAAGTGGGCGTGGCAGTGTGGTGGCGTGCATTGTGCGGTCATCAGAGAAGTGAAAAAAAAAGAATATCGTAGCAAATAAAAACAAATATATATTTTTTCTTTTAAAAACAAGGTTAATATTTTTATAAATTTATTTGATATTTCAATAACATTTTTAATTTATTAAAAAATGACGCAAAAAGTAATCTACTTAAAAGAAACATTTAGTTATTGAGCCCTTTGAGTCAACTAATCGGAAGTTTCTGAAAGATCGTTCGGTACAAATTGCTTGGACAGCTTGAACTGAAACGCTGAAAGTTCTCAGCTGAAGATACCATAAGGACTCAAGGTCAAAATTTGAATAAACGTTATAGATCATAATTTCGTATAAGTTTTTTTTTAGGAGAATTTAACATTGAGTCCAAATATCAATCGTTTCTAGCCTTCAGTATAGACTTGATTTTATTTTCAATCCCAATATGATTAAACTATTTGACTTAATCAATTTGCTGCCAAAATCTCATCAAAACAATACATTTGTTTAACTCACAAACGCAGACAACTTTATAAATAAATCAAGAATTCAAATTTTCTTATTGGAGCTATCACTATTAAAGCTTTCAGCATTTTCAGTTGCCATTTGTTTGTAATTCCAAAAACATTTTCACTTTGTTTATAAACTTTTATTACCTTTTTGCGTAGTAATTTATTTATTATTCTATATCAAAATTTCGGCATAGACAAACCTAATAAAGACAAACAAGAATTCATGTTCATCGATAAATTTTTATTAGATTTTAGTTCAATGAATAAACACGTAAAATAAATACAAAACAAAAAAAAGAAGGCTTGAATAATAAGAACATCATGTGTCTTTATTTGCTTTAAAAATTGTCACACAATAGTCATTTGTATTATATATGATATATGAATATTTTTCTAAGTGTAATTCAACGTCTTTAGAATTGTGTGTAAAAGTACCAAGGCAGTATCTTCCACGCAATTTGACTTACTTTCCATAATTGATATAAAATCGTCGCATTTGTATAGTTAGCACCTAATAAAAACCAAAATGATGCTCATTGTGCTCAATTCAATTGGATAATTGGCTTTGAATAGCTCGCCAACACAGATTCACTTAGTCAAAGGCATTAGTTTAATCTTATTAGATTTACTTACTTATTTCTATAATTTTATATAACAACGCACGTAAATTTTATTTTTAGTAAGTTAGTCTATTTTTCTTGATTCCTTAAAAAAATTAAAAAAAAAAAAATTAATAATAAAATAATAAGCGAGTTCAATTGGGTGAAGGTGAGACATGTGTGCGACAAGTTTTCCAAAAGTTTTAGCAAAATATTTATTATAACATAACATGCTTAACATATCTTATTCTAGTCTAGGATTTTGAGAAAATCAATTTTTTTAAAGTATCTTACCCGAGGTAGGGGCTCTAGTGAAGTCATTCTTGAGAATAACTGCGTTTTTTTTTTCCGGATACTATAAGGATTGGAATCAATATCCATCATGACACCACTCTTTTTTTGGCCTCCATTTCGTGACATCATAACTCGATGAATTACAATCGGTCTCTGGCACCATTTATAGATCTGAAGATTGAATACCACCATGGTTTGGCTTAGTAACTTAAACGTATTGAAGAATGTCATCCTTTAAAAAACAACATTCGAAATTTACTAATGAATAATTCAATATGACGCATGCTCATGTATTTCTACATGCACAACACTTCTTAGTTACAATAGGTCAGTCCATTAACATCAGAAAATCATGCATAAATGTTTATACTTCTTGATTTTTGTTTTATTTTTTTTTTAAATAATTTTTATAATTTTTTTTTTTGTTTTAAATGTGCGATGTTGATGGCCTGTCAGCGTTCATGTTGTGCCTTCACATGTTCGACTTGATTTCTGTTTTCACTTTAGTTTGCTTACACTTTGTTTTTGTTTCAATATAGTTTTTTTTTTCTGTAGTTTTTTTTTCACACAAAATTTAGTATTTATTATAGCACTGAACTTGTCAGTTCGTTTTTCGTTTTCTTTCATTTGGCTTGTTTATACATACATGTGTATATCGTTGAATGACTAAACTCAAGGAGGAAATCATGTCATTAGGTTGATTTACAAATCTTTGTGGCAGCTCATGTTATTCTAGCTTGTGCTACGTGACCATGACACTTGCCTTAACTATAATAATAGATATTTTCATGCATATTATTTTTTTGTGTTTCTAATTTTTGACACTTTTTCTTTAAGTTCGAAAATAAAAAAAAATTCCAACACTTTGATGAGTAATCAATATGGTATACTCAAATGAAAAAGTGTTGACGCGAAATCATTTCTTAATTTGAAAATAGTTATGATATTTTATGTCATTTTAGCACTATTTATTATTATTGGACAGTTTGAAACTATCGAGTTATTTATTTGTATTTGTAACTGAAACAACGTATAAACTTCATATAAACAACGAAGCATGTACAGATTCTTTTGAATAATGCGGACAATTTGGATTACTGAATTCTCTTCTTAATAGCATAAAGTCAAACAAGTTATAGAGTTCCTGAGAATTCCGGCGTATCCCAATTTTAAAAATTTTATTGATTACATTTTATTTGATCTTTATTAATTTTAATTATGCAAAGTCAAACAAGTGAGTTCCTGAGAATTCCGGTGTATCCCAATTTTGCAAATTTTATTGATTACATTCTACTTTATTAATTTTTTTTTTTGTGTTTTGCATAACATCTGCTATAACATATTGAAATGTTGTAGTACACATATTATTTAACATAGCATGCATTCATGCATTTTACAGCTATGTTATGTTACTATTTGTACAATGTACATGTTCTTCAGTATTGTAAAATACAAATACTTAATATTCTTGTTATTATTATTTTTATATTATTTTTCTTTACTGTCGTCACTGCCGTTTTGAGCTTTTGCTTGTTTGTATATTTGTATATGTCATCGACATTTGGCATTTCCTTTACTGAACATCTTATATTCAAGATAATTTTTATTTTTCAATTTTCTTGTTTATTTATTTTTTTTTTTTGTATTTATTTATTTTTTTTTTTTTGACTGCATATTGATTTTTGCTTATTGCATTTCATGCTTGTTGTCATTAATGTAATGTATTTATTGTTTCTTTACTTATTTTGGCATTTTTATGGCTTTTTTCTTGTTTGCCATTTTCGTCTTTCAATTATAACGTTAATAATGAAGATATTACGTCGAATTCAATTTTATTGTTTTTTTATTTTTTGTTTTTCACTTTTGACGACGTAAGTTTCGCACGCGCACACAACATTCAAAAAAAAAAAAGGGAAAAATTTAATGTTGAATAATTGTTTATAATTTATCACAATTTGTTGACGTTGAGCCGGATTGCGGTCGTGTTGAGGTCGTAATCTTGTGGGAATTGAGTACTGTTGCTGACATTTTATGCATAAATTTTCATTTTACAATTGTATTTTAATTGAATTTTCGAGTTTTCCGCATGTAACAACACAACATTCCAAGTGCGAAAATGACATTAAACTTTGTCTTAAAAGGGCTTCATATCAATTGTTCAATTAAATGTTATATTTTTAATGTTACAAAATGTATTATTATTTATTTGATTTATAATTAAGCATTTTATTGCATTTATGAAATATTTTTGTTGACAATTATTTTTATAATAATAACAACACATTTGCTATGCCTGCTAATTGGCTTGATTCGTATAAACGCTGAGCATACGATAATGGTGCGTGAGATATTTTTGTTGCTTGAGAAAAACATAACTTTGCACTTTATTATAACTAAAAAGTCATATCATAATGAAGTAAATGTTACTGACAATAAGTAAAACTCGGAACAGTACAACTTTACAAAAAATGTTACATCAACAATTTTGCACCAGTAATAAAAAATTAAGTAAATAAATAAAATAAATAAATTAAAAAAAAAAAAAGAGAAAGGAATTAAAAAACCCAAACCGAAATAAGAGAAATATCACACATCATGCATTTATTTATCAGTGTGTATTTGTCTCTCTCTCACTCGCACTTACACTCACGCAATCCAGTGTATGTGTGCGGGCATTAAATTATTTATCACTGAATCATAAATTGTTTATGTACATGAGATGCGTGTAGTGTGTATAATATTTAAGCATTTGCCTGTTTGTTTGCTCATACAAAAATACATGTATATGTATGTATATATATGTATGTATATAAGTTTGTCATGCGTTCTTTATTGTGGTTACCACCTGACGCATTCATAATGTGTACCAGTGGCCAAGCGATACAGCGCAAGTGCTCATAAACACATTCATGTATACATAAATACTTACATACATACATACATTAAATGAACCTGTGTATCGAAATAATGAAAAAAAAAGCCAAAACAAAAATTATTTAAATTAATTCAATAAAAATTAATTCAGTGTCAATTATATGACGGCGTGTGCAATCGTGCTTTATGCTCAGCAATTTTTGTTTAACTTCTTCTTCTTCTGCTACGGCTGCTGCTCATTTTCTGCGTTATCTCTCTTCATTTCGCTGCGCCGTTGTACGAAATGCGTTGATCAACTGAAAATATGCCAACATGTTTGTATGCGCAAAGGATTATAATGAAATTAATTGCATGCATGCAAATAATGCGATAGGCGCTTTGCCTTTGACGCTGCCTTTCCCGCTGCCTTTCACATTAAAGCAGCCGCTTAATTAGCGTGCGACAAGCGCTCTTGTTCCTCTGGGTGTTAAAGTAGCAGCAGCAGCAGCAGTAATAATATCAACAACACTTCAGGGTAGCTTTTACTCGAAGATCTGAAGTAGTTTAGTCCGACCTCTCTATATATCATACAGCAATCTGAACCAATAAGATTCCTTTTTTTGGTACGGAGTAATTTCAAGTTGTTGTAGTTAAATTTGAAAATGTTCAACTCTTATAAAAAATTAAACTAAACTAAAAACCAGTAAGGACGCTATAGTCGAGTATACTCGACAATATAATACCCTTCACACACTGTAGACGGTTCCACATCCCAAATCTAGAAAAAAAATATTGATCTGAGGTCGCCTAGTCAAATTGGGTTAAAAATATCACTAAAATCCGTCAAAAAAAGTGGAATTTAGGAAAAATTTGAGTTTGTAGGTCTTTGAGGGGTAACTATCAAGTAGTGGGGACGTCAGATCCTTTGCTGTTTGACTAAATAAACGAACTACCCACGTTTTTGAATGTTTCCCATTTGACGCGCTTTTTTTTGTTACTTTGCATACTTGCTTGAAGAGCATATTGCATAAGTCTAATGATTTGCACTTTTTTTTCTCACATACTGAAGACATGAACATAGTGAGAAAATTACAACTTTATCTACTCTTATTATTTTGTTCAGAACACAGGTCGGTGGCATCCAACTCTTATCGGATCTGACTTAATGTGTCTGTCTGTTAATGAAGCGTATTAAGTTTTCGACTTGGTTGAGCGTTAATTTTTTTTTCTTAATTTCATTATACATGCGCTCACTCTCTCTCTTTCGCTCTTTCCCTCTCTGAAATGTTGATGTTTTTAAAATTTTGTTTTCCTTTGAATTTTTTTTATATTGTTTTATTTTTTTAATGTTTACATTATTAACAATTTGCATAATTAATCAATTAATATGAAAATACAGTCATTTGCGGAGCTTTTTTTTTCAAAAAGATTATAAAAAAAAACAAAAAAGATATTTCATTATCAAACAAGCACAAATTTTCAATAATTTCCGTCGTTGACTTCACGATTTTCAAGTGATTTAATTGTTAAAAATACGCTTCGCGTTTTTTTTCCGAAATTTGCTTTTCACTTTAGAATTTTTATACATTTTGTTTGTAAACAGTTCACTTGCAACTCATAAAACGATACGTTATTTTTTTTTTTTGTTTTGTTTTGTCCATAAAAAACATTAAAAATTGAAAAACAAATGTTGAACGACGTTGATTTCGCTGCCATGTTTTTGTTATGTCTTTTGTTTAAAAAAAAAAACGAAAAAAAAAATTATGTTTAATTTTCACTCAATATGTTTATTTTTAGCGTCGTTGAAACAAAAACAAAAAAAAGAAAAACTATTAAAAATAGTTTCAACTGAGCTGATTTTAGCTTTATTTTATCGTAGTTTTTGCTCTCATGTGAATTTGTTTTTGTTTTTGACGTTATTTTTTTTTCTCTTTTTGGCAATGCAAATTTTGTGCGCAAAATTTCGTTTGGCTTTCATAATTTGTTGCAAAAACCGAAAATCAAAAAAAAAAAAATATATACTAAAATTAAAGATAACATTTTGCTTTAAATGTTGATTGATGTCAAAGGTTTTTTCTTCTATTTTTTTTTTTATTATTATAAACAATGTTGTAGCTAACGAAACATGAAAATAATTTTTGTATCTTTTTTTGAGCAATTTTTTTGCTGTTATTGCTTTAAGGCATATAATTTTTTAGGAAGCTTTTGTTATTCATATAAAGGAGAAAATTAAAAAAATTGCTTCACAATAATTTGATTAAGCATATTTTTTATGATTCATAGTAATATTTTGTTGCTTATTTTGAGTTTGAAGTAATTATCGAAAGCAGTCTAAATAAAGTATAAAATATCTGTCAATTTGTCAATGATAACTGTCAATGATCTTAAAAAAGTAAGAACAACACTATGTGTATTATGTTACACAGCACTATAGCGCACATAGAGCAGATTAGTATTCAAATTTGCTTCTTGAGCTTAATTTTAGTAGTTAGGTTAACTCTTAAATCATTTCTTGGCTTGTTGCCTCTTTAAGGCTTATATCCAAAGTTGACATTGACATTGTAGCGTTTGTTTCGAAGCACCTACCTACAGATTATCAGATCAGTCATAACGGCAACCATCAGTTGTGTCAAAAACAAGATTTATTAAGATTACAAAATTTTTATTTTACTATCTTCTTCTTCTTATTCAGTAAGTGAACATTTTCAGTTAAATTTCGATGTTTTTAATAATTTTATCATATTTTTTTTTATTTGTTTTCGTTTGTTATTTTGTTTATTTTTGTTGTTCGTTCCAAAACGTTGCCTCAAAACATTTGAAATGAAATGTTGTTAAATGAAAACAAACAGAAGAGCTCAGACAGAAAAAAAAACAAAAACAAACAGAAAACGGAAGTGATTTAGACGACAGAGCATGACGTGACGTCAGTAGAATATCGAATTGCTTTACATTGTTAAACATATTGTTGTTGTTGTTGTTTTGAATAGAAAATTGCATTTGGCTGACAATGATGATGATGATGATGATGATGTTGAAGACAATAATGATGATGATAAAGACTTCTCTAATGCTGATGATGATAGTTTGTGTTAGTAGTGATTAGATCAATGATGATGATGATGTCTTTTATGATTATAACTTTCCTTTAATGCAAAATAAAAGTTCATGCAAATGTGACAAAGATTAGCTTATAAAAGTTCAATAGAGTAATGGTTAAGCGCTGAGAGTTGAGCGTGTGCGTAAATGTCACTCTGAAGTTGAGGCACAAAGTTGACCGTCAGCAAACATACAAAACAAAAAAAGTATAGCTATAATGGCAGACAGGCAGATAGCAAGTGGTAAAGTAATATGAAGATACATACATGTGATAACAAAACAAAAAAAAAAAATTAAAAAGCGAAGAAAGAGAATTTGCATAATACGTGTGGCAAAATTTAAACAACTTTCTATACAAGTGACTCATGCATGCTTAAAACCATTTGAGTTATAGCAGAATGATATGCACGCACACACACATACACACATACATATAAACGCCAACACACACATGTGCTTAGTCGCTGTAGTCTTCTCACGGGGTTTTTCCGTCTGCTTGATTTTTTTTTTTTTTCAAGTTATCAACATAGAATGCAATTTTCAAAAACTGTCTATTTTGCTGTGTAGATTTTTTTCTTTTCTTTTCGACTCAGAAACATACTTTTTTCTTGTGCTTTTTTGCAGTATTTTTTTTCTTCATATACAAGTATATATAACGTATTTTGGCTTGTACTTCTTTTGAGTGCAAAATGGTGGCGCCTGTGGCGGCGACTCTGACTGCGACTGCTGTGTGAAGATGGTGCAGTGTTGAACGAGCTACTCAGTTATACAAAATCAACAAATATTCAAGGCGTACTGACAGACATACAGACGCTCAGACCGACTGACTGACTGACTAGCAGACGGACGGCCACATAGAAAAATGGTAGAAGGCAGCGAGACAGTGGGACATGTACAAAGTGGAAAGAGCCAAGAAGCACGCGTGCATAAAGGAAAAAAAAGAAGACAAAAAAGGGTTGGGGAGGGGTGAAAAAAAAACGTGCCTTGCAGCATATGCAAATGAAATGTTGCATACTTTAGTGCGTTTGTTCGTTCGTGCTGTTTTTTTTTTCTTCACTTCAATCCTTTCGCTTATGATTTCGTTTGTGTGCCTAAATGCAACGTTTTGCCTGCGACTGACAGTCAAGGTAGCAACCAGCATCCTCAACTTCTGTTGCTTCTTATAGATCAACATCATCATCATCATCGTCATCCTCATGATCGTGAGCATCAACGTTGTAGCTGTAATAATAATAATAATAATAATAAAAATAAAAAAAGAATAGTAAACGAAGAGTATGCAAATAACTGAATGCATGCGTATAAGAAATATATTAAAAAATGCTTGGCATACATTTGGGCGCACACATGTTTGACTCGTACATGTTACTACGTGTGTGTGTGTGTGTGTGCACATGTGTATTTATGCACTTTTGTCCTTTTGTTAGCCAAGCTTAGCTTGGCGCACTTTGAATCTATTTGCATTTGCACAACGCTTAAGCAAAAGTTATGTAATAATAGAAAACATTGCTGCGATTTGATTCTCATTCGTTATACGAGTGTATTTGCTAAAGTCAACATTTTACCTGCTCAACATCATCGTGCTGCAGCCATGTACGCTCAAATAAAGTTCGTTATTATTAGTTTTATTTTGTTATACTTAATAAAAACTTTAAGCTCTGCTTAGCTCTATTGAGTAAGTAGTAAATTGTATAATGTTTTTTTTTTTTTTTTTGATTTTCATTTGTTGTTTTTATACTCTTCACGTGTGTGAATAGTATTATAACTTTGTGCTGAAGTTTGTTACAGATCGAAATATACGTTTCCGACTATGCAAAGTATATTGATCAGGACGACAAGACGAGTTGATGTAGCCATGTCCGACTATCCATCTGTCTGTATGTATACAATATCCTAACACAGTTTTGAAGCTATCGTGCTGAAATTTTGCAGCAAGTCTTCTTTTTTGTGCGATCAACTCATTTGCAATATCGGACCATCGGAACTGGTAGCCCTCATATGAAAAGAAGAAGAAAAATAAATAAAACTTGAATCATTGTATGAACAAATTTTTTGTTTTGGAAGATAGAGAGCTGAAATTTCACAACTTGTAATAGTACCCAGACTCAATGTCTGAAAGTTTCATTGAGATCGTATCACTGCAACTGGTACCGCCATACAAAATGAAGAAGAGGAAGAGAAGCAAGTTTTTCGTTGTTATATGGAAAAGTTTTTTGTTTCTTAATCAATTGACTTGAAACTTCACACTTATGTTCTTAGGTAACCATTGAGCAAAAACAATGAAAATTTGGTATATAGAAGAGTATATAATCTACAGTAAGGCTGAAGATAGCGTCCTACTTGTTTTTTTTTTTTGTTATTGTCAGTTAGTTTTCATGGCATGTGTGCGCTATTAAAGTATTAAAATATATATACATGCGTACATATATAATATGTTACAGTTTAGTTTTTTGTGCATTTGATTTTGATTTGTTTTAAAAATGTGTATTGTGCACATGATACTTATATATGCAGTTTAAAGTTTTGCGTTATGGCTTAAAAGCTTCTAGTTGCTAAGCTTAAGTTATTACAAACTATGTATTTTATAGCATATTTTTAAGCGTGTAATTGTTTTATAATGATAGACAGACAAAAGTTGTAGAAAACTTAAATAAATTATTGTTTAAAGCAGTAATTGTTATTTAGCACTGTTGTTATGCAACTACAACTTGTCTTTGTGTAAATAATAGCCAACATGCTAAATTTGCTAGACTAAAAGTATGCTACAAATATTTGAAAACTTTAGTTGCATACTTTTATGCATCTTTTTTTTTTTTTAATTTTCTCTACTTTTTTTTTACTTTAGAAACAAAATGTTGGTTTTTTTTTTTTCGTAAGGTTTTGCAACAATTTAAATAATGTGCTCAAATAATTTTAGACAACTTTAAACTATTTCAATTAGTAAGCAAAAAACTTAATCAACACAAAATAAAATGTCTTAAAACTGATTACGTAAAGCATAAAATAAAAAAAAAAACTAAAAAAAAATCCTTTGAGTATAGCAGAAGATCAACGGCTTAAATGTTGTTGGTCGTTGGGCGTAGACACTTTGCCAACGCCTTCAACGTGTGAATCAATGACGCCCAAGTCCATTGTCTTGTAGCAAAGCAACAGGACACACACATACACACACATAAATATACATACATATATAGTTATATGTAGATGTATATGCATAGCTGTATCTACATGATTTAGTTACAAATGTTTAAGGATTAACACTTTGCCGGTAGCTATGTTCGCACCTAAACAGACTCGTTTATAAGGCAGGCAGGCAGGCAGACAGTCAGGCAGGCGGACAGGATAAGGATGTATAAATGCCAGTCAGTGTTGAGCAGGAAGGTAGTATGAAAGTTTTATATACCAATAAACACATATATGTATGTATATATGTATATAGCTAAGGTGTTTGTAGTCACAGACAAACACACGCACACTTAGAAATTAGCCGTAGGCGGCTAAAGCTCGTTTGATATCAGAAGACCGCCTACATCGTTCACACACAGACACACACACCCACGTGTGTTATTTGAGCGCACGGTGCAATGGCATACCATATAGATACAATGTACTTGTGCCTCATCCATTGAAACTTGCGGCTAGCCAGCATAGCAATTTCTGTCTGTATTTGTTACTAACCAACAGACACAAACAGCAGCAGTAGTAGCAGCAACAACAACAACATCAACAACAATAATAAACAAGAAACGTTGAATCGAATTGTTCTCGGTTTGTTTCTCCCTCTCTCTCTCTCTGTCTGACTGTCTTCTATTGCACGGTTGTACTGTATCGGTCTGTCTGTTTGTCTGTCTGTTTAACTGTTTATCGATGACGGTTCAACGGAGCACAGAAAGCGCTTTGTTAATTAGCAAACAAACGAGCACCACGGTAGTGGTTATTAACAAGCTTGCACAAGCAGTGCATGCACAAACATGCATAGGTAAGCGCATAACGGTGCTTTAGCATGCCATGTCTACTTTCTTCGCTTACGCTGATGCTGGTCAACCGCAAATATGGCGACGCTTTGCGCGGCAAAATGATGAACTGTTTGAAAAAAACGCGAGAATAAAAAAAAGAGTGCGAGAGAGAGAAAGAGAGAGAGAGAGAAACCAGTAAGGAAGCAACTTTCAGCTTTGCTGAAACTTAGATACTCTTGCAAGCATTTGCACAATTATTCTTATTGAAAAATCCGTCTCATAGTTGTTCCAATAAGAATCATATAAGTTTAGAAACATAAAAGGGCGTGGCCACGCCCATTTTTAAATTTTTCTTAAAGAAAATAAATCATTTTGCGATCTTCTATCTCGTCGGCAAGAAATCGAATTTTTAAGTTTTTCTCTATATGGGCGGTACCACGCCCTTATGTCCGTTACTTATAAAACTTGGGAATATGGTCAAGTATTTATCTGTTCATCTGTTTTATTTTTGACCGATCGTTCCTATGAGAGCTATATGCTACAGTATTCCGATCAAGCTGATTTTTACATACAGATTACCTGCAATAAGAAGAACATTTTCTGCTTTTAATTTTTTTCGATATCGTTAAAACTAAATGACTATATGAACTCGTCTCGTCGTGCTGATCAAGAATATACATATATGTATACTTACTTTATATATTCGGAAATGTCTGCGTTGCAAACTTCGTGAAAAAGTGAATATACCATTCTCTTGCAAGTGTATAAAATAGAAAAAATTTCAAGTGCTGCACGCAGGCAAGAACATGCATACATTTACATACCTGTACATACGCATTGGTCATCAGGCACGGACAATGTCCGTCCAATGTTCATGTCAACGACAGCAATAACAACAACAACAACGTTTGTCAACGTTTAACAGTGTCAATGTTGCAATCGTTTATCAACACTGGAAAGCGTCAGGCGTCAAGGCACGTTTGATTTGACTTGTCTAACGGTTTTTGCTTTGCTTTGCTTTGCTTTGATTTCGTGCGTGATTTATTTAAGCACGTACATTTTGTTGTTGTTGTTGTTGTTTGCACACATCAAAGCGCTTTAGTTCTAATTAACGGAAAATTGTGCAAGTGGGTTAAGCTTCACCGTTAGCTGCTATCTATTGTCGCATGCTTTGGCGTGACTGTACTTATGTCTATATTGTTGTTGTTGTTGTTTTTTTCTTTGTAGCACAAGACTTTGTTTTTTAAGCCACTAATTGTGCACAAATTAGTGTGAGTTGTTGTTGTTTTTTTTATATTTTTTTTTTTTAAGCGAGCGAGAGGGTGTGACAGACAGACAGACAGACGGACAAAGAGACAGACAACAAGCAAAACACACGCTAATTGTTTTGTTTTAAGGCTTGTCGTCAACATATGTAGTTAAAAAAGGTTTGGAAAAAAATAAGAAGTGTAGTACAACAAAAACTAAATGACAACAGTGAGCCAAAAAACAAAAAAAAAACAGAAAAAAAAAATTTAAAAAAAATAACAATAACAAGCACGCCTGCCAACATGAAACGACATGCAGAAAAGGCAACCGCAAAAATTTGTCTGCACAAAAAGCGACGTTTGTGAAATGCATGCGCATGAGCGAGCAAGCAACATGTGCTGTTAGAGTGAGACAGCATGAAAAAAGTAAGAATAAAAAAAAAACCAACAACAACAACAAGAAATATACATGCTGTGCGCGACAAAATGCTTCAGTGACACAGAAAACGTTTTGCAAAAAGACAAAACAACTAAAAAAAGACAGAAAAAAATGAAAAAAATAATAAAAAAAATTTTAAAAAAAACCTAAACAAGAAGAAATAAACCCTTACAAAAAAAAAAAACAACCCAAAGCACTCGAGTGCGGTAAATAAATGCCACAAAAGCCAATGAAGACGATAAACAATGGCGAGCGTTGTGGCTGCTTGAGCGCCAAGCCAGCACAGTGTTGGTAATCGCGTAAAGCGTGTGTCTATGTGTGTGTGTGTGCTTAGCCACTGGCGTTGCCACAGTGCGCACTAATTTCAGCTTGATGACGCTGACGTTGATAACGACGACGACGACGACGACGACAATGACAGCGCTGACGAGATTGAGTAGAATGATGATACTGACGATGATGATTCTGCTGCTCACGATGCTGTTAATGCTTATAATATTAATGATGATGATGATGATCATGATGATGATGATAATGACGATAAGGGCAATGTTGATGTTGAACTGCAAGTGTATTGCGTAGTTAGAAGATACATAGTTTGTGCGTTCTTATGTATTGGATTGCTGTTAAAGAGAAAGTGGGGCAAGGGGAGGGGATGGGTAAAAAAATAGCAAAAGCGTTGCTGAGCACAGTGTGAAAAGATACACCTACACATATGCATACATATGATGATGTTATCATCATGTTTTGCAATAGAAGTACAAAACAAGATTGCAAGGGCTCAGCGTACAAGTTTTGCCCACTAAAATTGCCAACGTTGCCGCAACCCTACACACACACACACACACACACATTAATTTTGAGTATGTGCGTATATGTTGCACAATTGAATGTCTCAACGTTGCTACATGTTGCACGATGTCTTCTTTTGCCTTTCGCTTTTTTTGGCTGGCTTACTTGTCACACTTTGGCCAAGCGCTGCAACAACAACAACAATGGAGAAATGACTTTGTACATGCCTGTGTCGAAATTCCACTATTGCTACGCCACGCCACGCTTTTATTTACAAGCAGCAACAAAAACTACACAGGCTTGCCAACAAATTAGAAGTTGAAGTATTTGTCCGTCCTCTTGTGTGTTCTGTCTGTCGTTGTCAGTAGCGTAATACAGCGTATTGCGGGCTTAGAGCATCAAATATTAACAGCTGCTAAAAAGTATGCTACAGTTTTTTTTTGATTTATTTATTTATGTAGTTATTGGCATACTTTTAGGCAGCTAAGTAATTTGATTTGTTTGAAATTTACACACAAATTTGTACATAAAATAACACTTAAATAATTATACAAAGTTCGTACACAATATTCCCCATAATTAATATGAGCATTGTTGGGGTATAACATGTTTTGGGGTGGGGGGAAATTGTTGTTGTGTGTATTACTGTTGTTATTATTTTTATAAACTTGTATGTGTAATGAAATCAAGTGGGACCATTTTATTATTAGTGTCAATGCGGCCTTAATTGAGGTCCATTAAAGTGCATTTGGTCCCCAATTTGAGACAGTTGAGACTTGCCAGCATGATATCTCAATGCATAAGAAAACTTGCTGCCAGTGTTGTCGCTGTGCAAATCTTTCTTTGGCTGCCGAAGATCTACGCTGCTCTACGTTGTTATGAGAAAAAAAATAAAAGAAAAAAAATTACGAAAAATAAAAGAAATAAAATAATAAAAACTAATACAATGTTGTCATGCTTATTCGTATGGTTGTTTCTGTTGTTGTTGTTGTTGTTAGCAGAGCGCAACAATGTTTTTGCCGTCGTCATCTTTGTAGCTGTCATTGTCGCTGTCGTTGTCGCTGTCACTGTCGCTGTTAATGTTGCTTAGGAGCGAAGCTTCTGAAGACAAATACACAAACAATGCGTGAAAGATAGAAACATATTTTGCTTTGTTTCTTGCTTAGCTAAATTCAAGAATATTTTTTGGATCTTTTTTTTTCAAAGAACGCTGCACTTGCACAACAACAACAACAATAACAATAATGAAGACCGCATTAATATAAGATTTTTTTTTTATTTTTTTGCACTGTTTTAGTTTGCTTATGACATCTTATCGCACCAAAGTGCTTGGCGTACCTTTCGCAGCTTAAGGTCTTTTTTTTCAAGAGCTCGTATTTGTGGGCATAATCATATTGTCATGTGGCTTGCCATTGTTTAATTAATTAATGTATTAAGTATACGACATGTAGTTTTAAAATTCGTCAAATTTTTATTATTATTGATTTTAATAATATCAAAAACAAAATTATAAAAAAGTGTCACTTATATGTCGATATCTATATCACTATAAATGTTGTCACGAAGGACTAAAAAGATTTGAATTTAATATATGTCATATGGATAATCTATAAGTAGAAAAAGAGCGACAAAACAATATTTTCATTTTAATTAAAAAAATTACAACACAAGCTCCTATGTTACATTATGTCATTCAACACATGCGGCAATTTAACATTATACTCGTAGTTAAAATTTGTATGCTGAAATGTCGTCTGTGCTCTGTATCTGCCATATGTATATAAGGCGAAATCCAAGTCTTTCTTTACGCTTTATATTGAATATCATCAAATTGTTAATTATTATAATTTAAGTTCAAAATATTATATCATAAATGGCATTTTCCTTCTGTCAGTATAACATAATTAATCTATATGCAGGAGGGTATGTAGAATCCAACATATCCAGATACATTTTTTTTGGGTCTTTTTATATTTGTTTTTGTAGTTGTAGCTTGTTGTAGTTCTTGTTCTTTTTTCTAACTTTTGTATTTTTATTGTTGTTGTTTTTTGGTGTGTTTTCATTACTGTTGCGCTGTCGTAGTGCTTCTTCTTCTTCTGCTGCTGTTGTTTATTTATTTTAATAGTTTGCAAAGATTAGAGTTAGAAAATTGTTAAGTTTTTTGTAATTTGCGCATCGTTTAGCGTTTTAGTGCGCCACCACACACACACACACACATGCGCATACTTATATCTTTATCTTTATCACTTTCTGTGTTGGTTTCTTTACCTTTCTCTTTGCTCAAATTCAAACGTTTGCTATCGCGTTCACACGCACAGCATGTCGCCTTGAATTTATGTGACAAGAATATTGTCTGCTCTGCAGGTTTTCCAACTCAGGTGAAAATGCATTTTATGACGACATTTCTGTGGGTGTAGCAACATTTGTACTTCCCTCTGTGTGTGTGTGTGTGTGTGTGTGTGTGTGTGTGTGTATGACTTTTATGGTTTTGGCTCATGTATTCAACTCTGGACAGCACCATGTTTTTGTAACTCCAGCTGTATCTTTGTATCTGCGTGTATGTGTGTGTGTGTGTGTGTGTGTGTGTGCTTAAGCACATGCCCTTTAGCCTTTTGCTATGGCATGTTACCTCATTTAGTGTGCAAATTATGAAATTTGTTGCAATTTAGCGCCTTCAACATACTTTGTAGTTGAGTTCAGTTGAAATTCTTAGCATTTGCCAACACCAATGTACATCGATGAATAGTTTGAACTGTTGAAAATTTTTTTGGCATAATTCATTGGCATTTAAAAGATGTGTGAAAAGATTTTTTGCCTTTATTGTGGTTTGCTAATATTTTGCTTATCATTCATCAAGCAAACTATGAGCACTTTAAGAATTTATTGATGAATCTGGAGCATAAAGTTTCTATTATCATCAGTGCCTTGTGCATTTCGATTCAAGTCTTGCTGAAACATGCAAATTTTTACTGAAAAAAAATATTCAATAACATTTTATATTCAATAAACAAGCAAAAGTGTTGAAAAATTTATTGTAAATTCTGTTAATATTCTATTAAATAATACACATTGTTACCGCTCTCTATTCAAGCAACGCTGTTAGGCACTATTAATAGGAATAAGGCATTTAAATAGCATTTTAACAGTCTGTCATATTTTATTAAAGAAAATATTACAATTTTTTTAACAGAGTTGCTATTCTGACCAATAATATGAACATTTCCAATTAGTAACATGTTTACATGTTATAATTTGCTACCACAATTCTTTGGTTTCAAACAAAATGACGTAGACTATAGTAGTTGCGGTCTTTAATTGAGTTGCTGAGCGAAAATGTTTAACACAAAGCGTTGAGAAACTTTGAATGATTGACAATTGAAAACCTCAAACAAATCAACAAAGCGACGCGCACACATTTAGCCAATTAAATAAACAAACACACACACACACATACATATACATACATTGTATATATAGAACGCGTAGAGAAACTTTGATCCGACAAATTAGCGTTTGGTCTTGTATAATATGTCAAGTGGCAAGAGGCAACAATTTTAGGTGTCTAAAGCACAACTACTCACACACACACACACACACATGCATACATACATACATACTTACTTGGATCAAGTGAGACATTAATTTATGTTGACATACCTTTCAAAAACTTTGACTTTGAATTACTTTTGTGCGGCGAACAATGCGAACGAAGATGAACTGTTTTGTCTTCTTGTTAGCAAAGTTCGTTAGAGGGTTCTACATGTATGTGTGTGTGTGTGTGTTTGCTATTGTTGTAATGATCTGTCAAGTGTGTGTTGAGTGACACAAACAGGTCAAAGGTATTGTTGTTACCTGAGTGAAACTTTGTAAATTTGCTTAAATAACAAAAACAAAAAAATAAAAAATAAAACAAATAAGAAAAAAAAAAAAAAGGAAAAGTTGACAGCACACATGATAAATAATTAAGATGGCCAAGTGAAGAAGCAAAGCAGAAGTTGAAGATAAACTTAATTTTAAATGAGAGCAAAGTTGATTTTTATTACTATTTTTCTTACTTCGCTTATTGATTCATTTGTGCGTGTGTGTGTGCAAGCGCATAAGACAAACGCAAAGCGGAAACGGAAACGGCAATGGCAACGACAGCGGAAACGGACACGGACACGGAAGCAACGCTTTCAATTGTGTCACACTGACATTTCTTGCCAAATTTCTCAAAATTTTTTTTTTTTTTTTGCTTTAGTTAGTGTTTGTTTTCTTTGTATTTTCATTTGGCCTCTCGGCCTGTCTGTCTGACTGTCTATCTTGAATGTATGACAAATGAGCGCAGACACGCCCGCGCGTCGTGCCTTTGAACTTTCATTTTGTTTTGTTTCTCATCACAATGTCTTTTTTCCTTTTGGTTCAGCCTTTTGGCTTATTCTACTTGCCGGCCTCCGCACTGATGATGATTTATGACTTTAGTTTTGTTTGCACTGTGACCTGAAAGTATTAATGTCGTAATATACGCACGGCTTATACGCCAGTTGATCATGTCATTGTTAAAAATTCATGTTCAATGCTACTTTTTATGAAACTGTGTTCTGAAATTTATAGAATATCTATTAAAAAAAGAAAATCCCGAAATATAAAAAGTGCTTCTGAAACCTAATACATATTTTGTGAAACTAAAACACTATAAAATGTCAGATGTCAAATATGTTGATAAGCATGACTCAAAAGACACAAACGATTTCAATTCGATAAAAATGTACCCCATCCTATGTTACCCTGCGCTGCATACAACACATACGACAGTCTAATATGATATTTGACTAAGAAAAATAATAACAATAAAACAATGTTTGTGTTCAATAAAAGATTTTTTTTTCCTTATTAAAAATATTTATTTATTATTTTTTATTTTCTTATATTTACAGAAAAAAAATATATATTTATGAAATTGTGAGAGGAAGACAAGCATACAAATATAAGGAAAGCAACCAACACACCAACAAAAAAGAAAAAAATAAATAAATAACACATCGACAATAAAATATTAATAGCTATAATAAAAAACAATAAGCAAAACGTGGCAACTCTGTTTTGATGCGTGAATACAGCGATCGCTGTTGGCATAACAAATTTATCAATATTACGTATACGTGCCAATGAGAATTTTTTGGCCAATTTTGAGTTCTCAAAGGAAGACAACTTACCAATTGCATATGTGAATGCGTTTGCTGTGATTGTCATTGTTGTTGTTGTTATTGGCGTGGCAGTGTTGCCACTTACTTAAGTGTATGCCAATGCGGGTTACGTTAACATAAAGCTGAAAGCACAAACGCACACACACACACGAAAGCAAACAACGAATCACATACACACACACACACACAGTATAGAAAGAGAAAAAAAAAAATTACAGACATCTCACCAAAGTCGGAAACTATTCCAACAACAACAACTTTCATTACAATAACAATATCAACAACAACAAAAACCACTGCAATTTTGTACGCAAACCCGATTTGCCATCTCTCTCGCACTCTCCCTCACTATCTAACTCATTCGGCCAGTTTATGCGCTTTGGCATTAACGTGTGTGTGTGCGTGTTTGTGTATGTGTGTCTATCTATCTATCTGGCTGTGTCTGTGTGTGTAAGTTGCACACAACACCGGAAATAAGTGAACGTCGTTCAGAGTTGCCTCCTTCGTGTGTCGCTGCAACGGCTTCACTGACACCATCATTGCCATCGTTTGCTGACTGTGACTCTGTCTCTGTCTCTGTCGCTGTCGCTGGCCTGGCAAAATGTTTTCGGATGCGGATGTGGCGGAAGTGCGGCATGTCGTGCAACGCATTTTGGTGCCGTGCGTTTTTGTTATTGGACTTTTGGGAAATTCAGTGAGCATTTATGTTCTGACGAGGTAAGTTCTTCATATTGTTCTTCAATTTCGCTGTTCTCGTTGTTGCCTTTTGTGATATTTTATGCCTATATGTTGTTGTTGTTGCTACTACACATTGCATGTTGTATATTGCTTCAGGATTATGCTTGTTTAACAGCATTTTGTCGAACCAAGCCATCATTCTTCTTTTGACGTACTCAACGCGTTCTAACAATGCTCTCTTTTCAGTGCATTTACGTTGTCCATATGATTTTTAATGCGATTTTCTTTCTGTAAGTCGATTCGCTCCTAATTGGATCGAACGTAACGCTAATTGACTCTTATATGCCATCATTGTACTTAATATTGACTTTGATGTTATGCACTTGAAAACGTTGAAGCGAAATGGTTAATTGATGAAAGAAAAAAACGACGGTATAGTCGAATATACTCGACCTGATAATACCTTGCACACACGGTAGGCAGTGTCACGCCCAAAATCTAAATAAAACTGTATATTTGGTATCGCTTATTTAAATAGTGGTCGAAACATCAAGAAAAATTTGGAATTTACGAAATGTTTCTATCTCATCTGCTGTTCGAGCTAACGCTTTTAAAAAAGTGGTCGTGGCAAAAAATCCTTCAGCCCATGACCACACGTGTGTATCATCTAAATTTCAAGTCACTAGCTATTAAAATTCCCGAGAACCATTGGTGAGCTCGTCCTGATCAAGAGTATATACACTTTATAGTGTCTCTCTCTGCCATTTTGTCTCAAACAACAGGGCATACAAAAATAAAATGGTCGGCACTCAATTGTTAAAATAACAATAATTTGTAGATGCACACAGAACCAATTAAGCTTCATACTTATGACAGATGGCGCTGTGCTATGGTTCTTAAAAGAATGAAAAAAAAACTACGAGTATTGTGTTTTCAATGGGACCATATGTCTTAAATTGGTCAATAGAATTAATCTACCACAAGTGCTCTTAAAGAATTTTTCATTACTGGGGGGAATTCGTGACATTTAGTTGGGATAGTTCATTTGATTTGTTATAGTAGGGATCATTTTCATTTACAAGTATTTGATATAAATATTCGACACTCCAGTCTGAACTTCAAACTTTCCACAGTCTAAAGCAGTAGACATATAGTTTGCTTATATACATATATACCTATATTATAAATATTGCCAATTATTTGAAGGCCGTAGTAAAATTTAAAGTTCATTTGTCTACGTTTATTTCAAGCGTAAATTTCGTGTAACGTGAAGTTCATTTCTATATTTGTTTCTAACTTACAGAATTGCAAATCGAGTCTCACACAGGTAGGTGTCAAGGCAAACAACTATTTTCAAAGATTCATTGTAAAATAGCTCTCTAAAAGTCTTAAACTTTTGGTGTTCGATAGTAAAAGTTTCTCATAAATAGCATGAGTCATCGACAGTAGAAATCTGTGTGGCTGTCAGCTCATTTGATATGCGAACATTTATAGCTTTTTAATAAAAATTCGTCTTTATTGGATTGCTGTTGTTATTGACTAAGATTGCAAACGAATGCAAGTCGAATTTTATGACTTTGCACTTAAAAGTAATAACTGAAATAAACTGTTTTTTTTTTCTAATATAAGTACTAACACAAACGCACGCTGTATGAAAATTATTAGATTATATTAGGCGTTACCACAAACAAATTCTCACACACACACACACGCACACAGAGGCATTTAAAATTCAGTAACACTTTTGCAAAATGAGCAAATAACAAGTAAGGGCGGTTAAGTTAAGTATACTCGATATTTTAATACCATGCAGACATTTTGAGATTGTTCAAAATCGCTAAAAAAAATGTGGGACTTATAAAAATATTAGTTTGATGGTTTTTGAGGGGTACCAATGAGGGGTAAAGGGTATTTTGTGGCATGTTTAATGAGACTACTTAAGAATTTTGAGGTTTCTAATTCTTATGGTTTACAAGATATAGCATTTTTGATAAAAGGGAGTTTTAGGGGGTAATGAGGGGCAGGGATTATATTTTTATAGAATTATTTTTCTTGAGGCTACTATTAAATTTTGTTCAGGTCTTTGAGCTATGGGCTTTCGAAAAGGGGTTTGTACTATTCCGGTTGGGAAATAGTGGGCGTGGCACAAATTTCTAGTTCTTATGATCTCTTCTTGTCTCTGAGAATCATAGATGTCATCTTGATTATTTTTATATCCATTTACTTTTCATGGTCTCCTCTTTCAAGGTGTTACATATACTTGGTCTTACTTTAACACACTATGAGTATAGGGTGTTAAAAAGAGCAGAGCAGAGCAGAAAATAAAATAAAATTATATCTCCCAAAATACTCGTCTGGTTAAATGAAACGTTTTAAAATTTTATTTTCTCGATTTGTTATTTTCATTACGATTTGGCTACGTGTCTGTGCCCGTCTGTCTGTCTGACTGTCCGTCTGAGCATGTGAGTTTGCTTTTATGATTGTGTGTGTGTGTGTGACTGTTTTTCTTAATTTGTTTTCTTTTTTTTTCTGTTGCAATTTAAGCTTTCAACAATTGTTTCCGTACGCTTACAATTTGCTTCAATTCCTTTCTTTTTTTTATTGTTTTATGGAATTAGTTTTAAGCGATTACATTTTTGAGTTGCTGCTAAGCTTTGGCATGTGTGTGTGTGTGTGTGTACTTCTGCCAAATATTATAGCATGCTTTTGTGCGCACGCCTTTCTTCTCTATGGCAGAAAATTTCTTAATTCCTTAAAATTTTTTGGAATTTTGGCATGACTTTAGCATTTTCACACTTGTCATTTGCTAGTTGTTTTTGTAAACATAAAAAAATAAATAATTGTAGACTTTTCAAAAATGAATCGAAGACTTCCAAGCTGTTGATTTTTTACCCAAGTTAAATTTTGACACACAGAGGGAGTAAGTTTTGTTTATGTGAAAAAAAGTGAATGCTTGACGGGGACAGACAAGAGTTTTGTAAGCTAAAATATGTAACAGCATCAGAACAGTAACAGTGATCTTAAGGTGTTACATGGGTTTCGTTGGTTCAAAAAAAAAAAAATTTTTTTTTTCACTTATTAATTTCTACAACATCTCAATAATATTATTCTAAATTTTCAAGTCGATCCGAATAATAGTTTCGAAGACACAGCCTTTGGAAGGTGCGCGCTCCAAGTCACTTTTATTGTTACGCAAAACTTTAAACGCGTTTTTCTCGTAACTGTGTTTTTAAAGTCGGTTGTCAAAATTTCTCGAAAACTACTCAACCGATCTTGATGAAATTTTACACACGTGTTTGAGATACAATTTACTCGTGCTTGAACGAAGGATTTTGTTTTTTTTCAATTTCAACTATTAAAACAAAAAAAAATTCTCGCAAATTTGACCGAAATTGTCTTTTTTTTGGAAAAAGGTCTGCCAAAATTCCAATTTTTGCTTTTTTTGTTTTTCCTTCGTTCAAGCACGAGTTTATGGTTTTATCTAAAACACGTATTTTTTGTTTTTCCTTTTAAATCATCCTGTCAGGAGTTATGCTGACAACGCGGAGGCATCTTTTTTTCGAAGGGTCACCGAATATGACGTCACAATGGCGAAGTTTTAATTTTTTTTTTTTCGAAAATTTCAGAAAATATTCTTTAAATGTGTATCTTCAAGACAGAAAAAAGTTTGAATTAAATAAATAATTTTTTATAGTAAAAAAAAATTCTTGAAAATAGGCCTTTTTTTACACGACGAAACCCATGTAACCCCTTAACAGCTGAGCAAAACAGAAAACAGTTGTTTAACAGTCGTGTGTATTTTACAACAAAAATCCATGCTCAGTCGATTCTTTTGAGACGATTGTAAGCCTTTTTAGAAGCGAGAGAGGAAGATTCTAGGCATGGCGAAAAGGAGCAAGAGCCTTGTTAAACGCCTTTGGAAATTGGAAGAAATGGGAAGGTCAAGTTCATGCAAAAGAATTCAGCCATAATGAAGTTGGAAGATATACGATTTCTCGCTGGGATATTCAAATCAGAAAATACTTATAATTATACACATAATAAGTTTAAAGTTTCTTATAAATAATTTTTTGCTCTTCTTTTTACTATTTTAAAATTTTTTTTTTTTATATAGAAAACGCATGCGTTGCACAACAAATATTTACCTGACAGCGTTGGCGATAACGGATATCATCTACTTGACGTTGATTCTATTATTATCCTTGCAGCACTACGAATACATACAGCAAAATTGTGTGCTCTTCTATAAATTGTATGGCGTGTTCGTATGGCTTGTCGATGCTTGCGGTAAGTTTAAGTGACATCAAATGTTGCTTCTTTGTTTGTTTGTTTGTTTGTTGTCAGACTGAAAAATAAACAACTGAAAGAGTAGAAGAAAAAGTGGAAGAGTAACGTTTACCAACATTTTTCCAGCCTACATATCGATTTACATAGCTGTATGCTTCACGATTGAACGATTTATTGCGATACGTTATCCACTGAAAAGGCAAACATTTTGCACAGAATCATTGGCAAAGAAAGTGATTGCAGGTGAGTGACGATTTTGGCCTATGGACACAGTACGGAGAGACATATAGACAGACAGACAGAGCAGTACTGTGTTGGCCATCAGTGGCGGCGACGATGTACAAAACATGTGAATGCACTTACTTAAGCATGTTTTTTTCATGACTTTACTTTTTTTTTTGTATTTTTTTTTTTCATGTGCTCTTTGTACGTTTATTAGGCGTTGCACTTTTCTGCCTGCTTTCAACAATATCCACACAATTTGAGCACACATATGAAGTCAGCTATATGTCAGTCGATAGCGATGGCCAGCAATGTAATGAAACAATGGCGAATGTAACGCCAATGCCGTCGGTAACCATGATGACGGCGCCGGCAACCTTGACAACAACAACAACAACAACAGCAACATCAGTGGGTAAAATACAGACGAATGACACGAGGACACGAGGCAGTAAGACAACAATGACACATTTACGGCGTTTACCTGTCACCGGTGCAACAATGTCGCATCAAAGTCTTGCAACATTGGTCACGCCTACGCCCATTTTGACAACTGAACTGCAAAGGCATATCGATGATTGGCTTTGGCCAATGGCTGGCAGCGGTTATGGCGATACTGATGGTGACTTGACATTAAGTATCATAGATGGCGCTCAGTTACAGAAGCATGAGTCAATTGTAATGCCGTCTGAGCGTCGATTTATGACACGACAAACACCGGAAGCGGTCATTTTGAGCGACAATAATAATGTTTATGTTGCTGGCAATGATGATGATGATGATGACGATGACGATGATGATGAAAACATCAGTGTTGACGACATTGATATGCCTTTGAGTACAACTTTGTCGACGTTGAATGTTGCGGTTGTTGATGTTGACGTTCATATTGCAAATGTTGCTCTTACTGTTTCTGCAACCGAATTGCGTCAAGGTGAGTAATGAGTAAGTTAAGTAATTGCGGCATTTGCCGATTAAAAAAAAAAAAAAATAAAAATCAACCAAAAACCACACCTATCAACATGATGACGGCATTCACATATAGTGTTGTGAAGCGGTTTTTGGAGTCGTAGTCGTATGAGCTTACACAGGGTGCCTCAGAAAATTTACCAAAGCGATCAAAAGTGAGTTGTTACTTGAGGTTAATGTATTGAGCGGCTTGTCTACTTTGGAGAGTAAGCAAGTAAGAAGAAGAGTATGCGTTAAGAAAAATTTTATTAAGTATACGAGGCGTACTTTTTAAATTCGGGAATTTGTCTAAACATTCTTTTTCTTAAAAAAAAAAAAAAATTGTTGCGATTCGTCTTCTCCAAAAAAATATCAGTTTAAATTTGTATGAAAATTTTCAATTAAAAAATAAATTCATTTTTTTTTTTTCGGTTTCACTTTTTAAATTAAATTTTATTTTTAAATTTGTGCGACAGTGGCAGACATTCCAAATATTGTGACAACAACTCAGTCCTTTGACAAGCAGCAAGATGATAATGATGTTGCTGCTGCTTATGATGATAATGATGAAGATGATAAAACAGCAAAAGAATTTAAGCTAACAACAACAACAACAACAGCAACTTGGCCGATAACAATGGCTGTGTCAGGCCAACTGAGTCCAACTGAGTTGCCAACAACGGTTGAAAGGACAAAAGCAAAAACAACAACAACAACAATACCAACAATAACAAGAGTAGCAGATAAAGTAGCGACATTATCGCTGCATTTGCAACGTCGTGCCTTACAACAACAACAACAGCACGATGACCACAACATACAGCAGGCAATACAGGCAGAACAACAATTCCAACAACAACGTGAAGAACTTGAACGAGCATCGTCTGTGCGTGAACTAAGAACGGAAAAGAAACAAGTCGTGCAAGAGCAGCCGGAGTATGACAACGGTACTTTCGCATTTAACATTACGGAATATTGTCAAAATGTAAGACAAGCTTTGCCAACTATTAAGCTGACATGAGAATTTTCACTTGCATTCCTTATCTTTTCGTTTCCATTACAAAATGCAACATTCGCTTTCTCATTCACTCACTTAGACATTCACTCACTTACATACATATGTACGTATGTATATGTATTACTACTTTTCATTCTTCTTCTTAACTTACTATTTTTTGGCTCATTCTCACTTGATTGTATTATTCCCTCTTTCAGTCACTCACTCAGGGAATGAGTTCCCTCAGTCAGTCAATCCCTCATGCACTCTCCATCCTTACCTCCTAACTCTCCAACTCCTTCACTCAGTTATATCAAAAGTTTTCATATCTTTTTTTTTTCCTCTCTTCTTTAACATTTCTTTTTCATCACAGGTTACGGTATACAAAAATATAGCCTCGAATTTGGGTGAAAACGCGCTATACAATCACATCTGGAGTTTGTATACAATGTTTGTATTTGTACTGATACCGTTAATGGTGTTGGCCACATTCAACTGTATTCTGATTATGTTGGTCCGACGTTCAAAGAATTTACGTAGCGATTTGACAAATGCGAATAGCATCAGACGTGTTAAGGTGAGTCTACTGATATCTATTTGCACATTGGATGATGGTAGGGGCATGGGCAGGGGGTTGGTGGTACATTGCATTAGCACATTTTGTCATTGTTCAAACAATAAAACCCCCAAAAGGCATTTGTGGCACGTAAATGTATGCAAATTGTTATTAAAACGAATTGTATAACATTCTCGTGCATACATTATGCACTTTGAGTCGACACAGACATACACGTATGTACATATATATGTTAGATACAATTGGACATAGGTACAAATATGTAACATAGCATGTAATAAATATTTTGCTATTATATTGCATCGAGTTATGTGTTGGTACGATTTGCGGTTACATTTTGTTGAATTATAATTAACACGGAAATGTTGTTAGTGTAATGTTGAAATTATATGAAATGGAGCAGATACATATTAAATATTCGATACATGTGAGTTGCACAGATGAGTTAAAAATCAAACTAAAGGTTAACGAAAGCAATTTCTCAATTAATTTGAAATGAAATTTTATTTTGAAATTTCGCAAAGTGTTTGTTGATAGGTTACTATTTGAGGTTAGAAAAAGCAAATCAAGGCAATTGGTAGCAAATGTAGCAGGAGAGCTCTTAGAAATACTCCTCTCTTGGTTTTCATATTGCGCGCTCACGATCTTTGCACGAAACCAGAGAGCGCATTTAACAGTGCTGAGCACAAAGCTAAGCGAAGGCGTCGTACACAAGGAGAAGCAAAGAAGCAATCAATATAAGTACACCGTATGTCACAGTGTAATGCAAACGCACATAATGCACTTAAGCTCAACGTAGCATATTTCTAATGGCGTAAGAATTTTTTTTGGCGGTGTTGACACTTCATTTAAACTCGAAAATGTATTTATGGTAATTTGTTATAAACGTTGACTGACAATTTTTTTTTATTTTTTTTTTTTTTTTTTTCTTTACCTTTTACAGCGCAAATCAACAACGGGCAACTCAACAATATCACAAGAGAATCGCGTCACGGTGACACTCATTGCTGTTGTATTGCTTTTTATTGTTTGCCAATTGCCGTGGGCAATTTATTTGATAATCTCACAGAATATGAAAATTGATTGGAAATTTCAAGCGATTATCGGCAACATTTTCAATTTGCTTGCTGCAATAAATGCGGCATCGAATTTTTTCCTTTATTGCGTACTCTCGGATAAATATCGAAAAACGGTGCGTGAACTAATAACCGGCTATCGACGTCGCCATCGGCATGCACAGCATAATGCCAGCCTCTATACAACTGCCTCGACTTATGCGAATGGCAGTCGACGCTTTCGCAATTCAACATCAATGTCGATATTAACGACAGCTGGCGCGGGGCATGCGACAACTGGTGCGGCGACAACAGCAACAACGACCGGCGGCAAGGCCAATGCCGGTGCGCTTATAACGTGAACAATTTGTTTAATCCATTCTTTTTTTGGTTTTTCGCCAAATAATGGCACTTATGTTATCGTTAAACAATTATCGAACGTTCGATTTGATTCAACGATCGTTAATTGATTAGTTTGTTTTCTAGTTTATAGTATCAATAAACAAAATATAATTCATATAATAATAATAATAATAATTAATAAATTTTTTTTGTCTATTATCGTGTTTAGTAATATTTATTAGTGCATTGTCGTAATGTAGTTAAGCTTATAAAAGAAATTCTTAACATTGTAATTAATTTTAATACATTATTTGTTCGAAAGCCTACAAATTTATTGATATTGTTTCCATTCTGTTTCTTTGTTCTTTAATTATTTTAATTTTGAAATTTTTTTGAGCTCGATGTATGTGAAATCTTACAAAATTGTGCCATAATGTGATGATGATTATTTAGAATACATAAAAATTATGCAATCGAAAGTTGTATTTTATTTTCTTCGTGTATTTGTTTTAACAAAGTATCATTAACAGCAGTCGAAGAAGAAGAAACTGTTCGAAAGATGCATGCGTCTCACTCATGTTCATATTGCGTTGTCTGCGCTGTTGAGCAGTGCCTGTTGAGTCAAGCCAATCGTAGTTCCTTATGTTACGTTAAGCCTCAAAATAACTTAAGGAATTACAATTGTTAGGAACGATGGAATTTGGTAACAGTGTTGTCGTGACGCATAAGCACAAAACATTGCATAAAGAAGAGAACGCAATAAAGTGCATTCTTGCTTTTTGAGCCAATCAATTAATTTATATTCACTACCATGACTCATATTGACATATAAAGTAATCTTTCCCCATGACAACGTTTCTATTGCAATTTCAATTAGATAAAGCTATATCTGCATACACACACAAGCAGTCGCATGCAAGTGTTCGTTGCGAGACATAGCGTATGTCAACACTTCAATTTTCCAAAAAAAAAAAAACATCCTCGAGCGTTCTTATAATAGAATATGATTTTTTTTTACATTTTTACCAAGTATTTTTTTTTTAAAATATTTTTCGTTGTTTTTCTTTTGTTTAACATAGAAAAAAATAACTTAAAAATAAATAATAACCAGTAAGGGCGGTATAGTCGAGTATTCTCGACTATATAATACCCTGCACACACAATATCCAAAAAAATAGTCAAATTAATTTTGTAAAATGTTTTTCTTTATCAACATATTTTTCGTCTGCAAAAAAAGTATGTTTACTGAGCTTGCATACAAAATTTCAGCATTGTATCTTTTATAGTTTAGGAGATACAGTGATTTTAAGAAAATAAATGACCTTTCTGGGGAATTGAAGGGGAGAGGGGAATAATGTTTTTTAGAGCTACACATCTGAAGTCTACATACGTAATTTCATGTTTCACGAGACTGTCCTCAAGCCTCTAGCTCTTATAGTTTCCCAGAACCACTGGTGAGGACGGACAGACGGATGGACTGACGGACAGACAGGGCTATATCGATTCGTCTTGTCATCCTGATCAAGAATATATATACTTTATAGGGTTCCCCTCCCCTCCTTCTATGCGTTACATACAAACCGTCTCAAACAAACTTAATATACCCCGATACACAGTATGTGTACAGGGTATAAAAAAGGACTTTCTGCATTTGTGCATATAAAATCAATATTTGGTTTAGAATATCCTCGGAACAGGATTAAATGTTGTTGTCAGCAGCGTAAAAATTTTGCATTCTCATTTTTTACTTCCCATATTCCACATTTTTGTTTTGCATACACTTGGTCGTGAGCCAGTAAAGTGTTCAGCGGGCGGGCGGGCGAGAGGCGTATGGCGTGTGGGCGTGGCAACCATGCAAGTTGCATATTTGATGCTTCACTTTCAATTTAGTTTCAAATATTTTTTCATGCTGTTTTGGCTTACAGCGCATATTTCATGTTTTAAAGCGCATACATTTACCATATATGCTTACATACATACATACATACTTTTATGTATATGTGTTGGGATGTGTGTGCGTGCTTGGTCGCTACTCGTGGCATGAATGGTCAACCAGTCGCGTTAACAAACGTAATAGACTAACAATTGACACAGTCTGCACATATGTATGTGTGTGTATGTTAGTGTTTTTACACGCACACACACACACACATACATACATATATATCTATGCACGGGTGGAACGCACTTAGATAGAGTTATATGAGAAATTACAAGTCAGCGACACAATTGAAATATTTCCGCTTCGTTGCATAGAAATGCACAATCGAAAACAGATATCTTTGTCCATTATTGTTCATGTGTGTTTAGATATGTGTGTGTGTGTGTGTGTGTTTGTGTGTGTGCGGTCGTGTATGGTCTGACACATAAATATAAAGCGATCAACATGCCACTTGTGACGCAACAGAAGCTCTTTTATTATAAACGGAAATGCATGAGGCGTTAGTGTTGCCATATTGCTGCAACAGACAGAGACAGATAGAGACATAGAGAGAGAGAGAGAGAAAAAAAAACTATACTCACTTTGCCAACGTATACTTAATATATTAAGTATACGTACAATATATTAAGTATACGTGAATAACTTTTTGTCTTTCGAATTTTCTCATTTTTGGTTTTCCTGTTTTCTATGTTTTTATGATTTGATTAAAAAAAAAGTCTTTCATGTGGTAGTAACCTTCAAAAATGTATTTTTGTCTTATGTCATCAAAAATGTATAAGCAAGATAAGCCACATCAATATTAAAAAGTTACCTACTTATCGATCTATTAGTCGCAAAATGCAAAATTCACCATTTTGAAATCATTTTAACAAGTGAAAGAAATCCCGGGCACATAGACAAGTAGAAGAAAATGGTAATGGAGAAGTTTTCATATACACTCCATTCGCTATGCATTCGTAAAAGACTTTAAATGACATGGACATGAAAGCAGTTATGGCTGAAAAACGTCCGAAACGAAATTTGGCATGAATAATTTGCCTTACACAAGAAAACTGTGAGTTACATCTTTGGAAACTTTTCTGACCATAATAAGTATGTATGCTGAATATGAGCTTTGTGTGTCTGTGTGCCGATTCTCGACTCTTGAGTCAGAGATGAGCATCATGCTTCGTACTCAGTCAGTCAGTCAGTCAGATAGCGTCAAGTGTCAGTATCGTATTGCAGTCAAACAGACCGAAAGAACGAAAGTCGAATTAAGGCATTTCTGTTGCTCTGACTACAGCTGGGGCTGGGGTAGGGAGAGAGGTAGGGAGAGGAGCTGATGTTGTCGCAAACGAATGCTCCTTTGGCCGGCATATAGTTGTCACTTGTTTGGTGGCAATGATTGATGCAACTGTTCAAGTCGAGTAGTCATTATCATGTTATTGATGTTAAGTTCTCACACACAGATACACACAGATACAGATACAAACACATACATATACAGAGATTGAATGAAAGCAAAAATGCACAAAAGTCAACTGTTCATGTAAACATGCATACAGCATTTGCCAATTTGTTGTTGTTGTTATTGTAAATTTATTTTTTTTTCCAATATTTGCTTTGAGTTTGACACAGAACAGAAGTAAGTCGTTAATGATCGTCGAAACATATATGTATGTATTTGTCTATATGTGTATGTGTGTGTGTGTGTGTGTGTCTGTGTATACAGTGAGTATTAGAAGTATGTCAACATTGATGATATTTTTAACTATTTTAGTATTATGAGCTGTTTTTTTTGTATTAACATTAATAGTTTAGTATCTTTTATATCGAATTCATATGATCCAGAATTTATAAACTAAAAATATGATTGCATTATGGTGGATTTAAAGTCAAGTGTCTGGAATAATTAAGTTTATAAATATAAAATAATAATTATCAGATTTCCTTATTATATGAGAGTGAAGATTTTTTTAATCGAAAAGTTCAGAAATTATAACATTTTGTAAATGCAAATTATTATTGCAATTGGTTGCAATTTTTGAGCTTCCATTGTTAGAATAATAAGAATTATGTTTCATAATATTTATTAATAAAGTGAAATATAATACGAAAAAAAGTCTTATTTTTATTAATAAAATAAAATGTAGTAACCTGGCGCCATCTGTAGGGTCTTTAAACGCCTTCTGTTGCTTTTATGTAGTAGTTTCATAGGTGTATGCATACTTTTGACGCGCACTGTTTATACAAATGCTAAGCGCGCCTTTAACATTTTAGATAATGTCATTGTTGTTGTGGTTGTTGCATTGCTTGTTGTAAAATATGCTTGTTGTCTGTATTTGGCTGTTTGAAGAAAGGAAAATTTACAGTTGTTCTGACTTTGAGTCAACGAGTGACAGAACTTTGTTAAAACCATAAATTCATTGCTTATACAGAAAAGAGGCGAAGCAGACATTTCTGTATGCAACTTGTTGTTGGGACGGACAGACATGCGGAACATTGTCTTTTTTTTCATTTTCCATTTTTTTTTGTTGTTGTTCTCTTCAATTGTTCGCTTTTTAGTAGTTGTTGTTGTTGTTGCTGGCGCATAAATCAGACTTTTGTTTGGTCGACCACAAAATGTTGGCGTTCTTGTGCCCCATTCAGTCAACAAATTAAACGTTTCACTGATGCTTCTCTTCCACTTCTTCTCGTTCTTCTACTTCTTCTTCTCTTTCTTGGTCTATTGAGGTTGACTGTTTTTTTTTTTTTTTTGCAAATAGTCAAGGGCATTATTGACAAAGCAAAAACAAGTTCCATTGGAAAATTTTGTTCATTAAGCGCTTTTCAAGCTAACAAACAAATAGAAACATCTTGAGTTACAAACATAACTATGACATGACAGTAGATAAAGGCAAAAAGGGTAAGAAGAAGAAGAAGAAGGAGCAGCAGGAGCAACATGCAAACATATAAAATAAGTGCAAGAATGCAGCAAAAGGGTTGCAACACTTTTCAAGTAAATTGACTGCACTTGGTCGATTCATCAACGTTGTCAGTCAAAAGCTTTGCTAACAAAAAACAACAACAACAACAACGATAACACAAGTAAAGAAGACAAGCAAGAAAATCAAACTAAAACTTACAAAAAAAAAAGATATCGTTAAAAAAAATCTTGAAAAAAACATATCCAACTGACCAACACTGACAGTTCTAGTAAGTGGCAACAAGAGCAAAACCAGAGTCACAGACGGTCAAACAGACAGACAGACAGACAGGCAGTTGGACAGACATTAAAGCAAGCAAGCAAGCAAACACAAGGCAACCAAGCGTATGAGAGAGAGAGAGAGAGAGAGCGAGGAAGAGACACTTTTGCACTTTATGCGACTAATTGCAATTTAAAAATTGTCGACATGCACTTGATGCTCCAGTCAGCAGCGTTGTTTGTCATGGTGGGCGATGGCAGTAACGATGCATATGTGTGTGTGTGTGTGTGTGTGTGCGGTGTGTTAGCATCTGTGCGGTCATTGTGTGGCGCCAGGGTCAGTGACTAGAGTGGCTTGTAATGTTATAGAAAGTTCGTGTTAGCCAAGTTATTTTGTGGCACAAGTATTGACAGTGTCAAATGTAAAATTCTATGATATAAGCAAGAAAAAACAACAACAACAACAACAACGAAAATGACATTGTGTATCAATAGTGTAATACAGTGATCACACAGCAATGTGAACTAATAATAAATTATATTCAGTTTTTTACTATTGCATATTTTTTTTGTTTGTTGAAAAATATGTTAAAATTTTAATTGTAACCATTTTTAGAATTTTAATTTTTTGTATAAAAAAAAGTGTTTTTTTTAGCAACCACTGTACAATACAGTAGTTGTGCTAAAAAAACACTTTTGTAAATTTGAAATATTTTTATTACAAATTGGAATTTATTTTTTATATATTTTAAAATATTAGTTTTTTGCTTTGTAAGTTAATCTTTATTTATAGTACATATTATACAATATATAAACTATTAGATAAAATTCAATAACTTCAGTTTGCCTTACTGTGTCTACACTGTTTGCCATCAAGAAGCATCATGGAGACAGCGCAATTGTCTAAGTGTCAATAATCAAATTTTCAACACTAACACAACGAACGCATTAATGGAAATACATGAAAGACCACAAAATACCATCAAAGATATGCAATCAATATTGAAGTAAAAACAAAAAATATCTCATTTGATTTCAAACAAGTTACAATACCACAGACTTGAAATGCAATTTGAGCTTATAATGTTGCCTTACTTTTTTTTTATTAATTACTCTAATAATTGAGATTTTTTAGTTTGTTATTATTTTGTATAAAAAAGAAAAACAGAAACACGAAAAATATACAAAAATAATATTATACATCATTGAAAATTAAAACGTACAATTTGTGCATTCAAGTGCGTTTGTTTAACTTCCTCTTTGTATCGGTGTGCGTGCGTCTATGTATGTGTGTTGCACACATATTGACAGCTATTTGATTGCAAATAGCACTTAACTCTTTCAGCTATTAATTATACGCTTCTTATGTGATTTATATATTTAGTTTTTTCCTCTTTTTTTGAATTTTTTTTCAAACGCACATGTGTTGTGGTTTAATGCATATACACATGCATGCGTAGAATATAAAATGATCTGTTATTCAGTAACTTATTCAACCAACCACTCATTTATTCATTCGTTCATTCATTCACTCAATCAGTGAGTCACTCATTCACCTTGATATAGAATCGTGCACATCGCCTCAGTCGCTGTCGTTTGCTATTTATGCTTTTGAATAAAGTTTATATTTTATTTTTTACTTTTTCTATCTTTTTATCCTTTATCCTTTAGTATTACTATTTTTATTTTTGTTCTAAAATGCTTTGTTTTATCGTATTTATCATTGCCAACATCATCATATCCAACATTGCAAAGTCATCGTTGCTGTTGTTGTTGTTGTTGCTGTTGCTATTGCTGCACTTGAGCATCGTTAATTATCCTTGCATATCCTTGCATACAATATTTTCCACTCAAAGTGCGCATTTTCAAGTGCACTCAATCTATGTACAATATATTTTATTATATTTATCTACAACGTTCTTTCGTTCGTTCGTTCGTACATTTCAAGTTATTTCTTCCACTTTTCGTTCGTTCGTTCGTTCGTTCATTCATTTGTTTGCACAAACTCAGACAGGGTTGCCAACGTTGTCATTATGTCATATTTGCTACTGTTACTTGCCGCTCGGTTTATGTCATTATCTTTGCTATTGAAATGTCCTTTGTGTATAATAATGCAGCGCTATTCGGTTACTAATTAAAAACTTTAATGGCACATGAGCTTTCAACGATTGACATAACGAAGATAAGTCGAGTCATAAGTTGTTGATAATCATACAAATTCAAATTTATAGCTTAGTGTGGCCGGTTTCCAAGCCAAGCCAGTTGAGATTTCAATAAACAGATTTAAAGATTTTCAAAAAACTTCGTAATTTTTAAGGTTTCACTGAAGCATGTGCTATAAGCGGTTAACCGAAACTAACCTAACAACGCTGAAGGTCACAGTTGAATTGGCCACGGCACTTGGCATTTAGCTGCTTAAACCTAAATGTCATTCTATTGAAAATAATTAAAACTGTCACTATTACACTAAAGATATCCAAATATAACACATGCATATATAATTCGATTACACAAAGTTGCGGTTAGACAAGACAATTCCATTTATGTTGACATTACAATGGCCAAAAAAAAAATAGTAAAAATATTTTTTTATAAAATTTGTTTCGCGTAAGTAAAGTATTGGTAATTAAGCAGACAGTTGGTAGATTAATTGACAGTCGAATTGACTTTTTTGGCCGAATTTGCATTTGAAATTTTGGCCACTTTGAACTAATTAGAAGTGATATCCCAGAAGGGATAGAAGGGTTTGCTTTAATGCACAATTAGAACCTTCTGCCTTCTAATATTTTATGAGCGATTGTAAGAACATGATAAAAATAACTTTTCCGCTAACAAGTCAGTTTAAAAACCTCCCGACTCCAAGCTGCAAAACAACGACCGAAGCATTCTTACCTTACACTTTTGATGTCGCAATTGGAGCACATGACTTTCAGCACTTAAGCAGCGTGAAAGGAAGTGGTCATGTGTTATTGAAGGTGTTGTGGCGGGATATGTGAAGATTGTGGTTGATTTTTTACATATTTAACTACCTTTTCGAGTGAGTAAGCGTACTTTAGGCCTTCATATAAAAAGTAATTAAGCCGATAAGGTTTATGAAGCATTGAATCATTCAAAATGTTTGCATTTCCAAGCGGTGCAACTTGCTTTTTGGTTATTGATATGCGCACAAACGTATGTAAATGTTTTGATTGTCTGTGTGAGTGTGTGTGTGTGTGTGTTTCGCAGTGTGCTGTGCAACCAATCAAAATTTTTAACGCTCAAATCAAATATTGCTGCCACACTTTGTGCAATTTTTCGTTTTTACATAATAGTTCTTTTTTTTCCTTTTTGTTTATCTCTTTTCAAAGCGTTTGTGTTACTTTTTCCCCCCTTTTATATTTTTACTACGCTCTTTTGAGCTTTTCTCACATATCTTTATGTTTTGTTTTTGTTGTGCTTTTTTTGTGTTTTTTTCTCGTTTCTGTATTGAAATTTTCTTCTACGTCGCGTTTTCAGGCATACAAAGGCTTGCACTGAAAACAAGAAACAAAAAAATATGAGCTCTATGAAAAAGTAAAATCAAACAAAACAAAAACAAAGCAAAGCAAGTAAAAGTGCAAGTGCACTTATATCAGAAGCACACGACTGCGCAATACCCTCTAAGGCTGCATTGATGGACAGACTGTTGAAGCGGTCATGTTAAATCAAATCAATGTTTTCAAAAGCGCAACAAATTGATGATTTGCTAACGTTGTAGTTACTTAGCCAATCAATGTTGCAACACAAATAAAGTGGCAGACTTGTTAACCAAGACATGACATGAGAAGGACTTCCGCTTTCAAAACTTTGCTTTGCTTGCCAACTAATATAACCACGTTGTTGTAAAAGGTATTGCATATTACAAAAAAAAAAAAAAAAAAACAACAACAACAACAAAATAAAAACAATAACTTTTACGCATGCGAAAGTAAACTCATATGAGGGCAAACATTTTCAGTTTGGTTTTGGTTTTCATTTCTTTCCGGGATTGGTTTTTGTTTCGTTTTCTTTTTTTTTTTTTTCTTGCCTCCCTTTTAAATTTTTTATTGTTGTTCGCATTTTAGTTTTGCATGTAAAGAAAAGTTCTGCCTTTGTGCACAGTGACAGAGCGAGGGTGAGTGTGGCGGGCTCAGAAAAAAAGCAAAAAGCGGCAACACTTTAGCCAAAAGTGTTTTACGCCTTTGTCGAATGCTGAACTTTGGCGTTAATAAAACAGCGAACCGCAAGCAAACTCGTTAAGGTGAAAATGAAAAAAAATTTTATTGTATTTTTTTCGGTTGCTTTTGCAAAACGCAACAAATTTAATATGCAAGCGTTATGTAAAAAAAAACGTTTGCACATATTTGCGATTTTTTTGAAAGAAAACGTTAAACATTTGTTCAGTCATTTAAATTGGAAGTTAATAAGTGATACCTTAAGCATATTGCCTGAAAATTTCATTCGTTTGAGCCGATGGCAACAGTTTAAAATCAACGCCATTGAAGAAAGGTGTTTTGCGGTGACCACGAATACAAATTAGCGGATCATCCAAAACTCAAGACAAAATAAATGATTCTAGCTGATAAAATTTGCCGTGTCCTGACGTCGAGGTTCCTTGAAGTCAAAATATCGATTTTTGACAAAAAAAATCAAGATTCAAGCAACTTTGTACATTTACATATATATAAATATATAAATTTTTTTTTGTAAAGAATATTCGCTTACTCTTTCTCTCGTTCAGTTGAGTTTATTCGATTTTATTTTTAATCCATCAACTGCCATTGAAACGAACTTAACGATGAACTAAAATATTTTCAATTTTATTGATTGTGCTTCGATGGGCAGATAAAAAAAAAAAAAAAAACAGCAAATAATAAACATTTCAAATACACTACTTTTGGTGCATGCATATTGTTATATCGAAAAGCTTTGTTCAGTAGGATTGATGGAAAAATGTGAACGGCGGTGGAAAAAAATATTTCGTTAATAGTGGTCCCATTATACTTGAAAAAATTCAGGTCCGGCCTCTTGACCATCCATGCTAAGATCCACTGTGACTACTCTGGATCTGGCGTGAGAATGACGCTCTCCTATACGCTCATTGGATTTGGTAGGATCATGTTTTTATTTTGTGAAATTTCTAGAACTTTTAGCTTTTCATCATATGCCACCGCTATACTGTAAGGTATCAAACAGTGAGCGGCAAATATTTTTTCAACTTGAAATTCGTATTTTTTTTTATTTATTTCTTTTTTTTTTTTTCGTTATCGTTTGCTCGTTCCAAACGTTCGAGAACGATCGAATAAAAAATTAGGGCGAACATAAATATATAATACAATATAGACAAAAAATAGTTTTTCCCAAATGCTTACAACTTCAAATTTACACACTGTATCTGTAACTGTAAAGCAAAACAAAAAACAAAAAAAAAAAAAAAAAATAGCAGGCAGAAAAAGTTGAGAATGGTCTTGAAAAAAGTGAAAAATACTTTGGCAGTCACTGTGAACTGTGGTATGTCGTTGGTGAAACATGATAGACATGTTTATTATTTTAGCCAGTTGTTATTGTTGTTGTTGTAAGTATTTATGATACAAACTTGTTTGTTTTTTGTTTTTGTTGTTTGATATATGTTTTTTTTTTCCTTTTTATATCATTTAATGAGCTCTGTAAGCTGAAGTTTCAATTAAAATTAAACAAACATTAATCATATTTAAGTGAATCAAGTGTGTTAGCAAAGTTAAAAATGAGCGCACACAATGAACATTATTATATGCCGCCGACTAAGATACTCATAGACAAAGTTTCATTTTACCAAAAGAACAATTGTGCCCAAGCGATGCATACAATGAGTTAGAGTGTGATAGCGTTAGAGTAAAGTTGTCTTGAAGTCAAATCGTATCGAGCTGTAAGGCATACATATTTAGTATACTTGAACAGAGACTTGCATTTGACTCTGATTTGGCCTGCCTAAGGCAACTGCTAAGACCGTGACTAAGACAGTGACAGGGACGGTGATGGTGATGGAGACTGAGGAAAAGTTTGTGTTGAGGTCCGTGTCTGATTTACATTGCCAATACAAGTGTGTTGTTGTTGTTGTTAATAGTTTAAGTGTTAGTGTTGTTGCCGTGTGCTGTGTGCCGGTTTTTAGTGATGAGTAGTAAAAAGTTTTACCACACAGAAGTGCTTCTTGTGGCATTTGAGTCAAACTTACTGCACAAAAACTTCATTTTGAGTTTGAGTTGCATTTTTAAGGCAAAAAGTGAAGTTAATTTATGCACTTAAAAAAGTAACTAACGCTTTTAGGCAAAACTAAAAGAATACGAAGATGAAAATGAAGAAGAAGGTGTAGTTGTAGTTAAAGAAAATTATGTTAGCACCAACTATTTGAGTTATCATTTGGGCGGTCAAAAGTAGGCGGCGCGTGTAATTGAGTTTTATGAATTATTAAAAGTGAAAAAGTGAAAATAAAGAAGTATTAAATGATTTTATGTTCGGCAAGCTACACTTAATGTAACTTCATTTGAAATCAATAGCAAGACAGTGATCATCACTGACAAAATATATAATTTTTTTAATATCATCTTATCATAATTATCATTATCACAAGGCGCAACATTATTTGATTATCATCATTGTGACTGTTAGGTTTGATCATTGCATTAATGTTATCACTACAAATTTTATCATCGTCATGTGCTATAAACTAAAATCGGCTTTCAAAAATGTCAACTGTTTTATCATTACTATCATCACTGTTTTTATCATTATCACTGGTAGCATTAGCTGTTCGTTCTTCATGACCATTATATCAATATTAAAATGCTGAATTAAAATATAAATACGGCGACAATCATTGTTTCTCGTTGTGATGAGTATCTTTTTATTCCCAGCATGAAAGTCTTCCAGCATAATACTTCAATATTCTTCGCCAATTTCAAATAGTCTTTGCCAGCCACATTATCATCATCATCACCAATAGGAGGATTATTCATTCAAACGTGTCAACTTTAATAAACTTGTAACGATTTGACTTCCGATTGGTTTTGTTGGTTCTATTGCACCTTGGCTGTTGTTGTTAGCCATTTGGTTGATAAACGCGCATTTTATGTGATAAATTATCTTTGTAATGCCAAGCAACGATTCAACATTTGTGCATTTTTCTGACCTTTTGCTGTGTGGGTGTGTGTGTGTTTGTGTGTGTCAATTATAAAAACAAAAACAAAGCAAATGAAATCAGGCTAAGCAGAATGAAGCCAAACCATTTCAAGCCTAGCGAAGTCAAACTCAACCGTAACTGAAAACCACAAAAGCTCATAAATGAAACCGCACAAAGTCATTTCAAGTGAAGCGAACTTGATGCCACATAAATTCTAACGATGCCGTGGAGACTTATCTATGCATTCATGCAGCTGAATTGTCTATCTCTGTCTGTCTGTCTGTTTATCGCATACCCTCCACGCTCAATGTACACAGATACATATACATTTATATAGCAGTTTCAATGCATAACGGCTTATATGTATGTATGTATATGTACAGTAATGAAACTTGTAATTAAGCTGGAAAATGCTATTGCTCTGATTTTATTTATTGACTTTCATACATTTGTATATGGTATCTGACAATTAAATTTCGTCATGATATCTTATATCATTTAATTAGTGCCTTCAAAGTAATTGTGTTGCTTTTCGAAAAATTAAGTAACTTTGTGACAAATTGAATTCTTAAATTAATAGAATAAGTGGAACAGAAATTTATAAAAATCAGTCTAGGGATGTCGAAAGAATATGTATATCAATGCTATTTTTTTTTCGAATATCCATATTTTTGAGTGATATTTATTGTTCCAATATATCGATATTCCTACTATCGAAAAAGTATAAAAAAAACGTTAGTTTATTTTTAGACTGTTGAACATTTTTTTTTAACAAATTACATTGTAGGTTTTTTTTTTGTTTTTGGTTGACTCGATCAGCTGTTTTTTTAAATCAGACCAATATATTGATAATTTTAAATAATAATATCAATAGCGTAATGGTATTTTAAAAATTATTCGATACAATATATGTATATTCATATTGTTTTACATTTCCGACAGTCATCAGTCTGTATCCAGATCTTACTCTTAAGTAATTGATAGAAGGACGTGAATATATGATGAATAGTTTGTGCAAGTTTCATCATTTGTAGTTATTGTAATGGTATGAGTTCGTTAAAAAACTAAGATCACTCAAGCTTATGAGTTTTTGGGCCTTAACAGATGACTCAAGAAAGGCACACGGCCATATATACGAACTTGCATACAAGCAATCAAACTTTTACTCTGTAAAATATTTTACTTTGTTGTGAGTAGCTGAAGCTTGTTGAAAGACTTCAAACACTTTTGGGGTCTCTAATTAAACAACCCACGCTTCTTGCTCTCTTATTAATAATAAGAAAAGAAATATAATATGAAAGTTGTAGATGTTTCTGTTATTGTAACTTAATGAAATCGAAATGTTTGATACTATTACCGGCAGCGTAAAACTGTCATGTTGTCAGCGACAGTAAACATTTCTTAATCAAACGATTTGTGTGTAATTTTTGTTGGTTTTTTTTTATTATTTTTTTTTGCTTGAGGTTTTAATTAAGCGCCGCAAATAAATGTGGTAAATTTACAATTGTCGTTAGCACAATCGTAAATGCAATCGAAACGAAACGAACCGCAAATTAATCAACTATTAAATTAATTATCCTTTCAGCATAAAATGTCAATGACATTGCTTTAAGTAGCTTTGTACTGACTGAATGAATGACTGTCTCTCTGTTTGACTGTTTGCCTGACTGGCTTGTCAGCTTGCTTTGTTTGCTACTTGTTTGTGCTTTTGTTTGTTCGTTCGTTCATTCAGTCTACCGTCTTCTTCTTAATCCGATGTACTTGACTGCTTGCGGTTCTTGCGTTTGTTTTACATAATATTGATGCTTAAGTAGCCTTACAATCAGTCAGACAGACAATCAGTTAGTCATTTAGTCAAGCAGCCAGTTGAAAATCGTAAACGTACAAATTTTGTATTTCAAACGCAAATGAAGTTAATCGTTAAGCCTTTTTAATTATTTTTTTTTTTTTTTTGGTATTCTGATTCTGTACTGACTATGTAAATCAAGCATAAAGCGATGCTTACTCAAATGCAGACAACAAAATTGAGTTTGAGATTTTAATCATAACGCAATCATTCGCAGACGTAAAATTTGTTGTTGGTTTTTCAATGTTTTGGCTTTGGCGATTATTGCTCAAACTTGAATGCGCAGACAACTAATTAATTACTTCCTTTTGGCGTGAAAATTATTGTTGTACTTTGTTGTTTTAGCTGTTATCCTATTTCTCTTGTAATTGCTACTAATTACTTTCGACTGCCTTACTGCCTTTCTACCTTCCTGTCTGCCTTCGGTTGCTGCTGTTGCTCATCTGACTGCCTGTCAAACTCATCATCTTATGTAAATGTCTTGTAAATTTATCCCAACTAATATACAAAATATATATGTATTTATAAATTTACATAAACATGTTCTCACTTTTTGTACTTTTTACTCTTTAACGTTTTTCATTGTCCCTACGTTCGCACTCATTATAATTTAACATAAATAATTGTTTTACAAAAGACCCAAAACCACTTATACATAATGATTGACAGTTTTACTAAAGCTTCCAATGATTTTCATACAATTCTACAAAATTCTTCATCATCATCATTATCATCGTTGTCATTGTCGCAACACCAATGCCAACATTTGCCATTCTTAGTGATACTTGACAATTGTCCGGCATTGTCCTACCTTGTTGTTGTTGTTGTGCGTGTCTTTGATTGTTCGCCCACTCTCATTCCTATAGCACTTTTGCCACTTATTCATTGTTCATTGTCCATTTTCATTATTATTATACATAAACATAGAACAAATTAATAAATAAATCCAATTAAGTAAATTGTTTCATGGCATTTTCTTTGCTTTTCAATTCGTTCAAGAAATGTCTGCGTTTCTTTTCAAATTCAAAATGATTTACAAGTGTTTGATTAACCAATGTTGTATATTGTTTAACTGATAAGATTTTTTATTTATTGATTTCTTACTTAATGTATTGCAAAGTTTTTGTTGATTTTATAATATATCACTCAAACAGATGACTTTAAAAGGTGACTTTTCGAGATCGAAATCTTTATATTCTAATTATATATACTTAATGAATTTTAGTTACTTAATTTTGAACTCTGTAAGGTTGAGTTCACTAATCTTGTAAAGTTTGTGTTCATTTTTTTTTTATTTGACTATCTTTTGGCTAATAAAATTTTTCAGTAAAGCTGAAGCACTACCAAAGTCTTTCTAATTTTAAATTATACAATTTTACTCATATTATTGAAACGAACGTCAATCGCATGCGACCCTCTGACCCGCTTTTCATAATGAAAATTTATTTGGGCAATATTGAGCGAAACAAACCACAAAATGTTTGTTTGTAATTTAGTAAAATTTTATGAAGGCAACACTCTCGACTGTAATCCCATACTTTCAAAATTGCAACCCCCACCCTCAATGCAGCACAGCAGAGGATAGGACAGGGCAGGGCAGCTCAGTTCAACTTCAATAGGAATTGTTGCTGAGTCCGAGCGTAACTAAATGGTTTATGGTCACACTAACTTGTATAACTGAGATCTTCTACACAATCCAACAACCGCACCGCCTTACCCATTAATGTTAGCCGTTGATATATGTTGGTTAGATGGGGGAGTGGAATTTATTGCAACCCAGAAACTATTATGCATATTCAATGTGGCTGCTCTTTTGTGCTCGTACACAATTTGATTCGATTCGACTGGCTTTTGCCTTGTCTTGACTTGATTCGAGTCGACACTCAACTTGACTCGATTTGGCATCAAATGTTGTAACAATTTTCTTACATACTTCACCGTTGGCCGAGTACAGAAAAGAAATCTCTGACAACAAAGGGGGAGGGGCGGACAAAAAAAAAACGTTCATTAATTTGTGTTTCTTTTTTTGGTTTTTTTGTTTTGTTGGTCACTTTGGTAATGTCGCCTTTTGTGCAATTTATACACAAAAGTATTTTCCGGTTGAGGTTTTGTTGTTTTATTTTTTGGGGGGAAAAGCATTCGTAGCATTAAAGATATAAAATGCCAACTCAAAGAAGAGTGTTAAAGTATTTAATATTTGCTTGGTTGATATTTGCACTTCGGTTGCAACAGAGCCAAAAAAAGCAATGAACAAAATCAACAACAACAACTTTTATCTGATTATTATTTTCATTGTTGTTGTTTACAAAAAAAAAAAATTGTTATTGACAAAGTTTTTGTTAAAATACTTGTGGTTTACTTCAATTGTTTGTCATTGAGCTGTTAAGTAAAAATAAGAAAAACAACATGTTTAAACAGTTTTACTTCCTTATAATGAAAACTAAAATCATTTTGAAGAAGTGTTCCTATAGAGAATGAAATCTCTAATATTAGTTTGGACAACTCGCTGGCATTTCCCATTGTCAACAAACTCTTCTATAAAATATGAGTTTCATATCTTCAGAAAGTTTTTTCAGTATTCTCACATTATCGAAGTTCTTCATAGAGAAGTTCCTTAAAGAAAAATTCGTTAGACACTTCCATCAATATTTTCAGCAAATAAGGTTTTTTTTTGTTTTGATAAATGGCTTAGAAATGATCCCGACCTTGGTGGATTATTACCATACATTAAAACATTGTTTCATCAATAACAGAATATCGTTGCTTATATAGAAGTTCCTTATAGAGAAGTTCTAAAGAGAAGTTGCTTATAGAAAAGTTCGTTAGAGATAAGTTAGACTGTATGTGTGTGAGTATTGTATAAAAACGTTTTTGCAATTTTGATTTGTTGAAATGTTTTGTTGTGTCTTGTTGCTGTTGTTGTTTTTAGAGACTACAGTTGAAAAAGCCGTCATGCATTCAGAATTGGCCAAATTCATTTCCATGGCAATATGATGCGACACAAAAATTGCATTGAACCGAGCAGAGAATCGAAAGTCAAGTCGGGTCGAGTTGAGTTGAGTCGTCAAGTGCTGACCAAATTTAACTTGTGTTTTGTTGACGTTGAATATTTTTTTTTTCACCCTCTTTACTACTTCTCTGCCATAAGCAAAGCATATTTTTCATATATGTACATATGTACATATACGAAAATCATTTTGAAAAAAGGAATTTTCTTTTAGTTCTTCCATATTTTGTTTTTGTTTCGTACGACTTTTGACTAATTGGGCATATTAAATGGTTTTTGTAGAATCCATAAATAAAATAAAAATAAATACATGAAATAATTTGAAAATTTTACGAAAAATGTTTGACCAAAAATTATACACATGAGTTCGTTGACAAATCTGTGACGTGGAAGCATGTTTTTGCTCTGTTTGGAAAATTTTGTTATTCAAAATAAATATTTTCCATATACATACATACTTTGTGTGCGTGTGGGTGTTTATTTTTGTTAAAAAATTTTAAAGTTTTTGGCTATCGAAATGAAGACAGTAAGTGTTTGATACTGTGCCAGTTGTTGAGAGTGTGGATTATTGAGAATGGGATTAAAATGATTTAAATTCTTATTTTTGATATGACAAATGCATGACAAACATATATGACATGCATTTTGTGAAAACTTCTCGATCTAATTGCCACACAGACGACGAGGTAGAAGAAAAAGTGCTTGACTAAGCTGCTTGACATAAATATTTGACTGAATAAGTTGACAAAAAACATTACGAGATTTTCTTATAATGATTTGAGTTGCCAAATAGCAGCAGCCTTTGATTCAACAATGATTAGGCTTATAACACACAAGGTCACACAAGGCATACGCCAGTAAAGCTTTGAAAAATGTTTTTAATGGTTTTATGCTGGACTGCTGTATGTATCGTGAGGGGATATGTAACATAAGATTGATTTGTGCTTGTTCACAGTCTCAATGCGGCCAAAGCTTTTTCAACAGTTGATTGCTGAATTGAAGTCTGTCTAGCAGGGTTTCTTTAAACTTAATTCATGACTAAAGTGTTTGATTAAAAGTTTTTAATATTAAAGTGAATCTATTCTCAGTCAAGTACACTCAAGCTTCTTTATAAAATACATGAACTACTAACTCTTTGAATATAAACTTTAATGCCGAATTCTTTGACTGATTTGTAATTGTACATTTTTTTTATTTTTTGTTTTTTTTTTTTATACGGCTTTCATTAAAAATAACTGTAACAATTTGCCAAACAACTTGCAGCAAATTGTTACAATATACTTTGTTCAACACTAGCCCATGCCTTCGCCACCAACACACACCCACACACACACAGACACAGACGGAGAGAGTCAATTGAAGCGTTACATTGACACCTAGAGCAATCATTTGTAATCCTCACGTTGCAAGACCCCCGTTTGGTCATTTTATTGGCGCTTTGATTGCGTTGCTTTGACGTACAGGAAAATTGTATGCCTTTCTTGTTTTCCAACAGCCAACAACCGAAAAATTAAAAACTAAATATTCGAGGCGAGGCAAATAAGTTCGCTAGACAAAAAGAGACAGACAGACAGACAGAGGGAGAGAGAGAGACAGAGAGTTGGGCAGCAAGTCAGTGAGGCCTTCTGTTGTTCATGTATTCAATCAGTCAGTGTGCCAGTTAAGTCAGTCAGTTAGTCATTCAGTCAGTGTGTCAATTTGAACCTTTTGCCACCAAACACACACTCACACACAGACAGAGACACACACAAGTGCCAATGGCCTTCAGTTAATGGGTTGAACGTTCGCTTGGACTCGTTTGGTCAAAATGGTTTTGCTCTTCAATTTGTGTTCCGTTCGTACGAGTGTGTCTATTTAGTTTTAACAACTTTTCATGTTGGCTAATAACTGAGTCTGTATGTGTGTGTGTGTGTTTTTTTTTTATTTTTGATAGTGTTAAATATTTTTAATTAACAATTCCCTTTTCCACTTTGTTTAACACATTTTGCATATGTTGTTTCGTGTTTGTGTGTTTGTGTGTGTGTGTGAGCAGTAAAAAAAAACATGAGAAATGTGAAAATAAATTTTTACTTAATTTGAAAATTTGCTTAATTAAAAATAACATGAAATCGAGGCCAAAAACTTGAAAATTTATATACAATCGACCCACATACCTCACCTCACAACAAGGAACTTATACACAATCCAAAGCCAAAAATATGAAATGAAGTTCGCCAAAGGCTTTAATGGCTTGTTAAGCGTTTAATTTGTGTAAATTAATGTGTATGTGTGTATCTGTGTGTATTTATGTTGAAACATTTGACTTTATATACAAAAAGGTTGTATTTAAAAGTTTTCGCTTGTAGTTTGCATATTTTTAGGCGAACATGTATACGTAATATTCTTATTCTGCACATTGAAGACAGCTTAAGTTAACTATTGATTTGAGTTTTGCTTTCAGAAAATGTTAATTTTATGTAATCTTGATTTTCTATTTGGCATTTGAAATCTTTTCATTTGATTCCCTCAATGAAAGACAAGAAGTAAGCGTGAACGATACACAAAGCACTAGAAACCAAAGCGCAAACGATAGCTTCGCATTAAGTTACAGAACAAAATTCCAATATTCAGTTGTCGTATGTGCTATGTGACTTTGAGTAACATAAGCCTATATAAAAATTTTTTGTTTGTTTTGTTTTTTTTTTTTTAGAAAATGTTTATATTAAAATTGAGAAAATTAGTATTCCCAATGCTTATGTTACTTACTTACTTACTGCAAGTACAATTTGAGAATTTGTTTTGTAACAATAAAATAATTTTATTGTTACAAAATGTCATTGACAGTTTTATGTATGGTATATAAAATCGGTCATAATCACATTGCGGCATAAACATTAACGCTTTTACATGAACGCCATTTTGAAAATGACATTAAATAAAGAAATCAAATGAAAAAGAGACATAAAGCTAAGCAAAAACTTTTCAAAGTGAAGTGAAGTGATGTGAAGTGAAGTTTGAAGTCATTCATTATTCAATTAATTTTGTATAACAAAAGGAGAAGCGCGCGAAATGTCAAAAAAGCAAAAGCACACAAAAAGATACAACAACTTATAATTGTATTTTGTGCGATTGTTGTGCCTGTTGTTATTGTTGTTATTATTGTAGTTGTTGTTGTTGATTCATGTCGAGACTTTCTGTTGCTGTTGTTGGATGTCTTTGGTGTGCGCCAAGGTTAGCTTAACATAAAGAGAGTGTCGCACTTAGCACAAAAGCGAGTCTAACGTAAAAAAAAATAAAAAAAAAAAAAAGAAGAAGAAGAAGAATCAAGTGAAAATAAATAAATGGTAAACACAATTTTGGCTTGGCTCATAATATAATTTTACGTATAACCGCTGCAGGCTTAAAATGTTATTGGGTCTTTTGGCACGACGACGATGGCGAAGAAGAATAAATGGGCGGAGAAAGTCATGAAGATGCAGGAAGTTTGTGTCAGTCGTCGTCTGTATGAGCAAAAGGTGCCATATGGTTGACAAGAGGTGCGAGTAAGATGTCTCAGTTAAGTTGGATTGAGTTGAGTTGGATAGTCAACGACAATTTGAAAGCGTATGAAGTTGTAAAATAAGCAGAGAGAAAGCGACAAAGAGAGAGAGACAGTAAGAGATAATGAAAGACGGTTGAAAATTTATAACTGTTTGAGTGTTGGCGGCAAACGAACAAACAACAACAGCAACTGAAATAAATTGCTCAACTGTCAGTTGACGGTTGACGGGCGTTGTAGATGTCTGACACATGCCGCACGTCTGGCCAGCAACATAAACAAGATGACAAAGTGTGAGAATAGCAGCAGCAGCAGACAAAAACGGTAAAGTAAAGTAAAGTCAAGTTAAAAGTTTACAAGTAATGGCCTGAAGACATTTAAATCATTCATTCGTTCGTTCATTCATTCGTTTAGTCACTCACTCAGTCAGTCTTTCCATCCAACGTTCAACTGTCCATCGTCAGTCAACCAGTTGCAAAGATTAGCGAGCAAGACAACAAGTGCCATTGCATAATGCCTCCGCTGCGTTGTTCGCTGGCATGAGCTGGCGAGGTGTTGGGCTGAGGGTGATGGTAATGATGATGATGATGATGGTGGTTTGATGAAATGCAACGGATGTAAAAGCTTGAGATGCCCGGAAGTGGTAAAATTTAACTTTTTAATTAAGCATGGAAGATGAGAAAAAAAATTTCAAAAAAATTAAAGAAAAAATAAAAAAAAAGAGAAGAAGTTGAAAATATTGTCGCAGCAACAATAATTACAACAGCAGCAGCAACAACAACAACAACAACAACAACAAAAACAACAATAATAATGACAACGCCGAAATGAGCAAATGAATGAACGTTTGTGCGAGCGAGCGAGCGAGCGTTCATACGAGCGAGCGAAAGAGAAAGCGATGTGCATTTTGTATTGTATGAGAGTTTAAGGGCGTCAACAGTGCGTTGTATGCAACAGGCGTGCATGGCAAGCTGCCAGTAGCAACAACAGCAACTACAGCAACAACAACAACAACAATAATAATAATAATGACAACAACAAAAGCAACAAAAATGCTGACGGTTAAACGTCCGGAAACGCTCAAATAAAAGTTTACACAACCAAGTAAACGATGACAGAGCGTGTTGCACGGCGGGAAGAGGCGAGGCGTATAGCGAAGAGCGAAGAGCGGTGGGTTTGAGCAGCATGAAAAGCAGAGCAAAGCAAAGCAAAGCAGACATGCTGAACTGAGCACGCTGATTGAGTTTGCCATGTGAGAAGCATTTTGAAGATGTTCATGCTATCATGAAGACGAAGCATTTCATCAAGCGCTCCTTTACAATATAACTGTAAGTGTCTGTGTGTGTGCATGTATATGTGTGTGTGAAAAGTTCAAAAAGGCATCATGGCATGAACGCTGTTGACGTTACGGCCATGTTGGAGACACGTTTTCATAGTTTTTCCTTTTTTGTTTGCGTGTATAAAATTAATAAAGGCGCACATAATTGAAATTTAATTGAAATCAACAAAAAGTATTAACACATTTTATCGCACAGTGTATGTATGTGTGTGTGTGTGTGTGTGTGTCTGTGTCTGTGTAAGACATAACGTAGGTAAGTGCAAGTTTAAGTATGTGTGTAAGAGTGAGATGGAAAACAAAATGTGCGTTAATGATTTTAGTAGCATTGTTTTACTTGTTGTTGTTGTTGTTGTGGTTGTGTCATCTTACATGCTGCCTCTTATTCGTGCTTGTTTATTTTTGGTTTACATTATAGTCAACAAACAACAACAACAATGTACATATGTATGTATGATGACGACAACAACAAGACGAACAGAAGGCAAGACATCGTGCGTTAACTGTGCCGTCGGCATGTCATGCATTGTTGTTGTTATTGTTAATGTAGTTGTCGTCAAATTGCGTGTGTGTGTGTGTGTGTGTTGTTGTTGTTGTATGAGAACGCCGCATGATAGAATTCATGCGATTATGTGCCGCTTCAAAGAGAAAACCGATTAAAATCAACACGAAAGCAACAAACTGTCAAATGCACTCAAATACAACAACATCAGCAACAGCGTTTTTTTTTGTTGCTATTTTGGCTTACGCGATCCGAACGACTTTTGACTTTTGACTGCTTTTAAGCGCTTGTGGCGATTTTTCGATTTAAAACTAACGTAAAAAGTCAAACGCGTGTCGCGGTTTGGCAGCACAGCACAATACAACATGACATTGGAGTAGCGGTGAGGCGTGTTGAGCGGTGGTGAGGCGAAGAAGAAGAAGAACATGGCAAATGTTTTAAATAATCAACTCAATAATAATGTGATTATGTGAAGCACAGCATGGCATGGCGCGTGTTTCTTCTTCTTTTTGTTGTTGTTGTTGTTGTTTTTTTAGTTGCTATTGTTGGTGCCATGTACATACGTATATGTTTTTAACACATTGCGTATGCGTAATCTTATACTTGCGCTACAAAGTATGCAATGCAAATTGTTTTATTTGAATAAAGTTCTGTGTTGTGTGTTTTTTGTTGTTGTTTTTTTTTTTTCAATGAATATATCAATAAGTAAGCGTGATAATGCCAGAAAGAGAGGCAGATAGAATAAGTGAGCAAGGGAGAGGGCTTATAGCTGTGTTAGAGGCGTGTGTAAAAATCTGAGATCAAACAAACGAGAAATGTGTAAATGTTTGAGGCATTTAAATAAAGTGAAAGTTGAAAATAAACAAAGAGATTTTTTTTCCAATTATTATTTTTTTTTTTTAAATAAAATTGTTGCATGAAAATTTGTTTGAGGTAAAGAAAAATTTTATAAATAATTAACAAGGCCAAATTCATGAAAAAAATGTTAATTTAAACAATAACAAAGATTTGGTCATGTGGCAACTCTTAATTTTAATAGAATTTTAATAGAGTGTCATCTTGAGGAAAGCTTTTTTGTTCTCTTTTAGCAAATAGTTTTTTTTTTTTGGCAGTGTCTGCCAAAAGGATTCTATTAATAATCCTATTAATTTAACTTTAATTAATTAAAGCGAACATTTTTTTAATAGAATTGACACTAAAGTAATTTGAACGCTGTTGAGCAAGACTTAATGGCTTTTGTGCTGGCATGATTAAAATTTTAGCATGTATAATGCTTTGATTGTCTACGACAAGTAATTGAGACCAATAGGAGGATGGCTCAATACGCAAATTGCTTCGATGCCAATCATATTACAACATTTTAAAGGTTATTAACAGAACAAAGCAATTGCCAGGCACACACACACACATACATACATACATGTGTATGTAAGTCATTAGTTGCGCGTTGGCCACAAAGCTTTGGGAAACCCAACGAAATATACAAAATCAAAGCGCATTGCAATAGTTTGCTTGTGCAAATTCAATGGTTTCCATTGTCTTCAATGCCATTGTAGTATAATTTAATTTTAGCGCACAAGAAGACACACACACACACACACACAAATGATTTACGTTTGTATGGCGTTTGTGCTCAATGGACTTCATTATTGAACTTCATTAACAGAATGGCAGCTTAAGTGCTTAAGTGCTAGTCAGTCTGACCATCTATCTGCCTGCCTGTCTGTCTGTCTTTTACTCTGCTTAAATATATACAATATGCATGTGTGTGTGTTGTTATTATGCTGTCATGCTTTACTGTAGTCAGTTCAGCTTTTCTCTCTTTTCCTCTGCACTGCTCTGCTCAGTTATGCAATGCATTGCATAATAATGCATTCTTAATGATTACCAAATGAAGATACTTGCATACGTTAGCATTACAACAACAACAGCAGGAGCAGCAAAAAAAAAACAACAACAACAAGAGAATAAAAAATAAAAATAAAAAGTTGTAAGAGTAAAGCATTAAAGTTGACATGCAATGAGGCGTTAACAACAACAATAAATAGCAGCCACAGGCATTACAACAACAACAACAGCTGTAATAAAAAAAAAAAAAAAAAAACAATGAGCATACTTTATAGCGTAAATAACTTAAAAAGAAAAATGATAAAATAAAATAATAAAAAATAAAACTGAGAAAAATCGTAAACGTCGCAAAAGAATAAAAACAACAACAACAAATTTAAAAAAAAAGTGAATGAAGATTTTTTTTTTTTAGCTTATAAACACTTCACACACTGATACTCACACACATGTGTGTGTGTGTGTGTGTAACTTGAAGACGTTTAAAACCAAAAAAATGTTAAAGAAATGCATTTTTTTTTCTTTTGGGACGCCTTGTGCATCAAGAAAGCCGAGCTACATGCTTAATTGAACATAAATGAATACAAAAAAGGAGGCAAGTAATAAAGAACAAAGCAGCTTGCATGCCAAAGCAAAAGCAAAAATGGCTGCAATGCTGAAAGAACAGAGCAGAAGAAGAAGATAAGAAGGAACAGACGAAGTATCAGCAGCACCATCAGTAGGCACAAAACAAGTTGAAGGAGCTGGAGCATGCATGAAGGGCATTGCATTGCAGCAAATGAGACAAGAAAGCAAACCGGACGCAAGGCAGGCGCAGATACATGTTATATCGAATACACACACGCACACATGTACACTTAAATATGTATAATACATGCGTGTGTGTGTGTGTGTGTGTGTGTGTGTGTTACTGCCATGCATGCGAACTTTACACGCATGAGAATTTTTAATGGAATAAATGTGTTCATTTGGCTTCGTCGACATTAACATTTTGTGAGTGAGAAAGCACATACGCTCGTTTCTTCACACATACACATAGATCTATATTTTTTTTATCTTTTCTTTTATGTATTTTATTTTTTAAAAAGACACACGCTTAAAGCAAAATTACTATTTTAATTGTATCTTAAAATATATTTGAACTTTTTGCTCTCGCCTTTTAATAACTTCTTCTAGCACATCATTGTTAGCTGTACGACTTTAAGGTTAATTGATTTGTTGCTTAATTGTGTATTAAACAACAACAACAACAACAATACGAAATGTTTGTCAAAACTTTTGTAAGCACCTCCACATAATGAGCAAAATGTCAGGCAAGCCAACAAGCCAAGTGAAGCAGTGAGTTGAGTTGAGTTGAGCTGAGTTGAGCTGAGCTGAGGTGAGGAGAGAATATTTAACGCCACGTTTTGCTTTTTGCCTCATGACCATGTCCGTATGTAAATTTGTGTGCGTGTGTGTGTGTGTGTGTGTGTGCGGTAGTCATGAGTGCCAGTGGCACTTCATGCGTAACCAAGCGCAAACGAGTGTCAGCCGCTGAGTGAGTGAGTGATGCCGTATTGCACTCAGTAACACAAACACAAGCAAACACACACACACACACACACACACACACATGCATATGCATGCACTGTACTAATGACTTGACGCATGCAAAAATGCTTTAAACATTCTTTTTTTTTTGGTTTTTTTTTCCGTACAAGACTTTTCAACACCGCCTTTGACGCCATTTTGTTTTAACGTTTATTCAACGTTGCATGTTGCTTGTCCAATATGCTAACCAACGTGTTTTGACATGTGCGTGTGTGTGTGTGATTAGTTGAGGCGCCATCATTAAACGCAGCACTTGACTGGCTCTTCTTCTTCTGCATACTCTTCGTATGCTTAATATTATTGTTCTTTTGCTGCTGCTGCTTCTTCTTACCACAACTTCGGCTGATTGTAGCTTTTGTTTTTGTTGTTGTCATGTCATTGTTTATGAACATTAACAATAATAACAAGAAGACATTTTTTTTTTACGCTTGATTTTGTTTTGTTTTGGTTTGTTGGTTGTTGTTGTTGTTCTTACCGTCGCGTCGCCAAAATGCAACAAATTTTTATTTATGCTCTTAAAATGTTTTCTTCACCTACTTTTGCTCTCTTAAATATTTGGAAATTCACCACAGCATTTATCTTCTCTTCGGTCCTCTAATGCGCACATGCTCAGCGCGCACTGATTGCCTCTTCAAAAAGGCATTCAAGTGAATAATTCCTTTTTTTTAGTGTTTTTTTTTTTGTAAAAATAATAATAAACAAATAATTAAACAATAAGTTTATTAATAATAAATTATTAAAAATTTATTTTTTTTCCAGAGGCAGAAAATTTATAATCAGCTTATAGCATAGAATATAACTATTTCATAAAGCTATATCCCGATCTTAAAGACGATTCCGGCATCTGTCAAACAAACGGATCGAAGGATTTTAATCAGAATGAATAACGTCATCGCCTGGAACTCAGGAAACAAGCTCAAGATATTTTAGACAAAACAACATTTTTACAAACGTCAGTTTTATGATTTATGCAACTTCGATAGTTCAAATTTACTATCCACAATTTTCAAGTTGGGTTTACTTATTTGTTGATTTGATTTGTTATTATTATCAACATATTGAATTTGAAAAAGAAAAACTATTTTTGCCTTCTAACATAATTACAAAAAAAAAAGTACACATTGCGTATAAGTTATTCTCGTTTGCAACAAAGATATTTTCAATTATAATAAACGTGGCTGTCACCTACATGTGTGTGTGTGTGTGTGTTTAAGCAATTAAATGCACATGTTAAGCTGCGAAACAATTAACTGCTCATACAAACGAAGCCACACACCTACGCACATATCCCCCCCCCCCCCCCACACACACACATACACACATAGAAATTGTGTAGTTTACATGAAGTTGGCGCTTGTTGCGTGTCACCTTTTGTACACCCTACACAGGGCTGCAAAATCTACGTATTTTTACGTAGATCTACGTATTTTCAGCCCCGATCTACGTATCTACGTATAGAGCTCCCAAATCTACGTATTTTTTTTAAATTGTACAAAAAAAAAATTTAGCAAATTTTTTTTAGATATAAACAAGAATTTAAATGTTTAATTTAAAAGTAAACGACTAATTTGCAATTTACCAACACTAACAGTGTGCTAGCAGCAGGCTTTAGTCAAGATGTTGCCTAATGTTGCCAGAAAGAACAGGCTGGCAACGATATTCATTATTCTCAGCTGTGCAGCACATGTAAATTTTTGTCGCGATAAAAAGTTCCTAAAGTTTGGTTGTTTTTATATTGATCTCAAATGGAAAACTACTCTTCTATAAGCAGTGAAAGCGATAAGGAGCAATCCACCACTTCCACAAAGAAACGGAAACGCCACTATGACATGAAATATTCGGATAGTTGGGAGCACGACAAAAAATATTGCGGCTGGCTGAAAAGAAGCGTCAAAGGTTGCAATTTTTTCTTTTGCAAAATTTGCAAAATAGACTTAAAATGTGGTGCAGGTACAAGAGTTCTAGATAATCACGTTAATTGTACAAAACATAAGAACAACGAGAGAAGTATGTATTTTGTGTCTGTTGTCTTCGAGTTTGTTATGTCTGTATCTTAATTTATGTTTTTATGTGTTTTTAACAACTTGTCCTTGTGCAGGAGGAACTAAACCCAGTGTTTATTCAACAAAAGTTATACATATTTTTAATGCATATATATAAATATTTTTAATACATTAATTTCAAGGCGTCCATCAACCAACAATTTTATCTATGTTGCCTGACACAGCTTTACCTACTTTTAAAAACAACATAAAGAGCGCCGAAATAAAAATGTCTTTATTTTTGGCAAAGCATAATTTGCCATTTTCCTTGGCCACCGATTTACAAGATCTTATTCAAAGTATCGACAAGGACTCAAAAATAGCTGCAAAATTACAATTCGGACGTGGTAAAGCTCATGATATTATAACACATGTTACTGGACAAGTGGCAGAAGATCATATAATTAACCGTTTAAAAAACAACAAATTCTCGTTAATCGTTGACGAGAGCACCGACAGGTCTACCACAAAACATTTGGCGCTTATTGCAAGAACTGCAATCAACTTTAAAGTTAAAGATAATTTTTTAGGCCTCTTAAAAGTCTCCAGCAGCACTGCCTCTGATTTGCACAATGACTTAGTATCATTTTTCGAAGAAAAAAACATTCCATTTAAAGAAAACATGATTGGCTTTGCAGCAGATGGGACGAATTCAATGTTTGGTCAACACCATTCTCTGTCAAAATTGCTATCAGACGATATTCCTGATTTATTTCTTATGAAGTGCATTTGCCACTCCTTTCATCTTTGTGCCTCATATGCTTGTAAGGAGCTTCCACGCAATATTGAGGACTTCGCTCGCGAAGTGTATACATTTATACAAAACAGTCCGAAACGTATTGCGGCCTTTCAAGAATTCCAAGCTTTTGTGAACGTAAAGCCACACAAATTATTAAAACCGTGTCAAACAAGGTGGCTTTCTTTGATGCAAGTAGTAAAAAGACTGTTGGAACAACTACCGGCATTAAAGTTATATTTTCAAGAAGCTGTGTTGAACGACCGATTACGTTCCGCCGAACCTATTCTAAAAATGTGCATCGAGCCAACCACTGAATTTTATTTAGAATTTCTGAATTTTGTGTTGCCAATTTTTAACGAACTGAATTTGGAGATGCAATCAGAAAGCCCCAAGCTGTATTTGCTTTACGAGAAGGTTTTTCGTGCCTATAAAACAATAATGGAATGTTTCATAAAGCCAGAACACATACAATTGTCTGAGGAGGAACCCGAACAAAATAGCAACGAAAAAGCGGCTTTGGAATCAAAAATTTTGAATTGCGAATTTGAAAATTCCGATCTACACTTGGACTTTAATTACATTTATTTGGGAGGCAATGTGGCTGCCCTAACTCTTCAAAAAAGCGGAACCATTGATTGTGCGAATTTATTATTATTTCGGCAAAATTGTCTTAAGTTTTTTATTGAGAGTCTTCGTCAAATAAAAAAGCGCTTCCCATTTAACAACGAACACATGCAAAAAATGAAGCAATTGCAGTTCTTAAATCCTGCGGTATTCTTAAACAAGAAATTAATACGCAACATACCATCGATTACACAAGCTGCACTTTCATTTTCAGGTAACTACTTTAAAATTTATTGTTTTATATAACCTCTAATAAACATGCATTTTCATGACAGGACTGTGCACGCGAAATTTCACTGAGCTCGACAGGGAGTGGCGTATCTTACGGAATACAGATCTGCCCTTTAATGGGGAAGATGCTAAGGAAGTAGAGATTTGGGCGTATATTGCAAATATTAAAAAAGGCGATGGTTCCCTTCTTTTTCCTTTTTTGTCAGAGTTTGCTCAAAATATTTTAACATTGCCGCATAGCAGCGCAAATGTTGAAAGAATTTTTTCTGAGATAACTTTAATTAAAACGAATAAAAGGAATTGTTTAGGCACAGAAACCCTAAAAGGATTATTATTCACAAAAGACCATTTAAAGCAAATATCATCTGAGCCATCGAAAGAGCACCTAAGCTATTTTAATAAAAATATTCACTCCTAAATATTAAAAAAAATGTTAATTTTATTAATAAAAACTTATATGTAAACAAATATGGCATATATATAATTAAAATACCCTTTATAATTGGCTTTGTTTGACTTTAAAAAAAATACGTAGATCTACGTATTTGACCAAATTTTGGCTACGTAAAAATACGTAGATTTTTAGTTCAAGCTACGTATAAAAAAAAATTTCATTTTGCAGCACTGACCCTACATTCATTTCGAATTTTTTTGAGCATTTTGCTCAACACTTAAAAGTATGCTACGAAAATTTGGTTATTTTATAATGTGCCAAGAATTTGAAGAAAACTCTATTCTCACCACTCACATTACAAATAGTCTTAAAAAAAAATCGTAAAAAATGTCATGCATTACATTCTCCTATGTTCTAGTATAACAACACAACACATAAGCTAGTTCATTGCGTAAAATGTGTTCACTTGCTTTATGTTGTTCGGGTGTTAATGCAACATAGGCGTATATGTGCCTTGTGTAGAGTATTTAATTTTCATGTTAATTGCTTTTTGTATTGTTTGTTGTTGTTATTTATTTTTTTCCTTCGTTCTGCATTCCTCTCATCTCATCTCATCTCATCTCAAAATGAATGAATGGTCAACCGCAAAAGACACCTTCACAGGCTCAACAAGCTAACACACACACATATTTGGCATGAAGTCATCACGTACGCACATACACACACACACACGTAGCCATGCAGTCTCAGTTACACATTCGCTCTGCTATTCGTTTAGCTGCTTCTTCTTCCGCGTCCGCTTCATCCTCTGTTACTTTCTTGGCATCGCTTAACCTTTATGTTGCTGTCCGTCCGTCCGTCATGTCGTGTCCATTTCGCGTTTTGCTATTTTTCGCAAATTGTTCACTTTTAGTGACTACTTTTTCTTAATTTTATTTGTATCTGCCCATGTGTGTGTGTGTGTATGTGTGTGTGTAAGAGATTGAGCTCCTTCTTTTCACACAGTTCTTTGTCATCGTTGTTGTTGTTGGTATTGTTGTTGTCACTTGTGTTAGTAACGTTTGTGTCGCCATTAACAATAGTAATATTGTTGTTGTTGTTATTGTTCTTGTTCTTAGTCGTCGTCTAGTTCTTCTTCTTCGTCACATTCTTTCAGCTTTGCTTTTTTTTACTATTATAGTAACCAACACCCAATCAATATGCCTAAAGTTGTGCGCAACAACAACAACAACAATAACAACATATACAACAACAACAATAACTGCTATACATGTACATATGTATTATTTTGTCTTCTTCTTCCTCTTCCTATAAATATTTTCTTTCTTTGGAAATTTGTTGTTGTTGTTTTTTTTTTTGGCTGTTGGCTTTGCCAAAGTCGAAAACTTTCTTCAAATAAATAATCAAATGGTATGCTGACTTGAGCAACTTTACTGCTCATTGTTTGCATATCTCTCTGTCTCACTCTCTCGGCTTTTGTTCAACATACAATTGTAGGCGATTCATTTGTCGCCTATGTTGTATGTTTGTATTGTTTGACAATTTTCTATTGCCCTCAGGCGCTTTAAGTGCGTTCGATGTATGTGTGTGTGAGCGTGTGTGTGTGTGTGTGTGTGTGTATAGAAAATGACTTGATTATCGTTTGCACGTCGCCGGAATTGCCATTACGGACGCAGTTTACGCACTTTCGCATCGCGACGCCTGTGCGTATGCTATGTTTTTTTTTTTACTAAACCATTTTTCGTAATTTTTCTTACTTTCGTGCCTTTTTTTCACTTACATTTCGTTATTTTTACTGATATATTTCTTTGCTGCGTACTTTTATTTTTTTTTTTTTTTTTTACATATATTTTTATATAAGTATTTTTGTTCTTGGTTAAAGGAATTATGCATGCCATTTGAGCATATCTCATTGGTTTGGTCATTTTTACTTCTTTCGTTCGATTTGAATTGCGGTGAAATTATTATTGTTGTTGTTGTTGTTGCTGCTGCTGAGTGAAAGAGATAGCGCTTAAGTCATTAATACGTTCATGTCGTTAATTTTATGGTCATTTTGCGTTTTGTTGGCTAATGTTTCCATATATCTTTGCACATGTGTGTGTTTGTTTGTATGTTTGTATTGATGTTATCGATATATATAATTAGGAAAGGTTTTGGCAAGGTGTTGTATCAATAGGCGTTCATCTTGTACTTCAAACTGTAATGAGGAAGGCATTGACGTCGTTAGGGGCGTGGCAATTCACGTAATTGTTCGTTTCTGTGGCAATTATAGCTAAAACAAAAAAAAAAAGAGGATATGTACATTTGAAAGAAAAGGTGTCATCATCATTATTGCCGCCTTAAATGACTTCTTTTCATGCGTACAACGTTTATGGAATTTTGATGCAAAATTCAATTGGAAATACATGAGTTCTATTTGTTGAAAATCAACTCAAATTCATTATCGATGCGAAAATTCCTAAAGTGACATGTTTTTTCACGAATTAGAATAATTGACACATACTTCTTTATATGTATTTCTAGAAGCTTTTTTCAATATAAATATATTTATACCCTGTACACATACTGTGGATCGGGGTATATTAAGTTTGTTTGAGACGGTTTGTATGTAACGCATAGAAGGTGCACCGCATGGCACCGCCTACTGTGTGTGCAGGGTACTATATTGTCGAGTATACTCGACTATACCGCCCCTACTGGTTTTAAACTGTAATGAATTGCTAACATCAACTTATTTGAAGAGTAGTACAAGTGTCCGAATTATTGACATGATTGGCTTGTAGGGTGCATGGATTATAGAGCGTTCAAGTTATCGAAGGTTCATCTAATCGAATGTTCGACTTAGCGAGTGTCCTTCAACGATACTGTAATAAAAGTTTGTTGCCTCGTCATCATCGTATGCTTTTTATTCATGTGCGCGGCTTTGAAGTCTGTCTTTCTGTGTTTTTTTTTTTTTTTTTTTGTCTGTTGGTCTATCAAGTAAAAGTACATTGCAAAGCATAAAAAGTTTTACTCTTGCCAACCTTCAATGCAAATTTTCATTTCTAATACTTATGAAAGTCTGGTATACTATAAAATACTAAAGCATTGAGTGTCTTGAGTTGCTAGAGAAATGAATGAAATAAGAAACACAAAACTGTTGACAGTTTGGCAAAAGGTTTGGATTGTGACTTATCTGCAGTTGGCATTCAACTTGCAAATTATTTTTCTTTATGCAGCAAAAATTTCTTGTTTCTCCACGTTTATTTCTTTTCGTTTACGTTTTCGGTTTTGTTGCTACAAAAATGCTTTTAATTATTTAAACTAGCAAATGTCTTAAGACGTCAGCAGCATTAAAATGACGGTGTGTCTGTGTCTGTGTCTGTATTTGAATTTGTATCTGTGTGTATGTGTGTTCTTTGTGTGCTTTTTGTACATAAGTAATTTATGAAATTAAAATGGCATACCATGAAAGCATTTACCAAAGTATTATAAATCCCCGAGTGAATAAATAAGAATGCAAGAATGAATGAAAGACTGTCAGAGCGACTAAGTGAGTGACTAAATGTCTGACTGACTGACTGACTGACTGACTGAATGAGTGAGTGTATGTGTGTGTGTGTGTGTGTTAAGCAAATACAGAGAATGCAGAAAAAGCAAAGAATGTCAAACGACAATGAATTATGTTGTATAAATTATTAATGCAAACAATGAAAACGACACAAAAGCGCTGAAAAAATGACACAAAAAAGGTTAAAGAAAAAAATGTCAGAAAAATAATTAAATAAAAAATGAACAAAACAAAAAAAAAATAAAAAATGCAGCATAAAGAGAGGCGCTTAACAAGAACAACGAAACAAGCCACTCGAAAAGCATCTCAGCATTAGAAAATACGATTGAAAAGCAAAATAAAAAAAATAAAAACAGCGGGTCTGCTGGTAGTATGTAGGCTAGGGTCGGTTGTAGTAGGGTGTGCCAAGTAAGTGGGCAAGTAAGTGAACGAGTGTGATGAGTAAATAAAAGATTAACAAACAAATAAACCGAGTGTATTTTGTTCTGTGTCCTTGGTGTTTTAATTTCTTTTTAGTTATTTTTTTTTTCTTATTTTTCTTTTCATTTTTTTAATTTTTTTTTTATTTTTCATTTATTTACTTTCTTTGCTTTGTTGGCTCGAAGCGATTATTAAAAATTTACTTAAGACGAGTGCGCCAAAGACTTTCTCTCATTTTCTTTTCACCTTCCCCCTTTTTAGATTTCGATTTTCTTATTGTGTTGTTTTTTTCTACTTTTTTTTTTTTTAGTTTGTTGTGCTTATTTTTGTTGTTGGTTTTGTTTGTTTGCTTTAAAGACTTTGTTAAGAATGTGTTCAAAGTCACCATTTGCCTTTTTTTTTTTTTTTTTTGTGTTTGTTATTGTAAGTCTTAGAATAATATAAAAGTACCTTTTTTTGAGACGCCTTTTAGGTAATTGAAATGTTCTTAAAGGTTGTTTGTATACGCACAGAAATTGATTTAAAATTTATGAGTTAAAAGTTCAAGGCGTAAATTATATAAAGTTTTTTTTTTTCAATCAAATTGAAAGTGAGATAATGATAATGCGTTTAGTATAATATAGTAATAATAGTGTTTATTAATATATACAAAAAAAGTACAAAAAGCAAAGCAATTATATATTAATTAATATATTTAAATATTAGGAAAGCAAAATTTTGTTTATTTTATGCAAAACGAATTAATCATGCATTGTTGCCTTTGATCAAAGTTTTAACAAAAAGAAAGATATTAGCAATTTTTAATGTTGTTGTTGTAGTTGTAGTTGTTGTTATGCTGTATAGACAAATTGTGACAAATAACGCAATAAGCGTCAAATTGATTCAAGTCGCATCGAATCAAATCAAATCGAATCGAATCCAATCGAATTGCGTCACAGAGCAACAACATTTTTGTTACTGCCAATGAAACGTGTAGCTTTTTGTTGTTGTTGTTGTTTTTGTTGTTTTTGTTGGTGTATTGTTTTCGGCATTGTTGTGTGTCATTTTCATGACCGAGCAATGCAACAACAGTGAACGATTTGTTGATAAATACAAAATGAAATTCAAATCTTTGCCAAGTGGCAATGTTGTTTGTCTATATGTGTGTATCTGTGTGTGTGTAGCTGTGTGTCTCTACATTGGCTTTCAATTAAGAATCTACGCTGTTTGTGCATGCGTTTCAATCATCATTTGAAAGTCAAAACAAATTTGTGTGCATCTGAAACAAATTTTCACGAGCTTCAAATACAATGAAAATAAAAACAAGAAGAAGTAGAAGAAAAAAAGGAGCAAACTATGTTTTTGCTGGCTGCAATATATGCACATTTGTGTGTGTGTGTGAGTGAGTGTGTATTATTTCTGCTCATATGTTCATGAGGATATGATGATATGATGAGGACGATGTGGCGTGCGGCTTTGGTTATTTGGTAAGACTAAAGTTGACGATTTCACAAAATGAAGAAGGCGTTGTGGCCTGCGGTCATGTATATGCGTGTGTGTGTGTGTGTGTCTAGAACGATGATAGAGACAATGAGTGCGATGTGTGATAGAGTATAACAATCTGCATGCTTGCATAACGAACACAAACGATCAGAAAGCACACACAGATATGTACATACATGCATTGTTTGCGTGTGTGTGTGTGATTGGTTGTAGCATGTATGCACAAATGCAATTTGTATAATTGACTGTGACTGTGTCGACCGAGCTCAACTCAACTCAACTCATCGCATCTCATCTCATCTCTTCTCATCTCAAATCAACTTTAGACAACTCGTTTCCGTACTCTTCTTCTTGCTCAGCGCAATATTTTTCGCTGCCACATGCTGAAAATATGAAAATCACACACACACTCTCACACATTGTTAGCCATATTTGTATAACTGTGTTATTGTTATTTGCATTTTGGTTTTTGTCTGTGCCCAACATTATTTTAACTTTACATTTTTTTTTTCACTTTTTTTTTTAATTTTATCATTGCTTTACACTTTGGTCTTTGGTGAATTGAATATGGAGTTCGACCAGTAGATAGCATTGTCGTCATAATACAGATTAGTTGAGCATAAGTTTTCTATAATTTATAACTTCTCAAAAGCATCGTAGGTCCGACTCGTAGAGAAAAATAGCCCGATCCGAGTCCATATGGGTTGAATTTTATAAGGTAAGATTACTATAGGCAATAGTTAAAAGGCATTTAATCATTTGCCTGGCCGTTGCTCAATATTTTTACCGGAATTTTTATTTTTTTTTTTTTATTTTTTATTGTTTTAGAAATCATTCCGAAAAAACTATTATTTCCTAAAAGCGCCAAATATCCGTTGAAAATTATCTGAAATTTTTATACGAAAGTTATTCCGTGGGTTATTCCGAAAACTATTCCGAATATTCCAACGTTCTCAATAATACTCCAAATAACTGTTCGAAAAAGAATAATTCCGTTCTAAACAGTAAAAAATTCATACCAAATGTCTTTCTGAAGATTATTCAGAAAATGATTCCGAAAATGAGTCCGAAAATGTTTCCGAAAACGATTCCGAGAAATGAAAATTCAACTTTTTATACCATTTTTATTACTCCGACTTATTTAAAACTATATACTTAAGTATAAATTAAAGTTGTTGTGTTTTTTTCTTTACATTTCTCGTTGACAAATGTAATTCCTCTGTATGGGTTATTTGATTAAATATTTATACAAAAAACTTTTATGTTTGTCATAGTTTTTCTATTATTCAACACTCTCCTATTTGCTCAATGCGCTCATTCTATCATTCATACAAAAGTTCTTCAACATTCGTTTGGACTGTCAAGTAATTTTTGGATTATCAAAAACAACGACAAGTACACATGCCTTTGCACTGGTGTTGTGTGCTCGTGCAAGTAATACGTCAACAACAAAGAAGTCCAAAAAACACGCTCTGCAGGTCTGTCTGTGTGTCTGTGTTGCTGTGTGTCTGTTTGTCTGTCAACAACTCAGTATGCAATATCAGTAACACAATATAGCAATGATGACCCAAGCTAATCCGAAACCACGTTGCATCACTGAAATTAATATAAATACAAGATGTACAAATAAAACAAATAAACAAAATGAACAAAATAGACACAGCACAACACAACAAAATAAAACAAAATCATCATTCCTTTTGTATATGTTATACAAAAACGTGTGTATGTGTAATTCATGTACATACATACATACTTACATACTCATGCTGATTTAGTTATTGTTGTTATTGTTGTCGTTGTTGTTTTTATGTTGATTTGAACGCCGTTGGTGTGTTTTCTTTACTATTTGGTTACTTGCTGGTACAAAGGCTCCGACTGCTGCTGCTACTGATGACGATGACAATGATGATGATGATGCTGTTTTCTTGTAAAAACAACCACGAATCTGTACTCAACATCGCACAACACAACACAACACAACTTAACACAGCTTGGTTACATACGTTCTCGATACTTCTGTTCGCATACTGAGTGACACATTTTCACACTCTTGCAGTCATTTGGTTCGAGTCCGAGTCCGAGTCGGAGTCTGAGTCCTTCAGCCCGAGTCTTAGTTAGAAGCGAAAGCATGAGATCATGAACTGTTTGGCTACTTTCGCATACACACATACTCACACTCTTTGCATTTCACATTTCGCTCTATGACTCTATGAGTTTGCAATTTTCTAAATTACATTTTGGAATTTTTGTTTATTTATTTGTCATTTTGCATATTGTACAAAATACTATATTTTTGTTTGTGTTCGTATGTGTGTCTGTGTGTCTGTGTGTGTGTGTACTTTCATTTCTCATGTTACTTTTTGATTGTAATGCAATTTGTATGCATTGTGCTATGCAAAAATGAACTCAGCACTGAGCAGCCAAACAGCCAAGCAGCCAATCATCGACTCCATGAGGCGCCCCCAGGCGTGACTGTAATCGTACAACGCTTACTGTAATAAAGCAGAATTACAAAAACAACGAATACGAAAAAAAAAAAAAAAATGTATAAATTCGCATTACTCTTTGTAGCAGTCAACTTGAGTTCCACGAAAAATATTTAATAAGCAAAGAAAACAAAAAAAAAATATATATATATGTATATATTGAAAAAAACAAATTTACTTTTAACATTAACGAATTCTTAATAATAAGATTATTATTATTATTAGCAATAAGTTAATTTGAAGTTGTTTGGTAGACGAGAGAGAGAGAGTGAAAGAGAGACGAATTTTAAGATTTTTGGGATGATGCTCATATTTGTGCATGTTTGTATAATAAATATTGTTGGCAGTGATATAGGACAGCTTCTCATATGCAATTCTGAAACATCTATCGAAGAGACTCCGAATAAAAGAAATTTATTCAAAGTCACTTCGAAGGATATACAAAATTTTATCAAAATTGTTGCAATGGTATGAATATTTCAAAAACTTCTTAACAATAATATAATCAAAAATTTGTTCTCATTGCAATTTTAGTCAAATTCAAGTCAAGTCAAGTTTGTATGTCATAAAACACGTCTACAAACATTTAACGTTTGTGCTTAATGTAAAAACAACTTAATCACTTCCACCGGAAACTCACACACACACACACACACACACACATGCATATAAAGCTTTGATAGTTTACTGCAAGATGGCTATACATTTTATCATCATCGTCGTATAATACTTCATGTTCAAATTGTTCACAGGCCTTGCGCATGATGACGAGTGGCCAAAATGACGTTTAGCCAAAATGTCTGTTTGGTCATAAGATTTATGTGATGTTATAACTGTATGTCTTTCTATATGAGTGTGTCTGTGTTTGTGTGCTTATCTGTATCTTTGTCTTTTTGTCTGTTTGTGTGTCTCTTGGTGTGTCAGTGTCGTTACCATATACACCATCATTAGTGCACAATTGTATACAGCCTTCGTTACCAACGACAGCATCTACACCCATTGCTCTCCACGGCCATCAACTGCCTAAAGTACATAAATTTTTAATGCAAATTTCCTTTCTATAATTGGTCATACTCGGTCAGGCCTTGAAGAAGCACAAAACGATGACGTAGAAATAGCACGAGAAGCAGAGGAGCAGCAGAAGCAGAAGCGGCAGAAGATTGTGCCGAGGGTTCCTTTCGTTCGTTCCTTCATTGGTGTTGCTCATAAAATTTGTTATTGTTTCTTTTATTTTTTTGTATTTATTTATATATATTTTTTGTCACAGCATTTAGTTTGCGTTTATTTAATTTGATTTTCCTTTTCTACTTTTTTCTTTTGTGCATTCAACACTCTTTGTTTCTCGCTTGGCCAACAACATGTGTACACTACACTAAGTGCAGAGTTTATGGCATTTGTCATGAAGTTTGTACTTAGCTCAAATGCATAAAAGAAGTATTTCCTAATTATTTAGCTTAAATAGAGCCAAGAGCTTAAAAGTGTCAGAATCGATACAAATTTTAAGAAACTTATTTATGATACGATTTGAGATACCTTTCGGCATTAAACATTTTTTTGTATTTTTTCTTAATGGCTTATTGTTTGTAAAAATATAAAAATATATTTTTTACAAAAAAAAAAAAAAAAGTTTGTTAATAAAAAAATTCTCGCAAAATAGAAAAAAATATATATTTTTATTCGTAGTGCATTAATTATTCGTCAAAACCCAGATTTAATTTTTATTCTTTTTTTTGGACTTTTTTTGCCGGACGTCGACATCTTTTTTACATCTCATTCCTTGCTTTACTTTTACTTATTTCTTGCCTTCATTCATGTTTGGGCATTTTTTGTCTCTTTCATTTTATGTTAAGACCAACAGTTTGCATTGTTGTTGTTGTTGTACTTGATATTGCTATTTTGTTAAATTATGTTGAGCATTTTTATGGCAAGATTTGTTTTTTATTGCATTCGAGTTACTTTCGCCATGGCTGAGTTCTTTTCTCTTGAGCACTTCTTTGCTTTGGCTCACTTTTTATTTATATTGTTTTTTTTCTGTCTGTCTTTTGCTGCTTATTTTTATTGTTTTGGCTGTTTGTTGCTGCTCACACCACCAGCCTGCATATTAGAGCCTCTCTGTGTTTGTGCGTGTTTGTTATGAGCGCGTTGACAACATTTCATTTAATAAAATCAAGCATAAAACAAAGAAAAAAAATCATGAAAACCAAAAACCGAAACAAAAATAAAAACTCTTACACAGACAACAACAACAACAATAACAACAACAACAACGCCACAAATAAGCGCATTTTTTCACTCTTATTAGAAGTTGTAAAAGATAAAAAAAAGGGAACAAAATACAAGGAAGAAGCATGAAAAGCATATAAATAATGTGTTCCTTTCACGTGCTCTCAGTACTTTGCCAAAGTCCTTGTGTGTGTATGTGTGTGTGTTGTCTCTTCTTTCCTTCATTCGATTTTTTTTTGCTTTTGTTTTTGTAGTCTAAACATCTGCGCTAAAATGCACATAAAAATAAAAATTATAATAATATTGTCTTGAGCCATCGTGAGTTCAGTTTAGTTTAGCATTTTCAAGTGTTGCTCACATTAACTGTACGTGTGTGTGTGTGTGTGGAAGTGTCTGTGTGTGTGTGTGTCCTTTGACTGTGGCTTGTATATTTAGCTAAAAGTACTTGAGGTTAAGTAAATTGACATGAATTGTTATTTTTTGGCATTATTTTTTTTGTTTTTCATCATGCCAAGAGTTTCATCAATCCAGTCATCAATCAATCAATCAATAAGTAAAACAAAAAGAAAACTAATTTAATGAAACAATCCTTCTAATATAATTCGATTACTTAATGAAAAAGGATATCCTTCAATTATTTATACGAAATTTTGTTTAATATAAAAATTTGTTCATCTAGCATCTTTTGTCAATCAATCAATATTTTTATTAAATTTATAATTATTTATAATATATAATTATAAATAAAAATTTATGAACTTATGGCACATTCAATCAGTCAATCAATCAGGAAGAATTAAAAATAAAAAAAAACTGCCAACACTTCCGATTTTAGAGTAGTTATCTTCAAATTCGTATGCTCAATACTAATATTCATGAATGTATCTTTTACGCTTTGACATTGGCAAGAGTACTTTTAAATGCGTCTAACGGTATTGTAATATTTATTAGAAATTCTCAACTGGCAAATGCGCAAAGCCATGTCACACACTCACACACACACACACACACAGACATAAGTGTGCAGCAGACTAAAATAACGTTGTTAGAGACATAGTCACACACACACATACATACATACATATAGAACATGCATATTTGTGCATTGAAGGAGCAACTCAGAGTAAACAACCGTTTTTTTTTTTTTTGTTTTTTTTTTGGTATGTTGCTTGCAACTTTTTAATTGCTTGCAAAATGGCAAACGAGTTCGTTCAAACGAGTGTGTAATTGTGTCTGTGTGTGTGTGTGTGTGTGAGAACGTCGTGTAAAAGACAAACTTGGAACGGAAAATTTTGAAATTCCAAGAAAATTGGCTGCCGAATGGCAAACAGCAACAACGGCAACAACAGCAACAATAACAACAACAACAACAAGGAGTATAACGTTGTCGATGAAGGCAGAATTGAATGAACTTCTAAGTGACAGCAAAGCATTCAAATGTCGTTTGCATTTTAGTGAGGTTAAGTTTTGTGTCACGCTTGAGTGTCCCAAGGTATACAAACACACAGACATACATACATATATGGTATATATTTGTGCATATTTGCTTTTAACATGCACAAACATTCGCACTCATCACAAAGACACATAAATTAAATCAAAGGACCTTCAAAGACACAACCTTAAATATCGTTGTGTGTCATCGGCCCAACAAATCTGTCTGTTTATGTAAGGAGCACACGTGCAAAATTGTTTCAAAGTTCATACAAACATCTGTAAAGAGTTTTGCAATTTGTGTTTTGAAAAATCAAAGAAATTTCATTTTTGAAATATTTGTGACGCTAATTGAGAGAACTCTCATTGAGAGTATATTGCCAAGCAAAGGTAATGTATTCATTTTATTTCATTCTCACTACTCAACCTAATGACTCAGCTGTCAAATGTATGCTTCATTTTATCATTGTCCTTACTTTGCTCTCATCAATTTCTCAATTGTTTCAATGCAAAAACAAATAATTTCAATAAATTGTCTGATATAAAAATAGAGACTCCTTTAACATCAGTTTATGGTCATATACTCCTATGTTACATAGGGCTACAGAGCACATACGGCATATTAGCATTCAAATTTGTGTTCTCAAGTTGATACATATTTTATTTTACTTTGGGCGGACACCTCTTTTTTTATTATCCTGAGATCTAAGCTTGAAATTATAAGAGTTTGTAGAAACAGGAGTGAGTCATCCGCCTATGGGAGCTAACTACAACAAGATCTTTCCGACTTAGAAGCAGTATTGAAATCTCTATTATATAGATTACTTTTCGTCTGTGGGCTAAGCAAATGAACCAGACCAGATGGACAATAGATGAGCTTCCCATACATGTAAGTGTAGGGTATCATATACCCTTTTTGCTGGTTTCTTTTCTCATTCATTCGTTTTGCCTGTAATACTTTTGTAATATGTTTGCAACATGTGTTGAATTCGCTTACTCGATTCCCCGATTGTTCTTTGTCTGACCGATCCATCGACCCATTGACCGCCCGGCAGCGTCAGCGTCAGCAGCAACTGTGCTCTTACAGCTACGACACGATATTATTGCTGAAAGTTTTCAAAGTTGTTCGCTACTTTGTTTTGTTCGGTTATTATTTTGCTTTCTCTTAATTCCTTTTTTTGTTGTTTTCTTCTTTTGGCTTGTCTTGTTGTTGTTTGTTGCGCATAAAGAAGCGCAAAGTGGTCGCATCAGCAATGCCGTCGACCTGTATGCCGCAACGGCAGCTGCTGCGACTCAACAAATGCAACGCTAAGACTCGAGGACCCAAGGATCGACCAACCGACTGCATTAGTGTTACCACCAAGCGTTAATGTCAAGTGCTAAAGTGGCAAAGTGTAAGTGTAAGTGTATGCGTGTGTGTGTGTGTGTGTGTAGCTTTCACTAAAGTCCGAAGTTCTCTTAAGGCAAAACTTAAAGCCGCATACACTACGGCTTGAGATCTGCAATTTGCTCGCATTGCGTTAGTATAAACAAACTGTTGGCCAACGTGTATAATGGCTCAGACAAAGCAATGAAGTCAAAAGAATAGTAGAGCAAAAAAAAAAGTAATCATTATTAAAACAAAAGAAGTTAATGAAAAGTGCAACGAAAAAAGAGTTAATGATGAAGAAAATGCAGCAAGAGAACAAAAGAAGGCGCTTAAAGGCTATCAAGAGTAATGGAGAGAGATGTAAGAGTAAGACAAATGTGCATAAATGCAAATAATATGTAGAGAGGGTTGAAGATAATCTTACATTTAAACGCCAAAAAAAAAAAAAATTGACACTGAAAACAAGTTTAAGCAAGAATGCCTTTTGTGACGATATTGTACTATGAAACATATTGCTATTCATTATTGAAAAAACGTTCTTGAAATTTCTTGAATTTCTTGAATTTAATAATGGTTTATAGTAGCGAAATAAGTTATCACAGATATATCAGATTCTTATATATAAACGTTAATATCAAAACTACTCTACGTAGGGCTTAGAAAATGTGAACAAACTTAAAGATTTCAAATGCGAAAACACTTTCCATTTCTTAGTATTTTTGTCATGAGCATCTTCTAAAAAAACTTGCATAATACATGCTCAATGCAGTGGCGACTCAGCAGCTGACCATTTGTACTTCTATTACGATGAGTATTACGTAAAAGAAAACATTAAGAAATAGGAAAAAAACTGATGTGGTTTGGGGCTTTATTCTTGGCTTCTTTCTTTCTTTTATACTAACTTACTTTGTTTCATTCTTTTGCACATTTGAGGCAACTGCACAGATAAACTTTGTGCGCAACAAAAGAAAAGAAACTTTGCCACAAAGATTAGTTTCGCGCGCTTTGACTTTGCTCAACTCAACTCAACTCAAGTCGATTCAACTCGATTCAAACGCGACTCAACTCAACTCAACTCACTATAGTTCAGTTTGCTACGGTTTTGTGTGTGTGTGTGTGTATGTGGTTGACTGGCTGTCGATGCTGGCAAGCCTCAAAATTACTTGGAAGAAAAACGCTCGAGCTGATTTTGCTGCTCTTGCTTAAAGCCAGCCAGCCAGCCAGTCAGCCAGCAAGCAAGCGAGTGAGCTACTTTGACTTGTATATTGTGGCAAGTTTTGCTTGAAACGTGTCGTCGACAGTGTGCAAAATCCGTGCTTGCAACATTGAAGTAGAAGTTTCACTTGTTTTCAATTAAGTTAAAGTACACAGAGACGCGTTAAGCCTCTGCCCGCGCTACAACTTGCCGCAACTTGCTACTTAAAGTGCTCGTCGTTCTTGTTGTGCTTGTTGTCGTCTTTGTTGTCATTGTTGTTGTTATAGTTGTTGTTGTTGTTGTTGTTGTTGTCTAAGTAATGCCATTTAGTTGCTAAAGGTGCCACCTAAGTGGCATTGATACACTTACTTTGTGTAACACTTGACATTATCCTTTATTTTACTTCGATTTGTGGATTTTCGTTCTTTTTTTTCCTCTCTTCTTTCTCTTTTGTTAGACAAGACAACGTTTGAACATTTTTCACTTAAATTTTTAATAGAATTATTGGCTTTTCTTTTACTCAATTGAATTTTTCAGCAATAAAAAAATTGTTCCCAATAAAATGTCTTATGTTTGGTAATGTAAAGCTTTGACATAAAGCAATTTGTTTAGAAAATTTAGTTACTTTGATAATTTACTTTTGCTTTTAGCAAAGAGAGAGAGCGGAAGTAACTAGCTGGCTCTTTCACACACTTTTAGTTTAATTTCAAGAAGAGACTTCTTGTATAATGTAAATGATTCATGATTTAAAAAAAAAATCCGTGATTTACTAATATAAATTGGGTTTTCTTTAAGTATTATTGTTGTTGCTCTTTTTGTATTGTTGTTGTTGTTGTAACTTTTAATAAAAACGTCACAATTCGTTTGAGAATTTTACATTAATTTGTCAAAAGAAGAGAGCGCAGAAAGCGAAGAAGTTATAAACAAAATCGCCTTAAGACAAATGCATTCGAATTGCAAGCAAGAAAAAGCAAAGACAAGCAAGTTGTGTTGAAGTGAAAATTATCAAACTGAATGAACAGACAGACAGACATACAGGGTTGCAGGCAAGCGACTGTGACAGTCGTGTATTAAGATAAAGAAATATATAAAAGCAAAAACAAAAACAAAAAGATGATGATGTCTAGTAGAAAATAAAAAAAAATGACAATATGTAATCCCCTGGCAGTGTTTTAACAGCAATAGTTGTAACAACTACAACTACAACAGCAACAATGACAATGACGACGACAATGAAATGTCGTATAAAGACAAAACAACTTGTGAGTGTCGAATGAAGAAGCAACAGACTAAAAACAATAACAAATCATACATATAAGTAAAAGTTAGTAGCGACTAAGCGTTGTTGTTGTATGTACTGGTCATATATAATATTTATAACATGCTTTATACAAACAAAAGGCATGCAAAAAAAAATAAAAAATAAATAAAAACAAAAAAAGAACAAGAAGAAAGAATTTGTTTGAAAATGTACTCAACAGACTTGTATGCAATGTCATGCCTACAATTCTCATACTATCTCCCTCACATCCCCTCTCTCTCTCTCTCACTCTCTCTTATCTCGCACACTTACTTACTCCTTCATTTGACTTAGTTATTCATTACTTGTCTTACATAGAATCCACTGCAACCATCAGCATATGAGTATGAGTATGAGTATGAGTGGCATTCTTTATGTTTGAAGAACTGTGTCAGTGCGAATGTCATACAAATTGTGTAAATTGTTGTTGTTGTTGTAGTACTTACACTACTTTGCTCTAAGCGCAAACATTTAGAAAATATGCAGAAAGGCAAAGTAAGACAAAAAAATAAAATTACTTAGAAAGCATAAAAAAAAAAAATTCTTCATTGAAAAGTTGTTGCAAGTCTCCACTTTCTCTCTCTCTCTATCTCTTCACAAAAACACACATACATACATGTTACAAATACTCAACCAATTTTATATTTGTTTGTGACATTTTAATGTCGTTGTTGCTTTGTAAAATAACTTTAAATAGTTTCGAAAAAAAATATATTACAACTTTTCATCAGAAACGACTGAAACCGCAATACAAATAGTTTGACTTTCACTAAAACTCAAAAGCATACGTACATGTTCAAAGTAATGCCACAAAAGTAACACACACACACACATACACATACTTCTACAGAAACATAATGTAATATTGAAGACATGAAGTGTTGAGTTGCTTAGTGACCATGTTTCTAATTAGCATGTCATTTGTCAAAGGCACTAACGTTTTTGTGTGTGTGTGTGTGTGTGTGAGTTTGTAATGAGTCAAAGTAGTCATACAACAACTAGAAAAAAATACAGGAAACAAATTATAAGTCATTTAAGAATTTTTGGCTTAAGGAAACCAAATTGTTGTTGCTTCCTACAGACAACAACTATTTGAACTAATTTGAAGTGTAAAGTTGCAGTAGAAATAACTCTACGTAAGTTTGTTATTAGCATGGGCAGCATATATGTATGTATGTATATTTAAGGGCAGCTATGTATGAATGCTAGACGAAGGATACGAAAGATACTGTGCTTAGTAGTTGTAGAGAAGAACTGAAAGAAAGTAAATTTGTGTGATTGATTGAAGATAAGTAAGCAGAGACGAAAAAAGGTTTATAAAAACTTATATGTAAAAGGAGTGACAGAGTAGAATATTCGGTGTAAGAATGAGGGCAACAGAAAGAGAAAGATGTATGTGAGCAATGTTAAGATTTTATAAAAAATAAGCTGAGTAAAAAAGAATAATCAACGAAGGAGTAAGTTATGGTATAGAGACCCTTCCAACAATCTAACGTTGAAGTTTAAGATTAATCAAAAATTGAAAAAAAATTGCTTGAGTATGAATACAGAGCGATGAAGTAGTAAAGTCCATAGGCGGTTTGAATCGACAGAGGATCAATATCATGGGAATCAATATAATTCGGGCACTAATCCTTGGAGCTGATTAACTTAAGTCGTTATAGTTCCTCAGTTCCTGGCGATCCAGCTAACGTTCTTAAGACGCCTAGTACCTGCTGATTGCCTGAGTTACTTTTGTTGCATTGAGTTCTTCTTAGTGAGTCAACCAAAGCTCGACCAATTGTATACGAAATATTGTTTTCTTTTGCTTTGAACACCATGACATAAATCATATTTTAAAGCAATAAGAAAAATGTAATAATAGAATTAATAAATAATGTAAATAAAATAATAAAAATAAGTGCATTTTTTTAAGCCTTTCATAACATTTCTTGTTATTTCAATGCGTATTTTTGTTTATAAATCTCAATAAATATTTAGCATTAAATGATAATAAATCATTCATGTGACAATTTTTGCAACTGCAAAATGTTTTTTTTTTATACATTTGGTTTGGTTTGGCTGATGTGCTGCTGCTGATGATCATATCCTTGCTGATGTCCTTGTTGGCATTTTTTTTTGTTTTTTTTTTCACATTTTTGTTTTGCCATTTTATTTTAAGTATGTATTATTTCGTCAAATTGTTGCCATTTATTTTTTTTTAATAAAATCTTTTTTTCTTTTACATATATAAAAAAAAAAAACAAGAACAACAATGAAGCCGTTGGTTGTTATTATGGCAACCACAATAACAACAACAATGAAATAGCGTGCATGCTGCGGCGCCTTTTCCATTTGTTAGCAATGAAATTGATTGATTATATTGCATACAAAAATAGTATCTCGAATGCAATATAAATATATTGATTTTCATTTTATCTCGGCTTTTGTTTTTAAATTTTCCCATTTTTCGCTTTTTTTTCTGCGTTTCTTTACAGCTTTTTGCGCTCTGTTTGTGCCTTCATACATAAGAGCTTTTGTATCTCATTTGTTTTTTGTTTTTTATTTTTGTTTCTGTTCATTTGAAATGAAATTATCTACTTTAGATTTGCTTTCGTTGTTGGCTTTTGTTGAATTAAAACACAGACTTGCGGCAATCAACAGTGACAGATAATAAATGCTTTCGAAAAATGAACAATTTTGCGATAAGAAAATATTGCAATATCAAATGAGATTGAAATACACGTAAGCCGACTGTCTCTCACCTGCACTGCGCTCAACAATATTAAAACTGTAAACTGTTGTTAAGAATTCATACGGAGCGCTGTGTTTTATGCAATACTATTTTTGTTGCTGTTATTTTTAGTTTTTATGATTTTGCTCACTCATATAATTGTTTGATGTGAGTTTTTGTTTATGTTTTATGCTCAAGTGCATGCCAGTGATGTTGATAAGCCGCAAAGAAAAAAAAAACAAAAACTAAACCAAAAAGTTGATGAATCAACGAAAAAAATAGATTTATAAAAATAGCAGAAAAAAAAGGAAGGAAATAAATAAAAGAATACACGAAAACATATGAAAATGTTGCTTAACTTTTGGCATCATAAAAGTTTTGTTGCTCTCAAATTTTCCGTTGACGCCGCAAATGTCATTTATCACACACACACACGCACACACACATAAAGTGGCACGACTTATGGCACTGCCAAGCGAGACTAAACGAAGAGAAACAAAGAACAAAATGGTGAACGAGCAAACTTTTAACGGCACTAAATTCTCAGCTGCTTTTGTTATGACAATTATAATTGCGTTTTGTATGCCACTCATGGCGTCTATATGCGTGCTACCTTATAAATGCGTGTCTCTGTATGTGTGTGTGTGTGTGTGTTGAAGAAAATATGCGCACCGTCAGTTTCTTGCGCCAACAAACAAAAAGTATTTAACAAGAGTTGTAACAAATGTGCTTGATTTGTCTTGGCTGGCAACAACAACACCAACAACAACAATATGCACCAAAGGTTGGCGGTTCAGTCATATGCGATAAATATAATTTTTTTTTTGTTTTTTTTTTTTGTCTCAAGCAAGTGTAAAATGCAAAATATGCAAAAGCGTTGTAGTTTGCATATTTGCGCCTTTGAGGTATGCAACACTTTTTTCATAATTTCTTTATAAGTGCGCTATTGCACAACGGCACGTATGCGTTATTTATTGCGGAAATTTGATTAGTCTTAAAGCATAAAATGGCAACAAAAAAAAAAAAATTACAAATTTTCAAGTATTAAAAATTGCTTAAAATATTTGTTGCCTTAACTCTTCCAGTCACACTTTTAATATGATGACTTTATAAATAACCAGTAAGGACGTAAGGGGCAAATAACTGGAGCAACATCGGGTAAAAAAATACAAAAGTCATATTTTCTCGGTTGTCCTTTGACATAGGAACACCAAATTTGAAGTGTATATAGCTGACTCGAACGCCAAGGAGATACAACAAAAAAATGGGCGTGGCTACGCCCCTATATAGTAATAATTTGAAACACTTGTACCTCAAGAATGGAATGGGATTATTGGGATAGAGTATAACAAAGATCTATCATAAAATAGGCGTGACCACGCCCACTTATAGCCTAAATAGAAAAACGTTATATCTCTGGAACCAATTATTCTATGAAAATAAAACTTGGTACATACGAAATTGAATGAAAATGAAGTCTGTTTCGATTAAAAAGTGGGCGGGGCAACGCTTTCTAACAGTCGTAACAAATTGAAGATACAGGGTATGTATTTGCTCCCTGATTGGTTCGTAATAAAATATATAAAAACAGGGTATGTCGGAGTCGAGTACTGACGACTCCAATCCTTACTGGTTTTTATTTGTTTTTATTTTTATTTTTTTATAAATAATTAGTTTTTTAACCACCTAACCCGAAGGAGTTAAGCTACGTCAAGCTCATGCTTGATGCTTTGGCCTACTGTACTCGCAGCTCTTGGCCATAATATGTTTATTTAAAGCATTGCATTTAGCAATTTTGTAGATTTTATTTATTTTGTATTTTGTATTTATAATATTGCTTGCAGCATTTAATAGTATATTGCGAGTGCAACTCTCTTTGTTGTTGCTGTTTTTTTTTCCAACTCGCTTGATGCGTTGTTTTGCATTTGCATAATAAATCGGTTGAAAATAGCAAACAATTGTAAGACTAGCACAAGGACGAAGGATCAAACGAGCAAATAAACAAATAAGTAGTAAGCAAGGCAGTCAGGCAAGCAAGCAAGCAAGCAAGCAAACAAACAAGTAAGCAAACAAGCAACTTTTAGCTGCGTCAGCAATATATTAACTCAACTTGTCACAACTTGTCTTAACGCACCGCACAAAGCACAGCACTGCATAGCTCAGCTCAGCTCAGCTTAGTTCAGCTCAGTTTAGTTGAGGCTCAATAGAAGTAGTGTAGAGCATTTGTTAGCGCTGTGCTGGGCGTGGCCAAGAGTTTGAATTGCTTGGCCCGTTTCATTCTTTTAAGTCAATGGCAGTCAATTTCATTGTTATGTAAATGACATTTATTTGATAAACAAACCGAAAATGTAATGCAAAATGCAAAAATGCTGATGATAAGCAAAATCAGCTACTTTTCATTCATTCAATCATTGCTATCATACATGATAATGATGACAATGATGACAATGATGATGATCATACGTGTGTTGTTGTTGCTGCTTTAGCTAAGTTCTAAAGCAAAAAGTGTAGAAAAAACACATAGAAAAGGTGCCAGCAAACAATACAAAAAGTAAATAAATAAATCTCTTGTGTGCTTGTGTGTGTGTGAGTGTGTGTGTTTGTATTTGCAAATATTTTGCGTTCGTCTGCTTTTTTTATTCAACATGTTATGTTGCTTTTTCTTTTTTTTTTATAGTACACAAATATTTTTGTTTATATTACCAAAGAAAATTTAATGAAAATATGATTTCTCGCTTTGCTCGCTTTATCTCATGCCCATTCTCTCACACTCTCTCTCTCTCTCTCTCTCACTCATACATAAATTTGCCTTTGTGTGTTACAGTGTGACATCGTCAGTGTATATAATATCAATATATAACAAAATATTTTGCATAAATATGTTTATTAACACATGATTGGGTTATGCCAATACGCAAACCGAATATTAAAATCGCCACTTCAGCAAATGATGGCCATGCATGTTTGTTGTGAAAGAGTGCCAAAGAGAGCGGGGGACAGCGAGAGAGAGAATGAGAAATATGTCGCTGCAAAATCAGCATAGCGCAACGATTGTCAACTCAATTCAGAATTCATATAAATTGCTAAAATTTTTTTTTTTTTGAAATGTCATAAAAAAAATGTAATTTAATTGGAGTTCTGTATTTTGATACATTTTATGAACGCATACGAGTCTTTTCGTTGCGTTCTGTTAACTGATAAGATAGTTTTTTTTAAGTTTTTACAAACGAACTCTTTCATTTATATGCTTTCTCAATGGTGTTTCATCAGTTTCATAGCTGAACTGCATAGATGACTCAAAATTTAGCGCAGAATAAAATTTTTTTGTTTTTTTTAATAATTATACTTCTATATTTTCAACAGTCTCAAACAATCTTAACGTTAATAGAGTCTTAAGACTTTTTTAATAACTTTTCTCAAAGAACATTAGCGTCAAATGAAAATGTTCAGTCTATTAAGCATACAAAGAGCTTATTTTAAGATGGAAACTATTGGTATGTGCCAGAAGCTGCACAACTTAAGACCATAGTCTTAATTATTTTGAGATTTTAATTATTATAAAATAATTAATTATCTTAATTATTTTATAATTTCTACATTTATTGTTGAAATAGTTCATTGCACACAATTTTTTTTGTTGTTTAATAAAAAAAATCATCGAATGAATTATTATTGAAGCGTAATTGCAACTACTTCGGCTTATGTTATTCATACTAATACAACGACATTATATATTAGTTTCATTGGTTTATGACAATTGTATCACATGTAAAAATGTAACAAAGTTTATAAATTTATTGAAATGCAAATCATCTTTCGACATGTTTAACATTCATATGTGCATGTGAAATAAAATAAATAATTATTGCAAAAATAATTGAATGAAAATAATTGTTGAAAGGCAATACGATTCATCATCATGTTAAAACATTTAAGAAATGTTTGTTCATTTATTCATTTCGCTGCAACTGTTCAGTCCAAAATGTCAACTAGTCGGACAGACAGACAGACAGATGGATAGTTGGTCACTGCTGATCAACAATGTTGTATTCTGCCGGATTGTTCTTGGTCGCACTTTAAATGATTTCCGATGTATGATTTTGCCTTTTGTGGTTGTAATGTTTGCCATATGCATTTCATACGCACTGTTGAACACACACACATACACAGAGACACAAAGACACAAATACAAATAGCATGATGTCTGTTTTACTTTTGAAATCGTGTTAGCTTTGATTTATTATTGTTGCTGTTGCACTTGTGGTTTTTTTAAGAGCATATCTTAAGCAAAAAAGCAGCCACAACTCAAACCAAAATTTCCACTCAACACATTTGTTGTTGTTGCTTACAAAAAAATTCCTATGAAAATATTTTAACAATAAGAAATATATTTTTTGGCATTTAAAATAATTTTATAATATTTTTACAGTTTTTACTTTGATTAAAAGTGTGGTTAAGGTTTTTGTGGCTTCGTCGCTGTGGTAATACAGAAGCTGTTCTTATTGTTGTTGTAGTTGTTGTTGTTGACAATATTGCTGATTAGACTGTAGAAGATTCTGAGTGACTTTATTGCAAAAATGCGGTCAACAGTTTCTCTCAGAATGAAATCATTTAAATTTTTGTGTCAATAATAACAAATAACAATTTTGAAATATTTCTTATTTGTTTCGTATTTTTTTTTTTTTTTAAATATTTTGTTAATAATTCTTAAACATATAAATAAAATATTGCATTTTTTGACTGTCACACAGACACATGTAATATAAACCTCAATAGTTGCACTCTCGCCTTCTCACTCGCACACATAACCGTAGTGCGGCTTTGATAAATTATTATTACTGAAATTATTGCATTTTAATGCCGTCTTAAAATATTTTTGTTTTAAATATGTTGAACAAATTGCATTTGTATGCTGATTTAATGCCAGCATGAAAGAATCACCGTATACATACATACTTTATATATGTATGTATGTATGTACGGATACGTATATTTATATATCTATGTAAATGTATTTTCATTTCTGTTTTTTGTTTTTGTTTTCGTTTTCTGCTTGTATGTAATGTCAGTAAGCCAGAAATAATCATTTTAATCATTTATATCAGGATTGTTTTATTGAAAGCATTTATTGAAATGCATAAAACAACAATAACAATACCAACAATAACAACAAAACTGCATAAATCTGTGATTTAATTAAAACATTTGCACATAAGAATTATACAATTTAAGTTGAAACGATTCCTGTCTGTAAAACAGTATAGTTTGCACAATTCTTTCGCTTTCATGTTCCAGATCAAAGGCACAGTTAACGAACTTGCATTTTCAATTGGTTAACTCGAAATCTCTTGTAAGTAACAACAACAATTTATTACACATGCATACATATATAAAAAGGACATAAAATATTAAAAAAAATAAATGAATCTGTAAACAGCTTGATAGATAAAAAGATTGCATGGTTAATTTTATGAATGTTTAAGATGCTTTTCATAATGGGAATTATGAAATTGTTGGAGATGTTGGAAATTGTTTGTGCGTAAAATTTGTTCATTAATTGTTGGCAAAATGTTGTTGTAGTCTTATACGATATTGCAATAAAGCTGAAATGTATGAAACGCAGCGATTGAGGTGATGATGTAAGTGTAATTAAATGTTGGTGCAATGATGATGAGGCGGCTTGGCAGCATTTATGATACATTAATGAATGGTTAAATAGGCATGAAACGGTTATAAAACGGTTACGAAACGGTTATTGAATAATGATTAAAGATTTATAAAGCATTAATATAAACATTTTATAATTTTATTGAGTCTAATATAAAAGACTTGTAAACGGTTATGAAACGGTTAGGAATTTATCATAATAGGGTTATAAAATGGCGAAACGGTTATGAAACGGTTAGGAACGGCTTAAACAGTTATAAAACGGTTATGTGAAATTGATGATACAGCTTACCATTTGATAATGAAACGTTTATATTAATGAAACGATTTTTTAACGATTATGTAACGGTAATTAATTAATAAAAGTCTCTTTGAAGACAAGTTAATAAACCAAATTATTTTATTTTTTTTATGAAAGAAATCATTAGAAAATTAAATCAAATAACTTTCAAAAATTTGCAAACAAAACTAATAACTTTTCAAAACACTTTTATGGCTACAAATTTCAATTCAAAAAACAGAAAATTGCAGTCATAATGTACAATAAATGTAACGTACGTTTGGCCAACATTAATTAACACACACACACACACACACAGACAGTGATAGTTTATAAAATGATCTCGAAACCTGCAAAATTTCAACAAATTCGCTGACAGTCAAAGTTATTGGCATGCCAGCGTCAGCAACAACAACAACAGCAACAACAACAATGACAACAAAATCATCATAGACGTGAATGTGAACGCGAACCGGAAATGAACATGCGCATCGCACAAAAGTTCACTTCCGTTAGCACACAAAGCGCACATGACGCAATTGCTTAGACACGTGTGTTTGACTGTGATTGCTTGCACATCTGTGTGTGTGTGTGTGCGTGTGTGTAAGTGAAAAATGGTGCAATAAAAAAACATATTTTCTCTTTCATTATTTGTTTTTTTTTCCAAGCTTTTTTCACGTTTGAGTGAACATGAGTGAAATGTACATAACAAAATTTGATTGCACAAATCTGACTTTATGAAAAGTTTAGGCGAAACGTATAATTGCAAAGCAATGCAAATGTTGGCGCAAAAACAAGAAGAAGAAGAAGCAGCAGAAGCATAAAAACCAAAAATTTTAATTATAATTTATTGCATTGCAACAACAACAACAATAACAACAGCAACAAAGTTTTTTGAATATTGTGCTTAAATATAAATGATTACAGTAGAAACTCAATTATCCGGTTCAATTAAAAGCATCGGATATTCCGTATAATCAAAAATCCGGATAATCGATTATATTGTAGAAGTTCTTACATCATATATTTGGTCCAAGCTACTGGCAGATTTACGTTTTTTCATAATTTCAATTATCTTCGCTTTGTCTTTTGGCTGTACTTTTGCATGAATTATTCAAACGTCGTACGTCGGTGCCTTATTCAACAATTAGAGCAATTAGACTCGTGAGGAATGAGTTTGGATAATCGAAGATTCGTATAATTGAGTTCCGGATAATCGAGTTTCTACTGTATTTTACTTTAAACGTATATAAACAAACGATAGTTTATATTCATAATAATCGATAGTGCTAATACGCGTGAGGAATGAATTCGGATAATCAAAGATTCGTGTAATTGAGTTCCGGATAACCGAGTTTCTACTGTATTTTAATTTAAACTTATATGGACAAACGATAGTTTATTTTCATAATAATCGATACGCGTTTATTGATAGTTGTGCAACACTGGCTGCGTGTATCTCTGTTGTTGATGGTGGCATGACTGGAAAATTTTGTATTTATATTTGTGGCATTTGAAAAGCATTTACTGTAAATAGTGTCAGTGCAAATGTCAGTTTTTGCTGTTGTTGTTCGTGTTGGTGTTGAAAATAGTATATTTTGTAGTTTGGCAGTGGGACTAAATAAATGGCATGACTATGAAATTCACACTAAATGAGTGCAACTGACGATGCGTGAACGGTAAAATATCGTCGCAGGTGCACCAACACACACACACAGAGGCAGACATGAACAGCCAAGTACTGTTACATATATACAATGAACAGTTATTTCCGTTCGCCATTTTACTTGGCAGCAAACAAACTGTAACTGTTGCGGTTGATTCTCTCTCTCCCTCTCTCTCTGTCACACTCAGGCCACAAAAAAAAAAACAAAAACAAAAATAAAAGTGCCACAGTCCGTGCTTTAACACTGCTTCGGACCTTCGTTGCTGTTCCTGTGCCCACGTCAGCGCCCCAACGTCATTTTAAGGTCTTCCATCTGCATGGCCATTAACTAAATTGATGCGTGGTTAAATTATTTTAACTGCTGCACTTGATTTCACTGCGCAGTTGGTTGCGCACCCTTTTTTAATATTTTTAAATTTTTTTTTTGTATTTTTCCCCCCTTTTTCAAGCGGTTTCTTAACCAGAACATGACTTCAGTTCTCTATACATACGCAATACGGGCACCAGCAACACTTGTGCCTCTCTACCTTTGATTTCAGCGCATATATTATATTAATTTCCGTTACTTTGCTTGCTTGCGTTGCTTTAAGCCATCAATATGAGTTTTGCATTGGCATGTGCGGAATTTTTACTTAAGCTCGTTAATCGCAGCCATTTTGCGTATGACATTTTGTTCCTATATTTCTATTAATGCTTCAAAGGCGTCCATATTGACATCAAATTAGCAATCATGTTCAAGACTGAGCAATAAAGTAACTTTTTACTATTAAAACTCATAGAGTAATTGTACATAGAGTGTGTATGAGTTTTTCTCATGCACAGTTACCTATGTTTGCACATATGACTGCTGAACATAGGTCATTTGAATATTTCTTGTCGAAAAAAAATTTATTGAGTAACATAGTTGGCTTAGCATTTTCAAACAAAAATTTTCACATTTCAATCAGATAATTCTCAGACAAAGTATAGAAAAGTATTTTTCATATACGCAAAAATTGATTTTGAAATTCGAGAATAAAAAAAACAAAAAAAAAAGGTTAACAAAATATTAAAATGTCTGCCGAACAAGAAAGAACAAGCGCGACTTGCGTTAATTCATGTGAGGAACTTGACCGAACGTACGGTTTCACAAAAGTTGCCAGTCGCAACGACGCCATACAATCCGACAGCAGCGCAGTTGTTGGCGCTGGCGATGCTCAGGCCGCGGCCAGCAATAGTGACGTGTCCGAGTTGGGCGCTGTGTCAACAACCGTATCGTTGGCGGCACCGCCAATACCGGAGGAGGAGGAGACCGGCGAGGCCGTGCTGAAGCTGAACAAGCTGCGGCTGATCACGCGTTTGGTCACGCTCATCGAATCAATGCAATGGCAACGCGAGTTCTGTGAGTACGTTGCCAAGCACTATCAGGACTATAAGCTCATTTGGAATGACATCAACAATATAATGTTGAGTTATGATACTAATTTCGAAATGAAATTTGCCATGATACTCGAAGCGATCGATCACAAATTTCGCACATGCAAGGAAACTCAAGTGGAGACTGTGGCAATGATTGACAAATTGCTGCAGATCTTTTTATACAAGCGTGATAGTCGTTTGGATTGCGCTGACGATACATTCTCGTCGGGCAACAGCAGCGATTGGGAGACAGATTTCACTGATTACTAATACGATTGATTGAATCATGATTCATACAATTAATGAATCTTTGGCGCCAGTAAGCATAAATTATGTTAATGCCGTTTTACAACACTAATTTTGGTTATGCATAATTCTTGAAGACTTACTACATATTAACTTATTACAAGTTTAAAAAAAAAAAAGAAAAAAACAAATTTGTTGTATAAAAGCCTCTGAGATGTAATTAATTTCAATGATAGACAAATACATTTCGGTATAAAAAACTGCATTTTTGCTCGTTGCCATTGTTCAACACTGGCATTCTATTAAGCGTTAAAAAGGTAACAAAAAAAAAAAAATTGGAAAAAAACAAAAGCAGAAAATATAAGCAAAAGTTAAAATAAAGATGGCAAAAAAAAAAAACAAAGAAAAGCTTCTTCTGCACACAAAGTTCAATTTCAACTCAATGTTCTGTTACATTTTTATAAAATAATGCTTTATTTTATTCTTTTGTTGCTTTTTGCCTTTAGTTCGCTCAAATAAATCGTTTGCCGTTTCTCACGAAATTGATTGGAAAATTGAAAATTCTCCAAAACACGCAAAGCCATCAACAAAACAATCATACACCCACACACACACACACACACACACACACACAGACACACACGTATGTAAGTAAAACAAGAAAGTAAGAAAAACTATTTGGTTTTGGTTTTACAACAAATAACAATGAATTTTATTAACGCATGTAAACAGTTACTTTTGTACAAATATTTGAGCAAATCGATTTGCGGTCATTGAGAGCATCAATTGGCCATTGAAAGTTCACAGCGAACGCGAAATTTTGCCTTGCATTGACCAACACTGTTATACATGGCTTGACTTAAAAGCTAACATTTTCATATAAATTGAAATTAATTTTGCCATAAATAATGCTGGCATTGATTTCGACAATTAAATAATGTTAAATTTTACAAACAGCAACTATAAAATTAATGTCGTTTGTCTAATGAATGATTATAGAATTTTCAAGATTAAACTCTGCCATGCTAGCAGCGAATGTTGTGTGACATAAGAGAAACTAAATATTAAAATGTCTGGCGTAAAATATTGCATGAATTTTCATAATTATTGTTTTTTTTTAACAGACTCAAAAACGTAATTAATTATGAAAGCATTGCAAAAATGAATCATTGAAAGTGAAAGTGTTTTTTGTTGTTGTTAGTTTTCATATTTTGCTTTGCTTTCATTTGCTACTTTTTCTCTTTATACTCTTCAGGTTAGTGAATAGTATTATAAGTTTGTGCTGAAGTTACCACATTACTGACATCGCTTAAATATACAAACACATGTGCACTCGCGCCCCCACGCCACGCCCCACTTAACCTTAAACTTTCACCAACACTTTGGATGAATTTTTTTCTTCTTTTTTTTCAATTTTATTTCAACCTTTTGACCAACACTTAAGTGCACTGAGTCTGCTCAGTGAGTGAGTGCGAGTGAAATGGCAGATGCGTTAAGTAGTCGTTTGTACGCTTGGTAAATAAGTATTTATGCATGTACACTACACTACACGTTTTCTAAACCATTAAAATATAATAATATAAAGTTTTGCAATGCGTTGTCCGTCCTCTCGCCTCTGGTGCTGCCACGACTGACGTCTACACGTCGCGACTCTCGTTGCTTTCAACGAGCTCATTATAACGCATTTGTCGGCCACAAAAGGCGTCTAAAGCCTGACCTCTGGTTAATTATGGTAATTAGTAGCGTTGGAAAAAAATTCTAAAGCAAAAAGTACGAAAAAAACATGCCAAGAAACAAGCAAAAGATGCTGGAACGAATAAAAATGCAAAATGAAAACGGAAAATTCTGCAAGCGAGTCAAAGTGTGTGTGTGTGTGTGTGTGTTTACAGAAGTGACGCGGCAGATAAAAGGCAATGATGATGCTGCCGTTGACGCTGATGAGCATGATGCCGAGCGAGCACAAAAACAAAAACAGAAAGAGTAACAGAAACGGAAAAAAAATGCCAGCGAAAAATATAAAAAAGTAGCATGAGTAAAAAAAATTTAGAGGTTTCTTTGCACACTTTTTGCTTAAAAACAGAAGACAGTCAAATAATGCAACAGAAGAACAAGTCGAGTGCAAGACTCTGAGAAGAAAATGTTGTTTTCTTCATTTAAATGTTGCCTTCTTCAATGTCCTTCGCAATCTACGCTCTCTTTCTTCTGTCTTTCTGTTTGTCCAACCATTTTATTACATTATCTTGTGCAATGTTTGCTTCATTTGCTGCACGACCGGGGGAGCATTATTTTAGATGTTGTTTTTTCATTTAATTTGCCACATAAAACGTAAAATTTGATGTTTTGCTGCTTCCGCTTTGCATTGGCACTTTTTAATGCGCCCATAAATATGCAACATGCAACGTTTTTGCAAGAAAATGCAAACAAACCAGAATTGATAAGTTACGAAATTGCGCAAAATGGCGACAATTATTGACTTAAACTCATTAACAAACTAAATAATAAGAGATAATTTAAAATGAAAGTCTTATTACAAATTAGTAAGTGACCGATAGATGGCGTACCTGTATTTTTTTTTTTTATGAATGAAATATGTTGAACTTTTTATAAAATGAGTTCTGCTTTGAAAATCGACCGATTTTGATCTTAATGAACATTAGATTTGCTCTAGGCATATACACCAATAATAAAAAGTGGCTTTTACAAATGTGTTGAATTTTGGTAATATTTTAAAGTACAGTCAACCAACTAAAACTAAACAGAGTCTTTTCTAGTAAAGAAGCTTAATATTCATTGATGATTTCTCCAAATAAATTGCAACAATCCCAAGAAAATTATACAAATTTACAAAATTCACTTAAAGTTGCTTAAACATAATTTAATTGGTGTGAGTGCAAAATGTGTGCATGTGTAAATGAAATTTAATAAGGCAAACATGCCGTATACGCAACAAATTATATAAACGCAAAGGGGTGTAAAGATGAGAAGAAAAAAAAAAACGAAATATTAATTATACATTGGTTGGTTGGGTTGGCATTGCAAGCGTGGCAGTTGAGGCTGTTGACAGGCTACCATTGAGGCGCAATGTGCGTGCATGTGCATGTGCATGTGTGCAACGCTTCTAATGCCATCAATAAAATCGCGTAATTTGTAATAATTTATGGTTTTTTAATTAATTTAGTGGTAACGCCAAACTATCAATGCACGAAGAGTGCTCATGTATAGTTTATTTAGTATACGCACACACACACACACACTCACACTCACAACTGCATTTTCATTCAATAAACTGAGCATTGTACATTATCATATTGCAGGCATTTAATTTAGTTTGCGAATATTTTTCATACTTCGTTTTTATTGCCATCATTTTTGTTCAATTTTGCACTATCTCGGCGCTTGTTTATCTAAACTCATAAACACATACATACATATATGCATGTATGTGCGAGCTCTTGCTCATAAATTAGATAAAAAGTGCACATTATTTATTCTAAACACGTTTAATGTGCGACACCCATGCAAATATGTTACGTTGATGCTTTCGTTGTTGCTTTCGGGTCTGCTGCCGTTCAAAATTTACACTGTATCATTTTTCTTGCTCTAATTAAAAGTTACAATTTCATAGATAATCCACTCTAACACACACACACACACACATAAATACATACATATTAGGGTGTCCCTTATATGATTGTTTTATTTTACATTTTTGAAAGAATATTTTAGATGTTTTTTTAAATACAACTGGGGGACGCCAAATAATTAAATTTTAATTGTATTTATTTAATTAAGTATTGCGTTTTATTAAGATAAACTCTATATAATACGAATCAGGATACTTCCTTTTCAAGGTTTTTTTTTAAATTTGATTTGAGCTTTAACTCAAAAAAAAAAAAAAAAATCATAAGAGTGTTTTAGAGTAGACTGAACAAAACTAGCCCATACGCGTTAAAAAATAAGAACCTTGCAAAATAAGGGACACCCTAATACATATATTTGCATGTGTGTGTGTGTGTGCGTGATAATTATAATTTATTGTGTAATGCTTAGCGCTATTAAAAGTATGCAACAAATAATTATCAAATCGTTATTAGTATTTAATTTCAATATTATTCGCAAAGTTTTATTAAACAGCTCTCCATTTCGCTCACCCCTTAAAAACCCCTATACAAAAAAGGCTATAACTCGTAAACTAGAAATGTTACGAGCCTCAAATTTCATATATAAGCTTAGTAAATATTACGTATCAATATTGCATGAGATGTATTTACCCAATACCCCCCAATATTACCCCTCAAATATCGTGAAACTGTTATTTGTTATAAAACTGACATTTTTGGTTAAATTGGCAATGTCGAATTTTAATAAACGACAGAAAATTCTTACTGAAATGTTTTTTAAAGGTTCTTTTAAGGCTTCTTAGTGGGTTACGTCTCCTGAAAATATCTTTAAAATATTCTGTGAAAATTTCAAGAGTATCCGACGAATGTTATTAAAAACCGCTTGAGGGATTTAAATGACATTCTTATTACTTTTTTAAAACATATTCAACTAGTGCTTAATCGAATATGAATATGAAAAATTATTTTTGAAGTCGTCATATGAGCATTACCCTTTAAAGTTTGTTTGTTTTATTATTTTGTATGTTTTTTTCAAATGTATATTCGTCAGATATGAAATTATGTTCAAAGTCACTCTTGTGTTGTTGTCATCATTATTTGCTTTAACACTTGTCTAACGCCAAAATAAAAATGACAACAAACAGCGTCACTAAAGCTGATAGAGAGAGAAAGTGACAAACATACACGAAGGCAGGAAAAAGCAACAAAGACATATAGAAAATCGACAAAGGTTAAGACGTCAGTGGCGGCATGAGGGAACATTTTTGCGCTTTGTTGTATTTCACAATGCTTTCTGTCTGAGTAACTGTCTGAATAGCTGTGTGTGTGCATGTGTGTGTGTGTGTGTGTGTGTAATTATGTACATAGGTAAGTATAAGAGTAAAATGCAGACTTTTGGGTAAGCAGATAACGTGCTCTGTGGTTAAACAAGTAACTGTGTATCTGTGTATCTGTGTGTGTGTGTGTGCCAAGAAAGTGACAAAAAAGAAGCAACAACAAGTCTCTCGAGCATGATGAGGTTATGCCCATGACGATGACGATGACAACGACAACGTTGCTGACATTTGGCGGTTATGTCGTGGATTGCGGTTGCGTTGAGAGCAACAATACACAAACACACACACACACACAAACTTTCAGGTGATTGGCAAACAGGTGTAAAGATATAATATATATGTGTGTGTGTGTGTGTGTGTGTGAGTGGTTGTGCGCGCATTAGATACGCCAAAATTCGACATGTTCAAGTGGAAGTATGAAGAAAAAAAATTTTATAACTGTAATGAAACTTAAGAAGATTAAAATTACTTAGAAGCGCAATGTATATATGTATGTGTATATATGTGTGTGTGTGTGAGCATTAACGAAATGTGTCACAAATGAGATAAAATGTGATGATGATGTTAATCATTTTTAATGACGTTAATAACTCATTGTAAAGCAGTTTCATTCAAATTGCTGCCTCTTTGCGAGCTTAAATAATAATAAAAAAAATAATAATAAAAAAAATTATAAAAAAAAAACATGACAACAAAAACACATTGCCATTGTAACAGATTAATTTCAGTTAAAAAAAAAAAAAATGTTTTAAAAAAAATAAAAAAGTATATACTGCAATCATGGCACGCCTTACAAACGCCCACGTGCGCTCACTATGAAAACAAAGTGTCACTGCGTGCGTGCGTGCGTGCGTGCGTGAGTGTGTTTGTCATTGAGTTATGCTGCATTTCAAATCGGATTACACACACACACATACACCCGCATGCAGTTGATCACGTATACGTGTAAGAGTTGCCACCTTTTCATTGCATATACTATACAATCTGTCTCCCTCAACCATATTCTATCTATCCATGTGTTTTTTTTTTTCGTCACAAGCTTTTTTTTTTTTATTTAAACCTTTTATTTGTTATTTTTCTACTTCTTCTCCAATAACACGTACTTGCTTTTGTAAAATTTGATGTCCTTTATGCAAGTATGTTATGTGTGTGCTGCTCACCGACCGCCAACGCACTGCTTAACGCAACACATCGCTGGCTTTGCTTAAATTCAATCTGCATTTATGCACCAACAAGAAGAAGAGCATGAAATATGAATAGCATAGAATGAAATGGCAAATAACATTGGCAAATAGAAAATAAAAGAAGAAGCAAGTGTGAGGAAAGAACTTAAATAACTTCATGTTGGTTGAAACACATGCCGAAGCGTAATGCATTAAAATAACTCATACGTACTGTGTGACCGATACACATACTTGTTTTAAGCATGTGTCTGTGTGTCTGTGTGTGTTGCTTAGCAGAAGTTCACAAAAAAGTTTTAATACGAAACGGAATGGAAAATTCCATATAAGTAATCGTTGAGTGTGAATTTTGAAAAGAGAAAAAAAATATTAAGCAAAGAAAAAAATGCGAATTTGTTAATTTATAAAATAGCAAAGAGTTGGCAAGTGAAAGAAAAAAGCATGCCAGCGTTAATGCATGAGAAAAAAGACTAAGAGAATTAATGATATAGAACCTCGCAGAACTTTAAAGATCTTACATTCAAGGCATCAAGAAAAACAGCTGAGAAGCTGTAAAAGGTGCAATATGATTGCAAAGAGACTCCTTAAACACATTATAAACTACTTAGTGATATCCTTAAGGTACTTTGGAGACTTCTTGAAGATACCTTAGTTACTGTCTAAGAGACACCTTAGATATATTTCAGAAACTCCTATAAGATAACTTAGAAACTTCATAGAGATTTCTTAGAAAAACTTTGGGACGCTTTAGTGACTTAGACTTTCTAAAGACACTTTAAATACTTCTTCAAGATATCCTAGTTACTCCTTAGAGACTTCTTAGCGACATATTGCAACATGTTAGAGACTCTTATTGATTAAATACTTAAAAGGAAACCTTGAAGACATATTAGCGATATCACAGAGAGTTTTATTAATACTTTTGGTGCTTCTTTGTGATACTTGACACACTGCTCCGAGACACCTTAGTGACTGCTTAGGAAATCCTTAGCGTTTATTTAAAAGTCACTTGACCGTATGAACGAAAAAGTCACGCTAAGTTAACACTTAATAAGTGTATGGTGCATGTGAGACACAAGTTTTCAGAAGGCGAAGTGAAGTCAAACATTTAAAGTTGATTTGTATGGTTCACACTTAAATCCTGATTCAATATTTGATAGCAGAGTGGAAAATATATATATATAGAGAGAGAGAGAGAGCGACAAGGACGAAAGATGAAGCAATCGCAATGCAATGCATTGCATCAATAAATAGCGAACTGTAATTGAAACTCATACACATGGGCAGACATAAGCCAAGTCATTGGAGAGTGTATGATATACTTACTCAATCACAGACACACACACACACACACACAAATATGTACATACATGTGACATATGACAATGGCTGTAGAACAATTCTAATGGCTGAGAATTGAAACTAAACTTATAGAGAAGGAAGAGAAAATGAAAAGAAGTTGTCGAAGAAGAAGCGAAAAATAGTTGTAGAAGAAGTCATTGGTTGAAAAAATATTTATAAATACATATATACATACATGTGTATGTGTGTGTGTATTGCTTGATTGCAAGAAAAAGCATTATTTGAAATTCTTAGCCAACCAAAGGCAACATTTTCATTCCAAGCGCGCCAAGCATTGGCGACTTTCACAGTTGCTTTCACTCTTTGTACGTGTGTGTGTGTGTGTGTGTGTGTGTGTGTGAACTTATCTAAATTGTTTTGTCGTACATATTGTTTTGTTCAACGTCTTCCTCAACATTCGCAATTTCTCAACGTAAAGCAACAACGACGACGATGAGGACTAATTCTTCTATTGTTTAGCATTGTCTCAGTGCGTCCTTGCATGCAACAAACCAAGTTGTTCTACACTTTGGCACCCCTCTCCCCCTCCCTTAGTCCACCAGCATTTGGCAAACCATGCATGTGTGACCCCACACCCCTCCCATTCCCCCTTTGTCCATTCAAATGGCGTCATTGTCTTTAGCAAATTTGCCAGACTTAAGTTTCCGTTTTGTTTTTGTTTTTTTTTTCTCATTGCCTGTTTTCATTTTTCTTCAACTTGTGTTAGTTTGTGCTTCTTCTTCTTCTTCTTCTGCTACTCCTTTTTCTTCTTCTTCTTCTGCAGCTTCTTGTGTTTTTCATTTTCAAGCCACGTTTATTGTTTTTTTTTTCAAGTTGTTTTTAGCTTTGCTCAACTCAACTTGATTTTCATGCTTTTGGTGTGAGTGTGTGTGTGTGTCTGTATCTATTATTGGTATTTGCTGAATGAATGGTTTGTACGTGCCCACAGGCATTCACGTTACGCTCACTGCCACTGCCATGTTCAATGTTGTTGTTGTTGTTGGCCATGGTTTTGTTGGCATTGCGTATACGTTTTCGTTGCGGTTTCAAATCTAAGCGATTTTACATTGTTATTGTTATTATTATACACTTTCTTTTTTTTTATTTTTTTTTTGCTTATATGCTCAACACATGTACAGATACATTTGTATCTATATACATATATATATGCGTCTATTTGGTTTTTGTAGGCGCTTTATGCTTATACAATAACAACAACAACAACAATGCTTTACTATTTGCTGCATGCATGTTTTATTTATGCTTATTGTTCGCATTAATATGAGTATTTTGCGTTTATTTATTCATTCATATGCATTCAACAAATAAACGTTAATATGTTTCATGTCTCTTTTCAACACACACACACACACATATATACATAGAACAACAAAGTTGCTTTTTGCTTGCTCATATGAGCTGCTTAGGTTTTGTAGCATAACAACAGGCGCTGGCATAAAAATCATACACCTACAAAGCATCAACGTGTGTGTGTATGTGTGTGTGAGTGCCAAAAGTCGTTACTATTGTCACACATATACATACATAAATGATTTACAAATTGCTTATTTGTCAAAAACACACACAAAACATTTTCTTTTTTTCACTTTCACTTAAGCATCAACACAAGTCCGCTTTGCCTCCACTTCCACTTGCTCTGCCTTTTTTTTATTTTTTTTTGGTTGCCATTCGTTGCAACTTTATGTCGTTATCAACAATTTTGTTGTTTTCGTTACTTTGTCAATATATTTATAAAGTTCATAAATCGTTTGCCTCAACACACACTCACAACAGACACACGTGCATAATATTATTGAATTCACACTTGAGCATGCTTCAGTATGATTTGCTTGACTTTGCCATTGTCTTCACTCATTCGCACACAGTTCAATACAGTTGTATAGCACAGAGCACCATACAGTTCAGTACAGTTCAATGAGGTTCCATTCAGTTGAGTTCAATACGGTTCAGTTCGCAACATTTCAACACTGTTCAATTCAATTCAATACAGCTCAGCTATGCTCAACTCTCTGCTCTACTCAGCGCTCTTATTGTTGTTGCATTGTATTGTTAGTGTCATAAATTTATGAAATGATTTTGTCGTTTTTGTTTTTTTTTTTTGCTTCTATTTTACTTTCTTTTCCACTTTTGTGAAAATAGCAAAACTCAGCAAATTTTACGTCTTTGAAGTATTTGATTTGTTGTATTTTTGGGCAACACACATACATATGTATATGTAAGTTCGAAATACTTAGCACAGACTCTCGTTACTTGTTTTTGTATCTGACAATAATGTCTTCTTTACTTGCACATTGTCACATATTTGATATCATTGTTGATGTGCTTCATATCAATTTTAATAGCTCATTGATATTACTGCTTTTGCTTCTTTTTTATGGATTCGTACAATTTTTATAGTGCAGCGTATTTTATATTAAAGTTGACTACAATAAAACAGTAGCATTTGAAAAAGACAGTCAAGAGATTATTTATAAAAATAAATAACAAAAACAAAATAGTGCAAAGCTAAACGAAATAGTTGAGTACTGTCAACAACAATTATTGAAAAAACTTGTTTTTTTTTATTGAGAACCCACGGCAGTCTAACATAGAAAGTTTTTAGAATAATGTTAAATTTTTAAGACATTTTTATTTTGTTTTCTTAACTTATCTTTAATGCATATAAGAGCCTGAATTTCGGCACACATTTCTGTCTTTTGGAATACATCATATTATTACGTAAGGCTGAGTTCAATGAGTGTGTTCTAGTAGGGATCAATTTTGTGTATTGTTTATACATATAAAAAGGTTCGTTTAGGACATAGTCGACAAATATTTCGGATTTATTGTGATCACTTTAGTACAGTATTAAGGCTACTTAAGAACCTTCAATTTCTATTTTTGTTGTCTTTATGTAGTCGTATTGCTTATTACGTATACGTCAACACAACTAAAGTTCAAAGCTGTTATCATTTAAGGTGTGCTTAATATTTTGTGCAAACATTCGCATTTCGCTATAAAGATTTTTGAGCATAGAAAATTAAAAGAGAAACCTTAACTAAACTATCAAAACAAAAGTTGCACATGTACAAGATAACGTATACGTTATCTAATTCTAATACAACAAGTGCGATGACAGTTTTGTTGACTAAAAAAAAAAAATTTTTGTTTTCACTTCTTTTTCAAAAACAAAAAAAAAAAAAAGGAGGCAAAAAAAAAAAAAAAACAAAAACAACCAAAAACTCAACTGAAAAAGCAAACTTAAAATGCAAACTTTGCAAAAGTTGCATGAATGTATAAACGGATGAGCGACTGAGATGGCGACAAAGAGTAAAAGAGAGAGAGAGAGAACTGAGCAGAGCTGAGCTGAACTCAACTGAACTGAACTGAAACTGTGCGAAAGTGAAGCAAAAGCTGAACTTTGAGTATGCAGAGATAAAGTCAAATACTTGACAAGTCACAGGTAGAATGTAAAGCCACCGAAGCGCCTATACATATATGTGTGTGCCTGTGTGAGCCTGTCTGTGTGTGTTTGTGTGTGTTTACTGAAGTGCTGCGAAGTTTTCAAATTATTTTTCGGTTATATAATTGGAATTGATAACTTTGGTTGCATGTTTGTATATGTACGTGTGTGTGCGTTGGCGTGCTTGGGGTTTTTTGTCAATAACAAGCAATTTAACAATTTTATACGCGCACATAACGATAGATAGATAGATGAATGGAAGGATACACAGATAGATGGATGGATAGATAGATAGACAAACTGACAAAGAGACAGTCAGACAGTTAGCAACATACATATGTATATACACACATAAATGAGCAGTTATAAACACACACACACACACGCACACATATTCTCATACATACATGTACATACATATATATAACGATATCAACAACTTTCGTAAAGTTATCATTCAACTTGAAAATCAATAAAACTTTCATAAAAAGTTGCAATATTTTTTTTTGTTTGTTGTTTAATATTTTTTTATTTATTTATGGTTTTTGGTTTTGTTGTTGTTGTTGTTGTTATTCTTGGCATGTATTATGTCTTTATGACATTATTACTGTGCATGATTTTCTGTTTGCCTTCTGCTTGATTTATTTATTATATTTTTTATAATTTTTTTTTTTTATAAAATTTTGTGTGGGATTTTTCTTTTTTTAGCTCTTCCAGCGTTTCAAAGAAAAAGGCAAAGATTGTATAATAAATTTGGTTAGCGGCAGTAAAAGTAAAGAGGCTGAAGTCGTCTTCAATTTTGCTGCTTCTTCTTTTTGTTATCTTTTTTTTATTATTTGATTTTGTTGATTTTTTTTTTCATTTCTATTTTTTTTTTTTTTGTTCTGTTCTGTTCACTGCTGAGAAAGTTAATTAAGAAAGTTTGATTTCTTATTGGCCAAACAAAATATCGCTTGAAAGTTTTTTCTTTCTTTCAAATTTCTCCTTCTTTTTTTTCTATTTCTTTTGGCTGGTACGGTTAAATGTTTGAAAAAATATACAAAGAGCAGAAGAATGCAGGCAAAAAAGTTGTAATAAAGTGTATGAATAAAAACAAGAAAAGAAAAGAAAAGCAGAAAAAATGAGGAATGTGGAGAACAAAGTGAAAAGTTTGCATGTCGATATTTCCTTATTTGATTTCAATTGCACGCTTTGAATGTATCTGTACACATACTTAATGCCTTGGCATTTCATTATTATAACGACTTTTATTGAAGTTTTCGTGTATCTTTTGATGTTATTTAATTGTGTGTGATTTTTTTTTTATATTTTTTTGTGACTTTTATGAGTTACTAATTACAATAAATGATAAGAATTTTTTTTTTGTTTTAACATATTTAAATCAATATTAGCAAAATTTTTTTAAATGAAAAAAAGTTGGAATGTAAATAAAATTTTTATTCGCATCAATCTCTTTGTTTTTTTGAGTGTAAGTTTCATGACAAATCTTTACATTAAAATCAATTTAAAAAAATTGCAATACTTGAATTTTACAACACTTGAGCATTGAACAAATCAACGCTTATAGTATTCTATGCTATTTCTTCAAGTGTCTTAATTGCTTTGTCAATAAGATGATTGTGAGGCAAATGATTTACAATGGCGACGCACACACAGATACAAAGACAAAACTCGTCAAAGTGTAATGAACAAATTGTGCATAATTTGTTGTTAAAAAGCTTAAGCATTAAGCAGAGGCAAAAAAAGAAAGGGATATTGAAGTAAAACAGAGGATAAAATGAAAATGTAACAAAAGTGGGCGAATCTAAGCGAAAAGGCAATGAAGAAAAAGTCAGTGCATAGGCGAGAGGAAGAGCAAAGAAATGAAGTGGCATGATGCTTAACGTTGCTGAGTATGGAATATTGAAATCATGAAACGAAATGTCTTAATTACATCCTGTTTGTGGCAAATTCACTTCTGAAACAATTAAAAGCCAATTTTCAGCGACGGCGACAGCGACAGCGACAAAAACGAAAGATAGACAGAGTGTGCGAGTGTGAGACAGAGCGACAGAGAGTCAGAGAGAGAAGGACAGCAACATGAAAGGAAGTCGCTTGGTTGGGGTGAATGAGGAAGGAAGAAGTTAAAGTGTGAGCTGAGTGTCAGCTACCGGTATGAAATTGAACGAAGCAAGCCAGAAACAACAACAACAACAACACCAACAACAACAAGAGCAGGTAACGACAGACAGTCAGACGGATGGCAATGCTTGAGGGGTGTGAGAGGTGGGTGAGTTGTTTGGTTCGATGGCAATAGCAGCTGTCAAGAACGTGCATCCTTGCGCGTTGTTGCCACTTCCGTTGTGTTGCACGTTCTCTCGCTCATTCGCTCGCTCGTTCGCTCCCGTTTCGTTTTCATTTTCGCATTCGCGAATCTAATCATCGTCAACGTTGTTCAACACTGGCAATGTCCTTGTCATTGCTTAGTTTCCGTTGCATTTGCTTTTGGCGTTCTTAGTTTATATATCTGATTGTTGGTGTGTGTGTGTGTGTGTGTGGCAGACAAGGAGGAGCGCGCGCGCAAAAAAAAAGAAAGAAAAGCGAATAAGAAGAGCAGGCAATCGTATTGTAGCGGAAATAGCGAACAAATGCTGCCATCAGCGGCAAAAATGTCAAGCCATTAATTTAATTTTCGACGAAACTTAAACAACAGCGACGACAATTGAAATTCCGCCCACAATTTCAATTGTGATGGCACAAACGGCGCAAATCGTTAGTTAAGTTAAAAGAGAAGACAGCAGAAGAGACCAAGTGGCATGGCTAAAGCAAAACAAAACAAAAAAGAGCTACGAAGATAAAACAATTGAAACGAAACAGAAGTTAAGAACACAAAAAAAAAAAATGAACAACAGAAAAATAAAGTCTTGAAAAAACGCAAAACGAAATGATTTTGTGCATTTTTATTACCTTTTTTGTTTTTGATGCTGGCAAAAATCTATCTTATTTTGCCGCTCTTTATGTTTAAGTATATAATTTTTCTGCATTAACAGATTCGCGTTAAAGGCGACAATCACTAAAGTGATGACAAGTTGACGTGGCAAGATGAGTCAATGAAATGATATCTTACATTTACATTGTTATGAAACGATAATGATAATTATCATGAAAATTACGATAATGATCATTATCACTGTCAATATAATACATATCACAGTCATTATCATTATCATGATCATTCTCACTGTTACTATCATTATCATGAAAATTTCGAAAATGATCATTGTCATTATCACTGTCAATATCATTATCATTATATGATCATTATCACTGTCACTATCATTATCATGAACTGTCAATATCATTATCACAATCATCATAATCATTATCGTGACCATTATCACTTTAATTATCATTGTCACTGTCATCATCACTGTCATTATCACTGTCATTATCACTGTCATTATTATCACTGTCATCATTATCACTATCATTATCACTGTCATTATCACTGTCATAATCACTGTCATTATCACTATCATTATCACTGTCATTATCACTGTCATTATCACTGTCATTATCACTGTCAATATCATTATCACTGTCATTATCATTGACATTATACCTATCATCCCTATCATCATCACTATCACCATCACCAACGTCATTATTATCAAATCGTGTCTATCATTACTACCATCTCTACCATGAACATTATCCTCATCAAAATCATCACTATCAATTCAATTATAATCAGTATCATCATCATATTTACCGTTATTTACCTTTACCTTCTTCATCACCATCTCATTCTCATCAGTTTCATCACCTTTATTTATTTTTATCGTTATACCATCTGCATCATCTTCAATTACATCATAACTACCAGCATAGTCGCCTTACTTTGCCATAAAAAAATAGATGGTCTACTATAATAAAAACAAAATGATTAAATCGCATTGAATTGAAGCTTGAATTTAATTCTTATAAGAAACGTACCATGACATAGCGTTGCAAGTGCTTAACGTAACGTAACGTAACGTAACGTACTGCAGCATTTTATACTCAACGCATACTCGTACATGAAATGTAATTTTGTGCATGTTTGCGCGTTCATATTTTACATGCAAACACAAACACATTTGCACCTGTGCTTTGTCACATAGTGAAATACAAACACTAACACACACACACACACACACACGCACACACACATACACAACTTAGCTTAGCTCTCTTTTACTATCCTTTGATTAGTCATGCTCACGTTCAAGTCTTATTCAATTTTATCACCCCAACTGGCAACAAACCAACATTAACGTCAACACTTACTATCTCTTTTTAACACAGAACATCCCACTCTCCCATGCTTGATACCATACTCTAACGCACGTTGCACGATTTGGCGTAATGAGTGCTCATTTCTGGTGGAATGTAATTTATAAATTAGTTGAAGATTAAAATTTCAACAAAGCACAATTCGGGCAACGCCATGAATTGTGTTTAACGGGCGTTAACAATCGCGCATTATACTTGCAAGCATGAATTATTGTGTTGTTGTTGTCGAAAAAGATAGGGTTGCCAACGTGCTGCATACTCATACTATGAAATTTCAACTTTATCAAACAAGTTTACATGTTTGACTAAAGTAAATTGAACAGATTGCGCACGTTGCCACAGCGACTCAATAAGTTGGCTGCTTGTTAATTTGCATCTCACATGCTGTAAACAGTTGCCATATGCATAAGTATCTTTTGCAAAGAGTTTGTTGCAGCATTAATTATTGATTGATCATCTCTGCCTATTCCGGCAACTCTCTTAAGCACTGTTAATAGGAACATTCTATTAAATGGCAAGTAAATAGAATTTTAACAGTGTGTCTTATTAAGGACAACTGTTTTTGCCCCTATTAGTTAATAGTTTTTTAATAGCTGCTATTTAGGTCATGTAAATTACTATGAATGAAGGAATTGGTATCCAAAGGGAGGTAGCTATTTATTTTTCTATTAACAAACCTCTTAAAATCACTCTAAACATTTTTTAAAACATATTTAATAGACTGTTAAGCTCTGTGTGGGAGCTAGTGCCGACTTGTAAGCTCTGTAAAGTAAGTGTATAAGCATATGCTTCAAGCCCATTATTTATACTTTTCTCGGTGCTTTAACTTGAACTTAAATAAGCCAAAAATACCAAAAAAAAAGTCGAAATGTTCATTGTCAGCGCATAACATGTTCTGACTTGTAACTGTCAAGGTAGCTGTTTCCACTTGTCCATCTTATTTCCTAGCCATGTGTCTGTCTGTCTGTCTGTCTGCTTATACGCACAACTTCCTTATACACACAGCCACACTTACTTGCCCTTTTACGCATACTTTTGCAGTCGCAAAATGTTTATTTCACCTTCATGTACTTTTACAACACAACGCGCATTGAAATAAAATAAAATCAGATAAAAGAACCTTGAATAAAAAATGAAAGAAACAAAAAATCGAATGTTGAAATCAAAATTAATTCAGCTTACAATTTCTTTGAATTATACGCATCACCAAACTATGATTTCTCATGAAATTTTAATGTGTGACATTTGTGTGAATTTGATTTGTACGACCAAGCCACCAAGTTCACTTCAATACTACGACTTTTATCGCTTCTCTCATCTCATCTCGCCTCTTGTCTTGCCATGTCTTCACATCATATTCATTGAGTGTTTACCTCAATGAGCGCTTGTGTTCATGATGATGATGATGAGGATGATGATGACTAGCTTGGCATACGATAGCGTTGATGTTCTCTCATTGAATCTGGAAACAGTCATCTGTCTGTCTGTCTGTTTGTCTGTCTGTTTGCATCATCAGCAGCAGCATTTTTGTCGCGTTTACTTCTTCAGTTGGCTTTCTTTTTGAAACAGATCTGAGTAATTTTTTTGTTGGCACTTTTTTATGCGAGTTTCCTGCGTATTTAATTGTTGCCATTGCTGCTGTTCATCTGTCCATATGACTTTGGCCAAACTGTTCACTGTCATGCACGAAAAACGCCGTCGTCCATCATCATCATCATCTTCATCATCCTTCTCCTCATCATCATCATTATCAACGTCCTGTTTGTCAATGGCAATGAGTGAATGAGTAAGTATCAATGCTCAATGTGGCGACTTGTCTGCCCATCTGTCTATCTGTCCACCTGTGTGGCTCATTCGTTTATCTACACATTCATTCATTCATACATTCATTCATCGATCCATCCATCTGCACTGTACATTTATGTCTGTCTGGCTGTATGTCTGTCTGTCCTTGTGTCTTGCTTTCTGTCAACCGGAAAAAGTGAATTTATCAGACTTATGCACGTAGGCGCGTTTTACACCAATTTATGCAGTGATGTCCGTCTCTTCCTACCACCCAGCCATCAATACGACATTCACACATTTCTTACTCACGTTTTCTTTACCATTTGATTCTCTTTCTTTCCTTTTTTTGGTTTACTTTTTTTTTTTGCTTCTTTGATTCACTCACAATTTGAGATTATGTCCTTGACGCCATTTTTATGTTTCTGCCTTCGAATCGGACCGTTATGACATGCTCAGTTGGCTTGCATTTTAAATGTGTGGCAATTTCACAACGCCAAGGAGATTAAAGCACTTTGTGTGTGTGTGTGTGTTTTTGTGATTTCGCTCAATCATGGAAAATCATGTCAAAAAATCAAATCATCTTCATTGTTTGGCTCTGATTAGCATGTTCTATACTACTCCCCACTTATATGTCTCATCTCTCTATGTCTCGCCTCTTCTTTCTCACGTAGTAGTTCCGTAGTTCCATTTTTGGTTAATGCAGTTACAATGCAAAATGCACTTGAATTTCATGACAAACTTTTTAACATTTCTCGTACATGAAACTTTGCTAACAAGTCCTCCTTTTTCTTAACAGACATCAACATTGCCAACTTGTTCTGAAAGCGTATAGCGCAGAGCATAACAAGGAAAACATAACAAAATGCCTGAAAGTAGACACCATGTTACGTATAAGGCTTACGTATGTATCGATATGAGGCGATGGAGTTTGTATGGGGGGGTACAAGATCAGCATAGATGTTTCAGTAGATTGGCTTCGATTTCAATGAACTCAAGTCCGAGTTTTATCCGTTCATGTAATTGGTGTTGTTGTTATTGCAAGTTTCTAATTGTTGTTGTTTCAGTGATTCAAAGTTTTCTTGGCTTGGAAAACTCATTTATTTGTTTTAACCGTGACAGTTGAATCATATAATAACATTCGTATACACATACACTTACTTACACACTCGCTGTGTAAGAAATGATAAAAACAAAGAGGGAAAAAAAACTAACGCAGACTTTGAATTATGACAGTTTGTGCTGAACTTTTGCCAGTAACAGAAAACGTACGCAAAATTTTGCTGGCATCTTTTCTTGCTACATCACAATCGACCGAAAGAACGACATACTCCCACCCGTCCAACGCAAGCACACACACACACACGCAGACCTCTTGTCACTAACACTTTTGCAAATACCCTTCAACATTATGCGGTTTTAAGCGCTCTGAATGTGCACACAAAACTTCGACATGCATTCAAATATGAATTATTACAAGTTTCATAACATTTTCATAAAAGAAAAGATGCAATGAAGAATTTTGATTTTGACACGCTTTTGATTCTCTGACCTTATATGTTTTGCTAACTGCTGTTCAAAGAAAAAACAAATACAAAAAAAAAATAAATAAAAAACTATTGTCTTCTATTTAAAGAAATATGTAAGTGCTTACTTACCCAAAAGAGAAAATAAGTATATCTTAATGAAAAGACGTTTCAAGCTCAATTTGCCTTTGAAGGTGCTTTGAAATAAACATGGAACGTCATCATGTTTGATCTGAAATGTTCTGATTTCAATCAAACCCTTCTAAAATCTCTATTTTAATGACGTACTTACAACACATGCCTTTCAGCATTTTTAGAAGCGAAAATGGAAGGCCAACTGATTGTTGAAGATTTAGGCATCGATATGGTAAGCCGTTCATATAAAATATAAACTAACTTTGTTAATCGATAGGTATCGTTTAAGCAAGTAGGGCCAAATAAAAAAAAAGTCCTACCGAACGCCATTTGAAGCGGTTCAATTTCCCACTGGGTACTACTTCACCTTTCAGTTGCTTTCACAATTATCTTTTACATTTTTCAGTTCCATTTAAATTGTCATCGTTTATAACTCTTGATTTTCGCTTTCCTTAATTCAAAACGGACATTTTAATTGCCTGTAATTTTGCCGTTTAATTCGATTAAACAGCACTTTGCCACAGTCAACCACCACCACGCTCGATGGCACATATCTACCCTATTTTATTGGTATGTATGTATGTATGTTTGTATCAATGGGTTGCTGATGACCGCTAACCGAACATTAGCAACACAATGTCAACGTCGACAAACAAATAGTGGCCAAAAATTTCTGATTTTCTATACATGAGTACATGAAACAGTGCAACAACCAGCGACCAACGGCCAACGGCCAACGGGTTGCAGCCAACAGCCATCAGTATTGTCATCTGGGCAAACATGTAAATTTGAGTTTGTCTTTTGGTCTGTACTGACTCCAAAACCAATATGCCTCAACTCAACTCAGCTCAACTGAACTGAACTAAACTGAACTCAACTCAACTGTGTGAGCTGACTGAGCTGAGGAGCTAAAGCTATAGCTAAAGCTAAAACTGAAATCATGTCAAATTAGTCAGTTACCAACAGATTTATGCTCAACGGCAATTGCTGTTGCTGTTGCTGTTGGCCAGCGGTGAGCGGGCTGAGAGGTGTCCAAGTTGACGAGTATGTATTTATGCAATTACTTGAAGCAGATTACAAATAAATCTTTGATGCATACAGGCAGACTGACTGACTGATGGACGGATGAACGAACAGACGGACGAACGGATGGACAGTCTGGTGGGCAGTCGTCTATCACAGGGAAATTAGGCGTTAGAGGAGTGGAGAGTAAAGCTCAATGTAAACCTTAAAACTAATACATGTTCGTGAGTGTGTGTGTGTGTGTGTGCTTACAAGTTTGTATCTGTGTAACGCATTTATGTCAAAATAATCATCATATGCACTGTTAGCTACAAAACAAAATTGATATTGCATAAATTTAGGCGTTGACATGCACAACGAACCAAAAACAGACACACACATCGACACATTTCTATGGTTTTGTTCGCTCTCTCTCACACTCTTTCTCCCTCTCGCTCATGCCGCAACGCCTAAGTAACTGTAGTAATGCATCAATCAAAACTCACTTAGCCCAGTTTTGTGTTCTATTTATTTTTTGGCTATTATTTGACAATATTACATTTAAATATTTATTCAATTAGGCAATTTGACATGTCAACACATAATCGCTTTCTGATGATCTGTCTTCGATTTGTCATACGAGTTCAATTCGATCGAATGTGTATAGCAAATTTTACAATTTCACAAGAGAGAACAGACAGAACAACAGCTCAAATAAACAAAACAGTAAGGAAATTGAAGGGTTTTCTTCATTTTATTAGATAATAGAAAAAAACTATGGAAACGAAATAATAAATAAACTTATAAGGAGAACAAAAGTCGGCATTTTATATGGTAAAAATTAAGTAAACAAATGTCTAGGGAAAAATAAAAAATGCTGAGAAAAAGACTGAGAAAGACGCAAAAAAATCGACAAAGTGTCGTTTAAATACTGAACTAACGTATGTGACATGTTGCGCTATGACACGTATAACAATTCATTATTAAAAATATGTTCTAGACATTTTAAACTCAAAAATGCAACGATGGTTCGCATACTTATTATGCAAAGTGTGAAATAAAAAATTACAGTGAAAAATAATGAACAATTTCATAAATACCATATAATTTATTACACTGAAAAAAAAAAAAATATTTTCCCGATAGAATAATTTTTTATAAAAAAGTAAAATTTCATACAATACATTTAATATATAAATTTTTTTATTTAAATTTTTTAATTATAATTAAACTTTTTTTTAATATAATAAAATTTTTTTCTTGTCTAAAACTGCCGCTTGCCGCTGCCGAAAATGTTGTAAAAGGTGGCACAAAAGACATAAACACTAGCGGCAATCCAAAAGACTATACGCCAATTTCCGACCGAGGGATCATTGTTGATAATATGACCGGCGACAATCGGACCCAAGAGACCAACCAAATTGGCGGTACAATTTGTTACGGCAATGAGCAGACCGGCAAACATGGGCGACAAATCGATATGATTCACCTTGAAGCCCGAAAAGATGGCGCCGTTCATGGACATGCCAATCGTGAGCAAGGCGAGCGTTTTTGCCAAACTATCACCGAAGAAGGGTACACAAAAGAGTGTTATGCCGGGACCATATTGACCGATACTGTTCATGACTTTGCGCGTAACTGTTATCGAGACATTGTAACGTGATATCATGCAATCGGCCACAACCGCCAACGACATGGCCGTCATCCACATGCCCAAATACGGCAATGCCGAATAGAAGCCGTTCTCCTTGATGGCAACATGCAATACATTTGCCATAAATGTCGGCAATTCGGTCATTAACGTCTCATAGCCATAATTCTGGCCGGCATGCGCGACCATTATCGCCCAGAAAGCCATCGATTTGACAATCTTGCACACGGGTGTCGGCACCTTTTCTACCGCCTCACCCGACCAAATCTCATTCTGTATATAATCACGTTCCCTCTCCGATATCCGCTTGGCCTTTGTCGGATCATCGTAGATTGTGAACAAAAAGACAATCGACCACAAGAGACTAACAACGCCGAAGACATAAAATATCATTTCCCAGCCATAATATTCAGCCAGCAGACCCGAAATGGGCATGGCCAAGATCGTGCCGAATTGTGCGCCCGCATAGACTGCAGCACTGCAACGTGAACGCTCATTGGGCGGCACCCAATTGGCCAACAACGAGTGCGAGCACGGCACAATGGGACCCTCGCCAAGGCCCTGTATGAAACGCATCACGCCCAGCAGATAAGGACTCTGATAAGCGGATATGGGCACGAGAAATGATGCCACCGAATTTATTACCATGCCCCAGCCGAGAAATAATACGGAGCCGTAATTTTTGATAAGCAAGCCAAACGGTATCTGTGTCAGGACATAGCCATAGAAGAAGGATGCCAGTATATAGCCCTGCATTTGATAGGACCACACGAATTCGCCATCTTTTTTGCGGCGTTCCATATCGGATTGTGTTGAACGCTCCTTGATCGCTGTATGATTGACCATTGCGACAATGGCGACCGCCATATTTGTACGCATAATATAGGCGTTTGCCATGCCCAGGAATAGCATGAATACAACGTATGCACGATGTGTGAAAAGGCCAAATTTCTCTTTCGTTGGTTCATTACTTTCACCGCCCTGCATTGAAATTTTGCCTCTGTCTATGTTTATCTATAAAAAAAGGAAATTTTCACAATTCTTGCCAATAATTTTTATTTTTTTTTTTTGCTTTTTATTGTTACTTACTATTTTCAATTTGATTGATAAGAATATGTTATGTAAATATGTATATACATATATATATATTTTTTTTATACAAAAAAAGTCTTAAATCGTTATATAAGAAGTCTTCCAATAATAAATCCTAAGTCCGCTCTTCCTAAATCACAATACTAGTAGGCTCAACTCATCTCAAATCCTTAACAATTTATATGTTCCTCGGATTTGATTCAGTCGACTTTCTATTCAGCTCTGTTATCAAGCAAAGTTTTCAAGTGTGTGTTTCTATGTACATACATGTAGTGTATTATACGATGTATGGGTGAACAGAATGCAGTCGTTATGGGCGTCATAAATTGATATTAAATTCATATTTCGTTCATTTCAAATAATAATCTTTCAATTTTCAAAACACCGTGCTCAATCATGCATATAATAATGGCGTATCGAATTCGACTTAATCGAGAACAAGAGAAAGAAGAAATAATAAAAACAAAACCAACAAAAAAAAAAAAAAAGAAAAGACAAACAAACCAAAAACAACAAAAAGGGAAGGGGTGGGGGTAACAACAAATGCCTTTACAGTAGATTACCTTCAATGACAGCAACAGCGAAAGCAATGAGGGCATAAGAAAGACTAAAGAGTTGTTGGTTTTCTTTATTTTGTTGTTGTTGTTGTTGTTGTTTTTCGGTTCAATTCGTTTACACTGTTTCGTTATTATTGTTGTTGTTGTCATCGTCATCGTCAACACCGTTGTTGTTGTTGTTGTCCTTGTCGATGCAAAGGGTTCACGCACATAAAAGCCTCTAACTTTATCATATCAATTTCGCATATTTTATTAAACAACAACAACAAAACGAAGAGGATGAATAACAGTAACAACAACAACAACAACGCATGCAACGCATATTTCGCGCTTCAAGTCAAACAAAGCTGAGCATCGACTTTGTATGAGCTGCTCAAAACGATCGATGCTCATGACAATAAAGTGCTTAGCAAAAGTAATAAAATACAAAAAATAATAAATAGATAATAATAAGCGACCAAAAATTAATAGACTAATATAAGCAGCAAGTGGACCGCGCTAAGCTTAAAAACTGAAAAGAATCTGCAAATGATTTTATACAAAATATCGATCAAATCGTTCAATCTCATGTAGATCTCGGATAATATTGACATTAGACAATTCAGACAGTTGATAATCTGGACGTTCTAGAAATTTGGTTGACCAATAGTTGCTTATCATCTGGAGCCATGTAGTTCTATTATTTATAAATATATAAAATATTTTTAAAAAGCAACTATAGTCTATAGATGAGGGGTTTTATGCCATATTAAATATTCGAATTTACTTATGTGTCACGAACTTAGAATCTTCAGTCGATGCCCATCGCTGAGGCGTGTGTGGTCTGTAGGCGTTTGTCGCATTCTATTGACATTGTATTTGTTGCTTGTTATTTTATTGTATGGTTTCTTGTTTTTTATACCCTGTACAGTGTACACATACTGTGTATCGGGGTATATTAAGTTTGTGTGAGACGGTTTGTATAAAGTATATATATTCTTGATCAGGTTGACAAGACGAATTTATATAGCCATGTCTGTCCGTCCGTATTCACCAATGGTTCTCGGAAACTATAAGAGCTAGAGTCTTGAAAAATATGTTGAAAAAGAAAAACGTTTTCAAAATTAATTAGACAATTTTTTTTTTTTTGGGATTCTATGTGTACAGGGTATTATATAGTCGAGAGTACTCGACTATACCGCCCTTACTGGTTTTGTTTTTGTTTTTGCTTGCCATTTATTTGACACACATAGCAACACACACATACACACACATATATAGAAATTCATTCAATTTACATAAAAAGCAAATCATGCCGCAGACAAACGATCAAAAGTGTGACATTCTCAAATTGAAATACTTGTATTTTTCCATATCCTTCAACACAGAATGACGCTTTTGTCGATGTCGTTGTCGTTTTCGTTCTCCTTCTGTCCCTTCTTCTTGTTTTTTCGATGCCCTTGCAACATATCTTTTGGTAATATCTTGAATAGTAGAACGTTGACGATGGCGAGCGGCATTGACAAGTTGAAACAGAAGCAGAGCCTTCCCCTACTGCTACGTATGAAAACACTTTCTTGCTACCCCTTTTTTTATGATTATTTATTTTTTTCTTCTTTTTTGTGTTTGGCGTGCGCAAATTCTTTGAAAATATCTTTGCTTAACTGGCGGTTTGTCAGTCAACGTCTTGCCAACATCTTCGGAAAAACCAAGGGGAAGAACCTCAGAAGAAAATACACTCTTTTATTTTGCTTCAATAATGTGTAAAAATTATGAGCGTATGAAAATAATGATGCAATTTTATTCGCCATGATTGGAATGTTATTCAATATTGAAGTTGCCTGCCATATTTCGACCAAACACAAACAAAAAACGAAAAAGAAGACTTTAAGTTGATTTTTGCATTTTGTTGGCTTGCGGTTGCTTTGGCAACTTAACAAAAAAATATATATTGAACAATGCTTTGTATATGTTTTGTTGTATTTTGTCGTTGGCATCAAGTTTAATTTGCTGTTTAATTGCCAGACCAATGATTGATTGCTGTAAAGACGACAGTTGCGTCGGGTGAGTCGGTGAGTTTCGGTGAGTTTCGTAAGCTTCGCCGTATACTTGATTTTGAACGTGATGTTCTGTGCGGCAAATGTGGCAAATTTTTCCTGTCATTAATCACAGCAACGAAACTTTAAATGATTCACTTAGGATCTCAAATTTCCAGCTTTTCAAATTAATGACTTAACGACTTTACGTAATCTTCTTACGTTTAACGTTAAATGTTTTTATACAAAGTATTGTCTTTTACTTCAGTTGAAGTGAAATTCTTGCCAACACCAACAATTTTAGTTAAGTTATGAACGGATTAAGACAACATTTTCTTCATTAACTTAACAATGACTTGAATATAAAACTTCAATCAATAGAAAGAGAGGCATTATGTCATATGTTACATTGTGCTATACGATACATACGGCAAAGTTACATGAAATGAGAAAGCAGAGTTGAAGTGAGAACGAAATCGAGGAACAAAAATCTGCATTTTGATGTAATAGTTGTATGTGTTGTGTTATTGCTTGTAATATACGAGTAATCGTTGCAACGACAAAATATGGGAGTTAATTTTCTATTGAGTTGGCTTATGTCGAGAAAGCCTAATATATAACATAAGTCATTTTAATAATCAAATGATGTGAAAGTACAGCCACTTTTTCTTTGAAAATAACTAAAATTTTCCTATTGTTTTTTAGAGCAAGTTGGTCATTTAATTCAGAAAAATTCTAAAAAAATGTAAATAATGTTTAATCATAACAAAATAACACTGTCGAGATGGGCAACAGTTTAAATGATAGTTTTTTAGTGTGGTCAGAGGAAAAGTGCAACTTTATTTCATAAATGTTGGATCGAACGTAAATCTATTAGGACAACTGACACACACACAAGCACACACATAGAGAGAGAAAACACAAGTAAGCCAGATTAAGTAAATGCAAACATAATCTAAAGACAAGTGAGTTAACTGCTTTGACCCAATTTAATTATACTCGTCGTTGCTAACAAGAACAACAACAACAGCAGAAGCAGAAGCAACACCAATGAGTCTGTTATTTCTGGACTACACACTTATGGCAATTGGCCACGACGACAACGACCCAACATTCGTTCTCCTTTGTCGAAAATGGCCGCTCAAGCGCATCAACGTTCGCAACAATGTGAAAAGAAGTATTCCTCTGTGTCTGTGTCTGTGTCTGTCTGTGTGTGTGAGTGTGTGAGCGTTAAGATGACAAGCAGCCGAAGCGGGTGACAAGCAAAAGCCAATGACAATTCTCTGCCATCACTGATGCCATGTGCTGATTGTATGTATGTGTGCGTGTGTGTGTGTAAGTTTTTGCTTGTTAGTACGTGCAAAGTAGCATTCTGCTAACACCCACACACACACACACACGCACACACACACACAAGCCATGATTATTGTAGCAAAGGCGCTTGGCCAGCTCGGTTCGAATCGGCTCGGCTCGGCCAGCTAACAATTAGTGTTGACAGACACTGCCATAAAGCCCAAAGGAATTTCGTAGCCTTGTCGATGTCGTTTCGCCAACGTTGCCGTTGCCTTTGCCATTTGCCATTGTGTGTATGTGAGTGTGTGTGTGTGTGTTTGTCAACGTTGTACGCCGACACTCATTACATGCATATCGATGTATTTGTGCAGCTTTATAACGATTTATATCATGTTTGTATGAGTATGTAACTTTGTCTCTCCTTTGTTTTTTGGGTTTTTATTCTTGTACGCCTGCAGCTAAGCTAACACAAAAACACTTTTCTTCATTTTTGGTGCAAAAGTAACTTCGATTAACCGAAAGTTACATTTTTGGTCTCATTATACGCTTCAGGCATATGAATAGTTTTTTAAATTTGTGCTGAAGTTTGTAACGCATAGAAATATTCACTTGCGACTATATAAAGTACATATATTCTTGATCAGGATTCAGGATATCAAGCTGAAATTTTGCACACAGGCTTCTTTTTTGTGCGATCAACTCATTTGTCGGAACCGGCCATATCGGATTACTGAAACTGGTAGCCCCCATAGATTCAGTCAAAAAAATCGTGAGCGTGGCACAAGAAATGGCAGGAAGAGTATCTGAGCTTCAGCCTTGCTGAAGTTAGCATTCTTACTGTTTTTTTTTTTTTACATTTTTATTACTTTTTGTTCAAACATGTGCGTTGGACACTTAAATTGAAGTTAAAATGTGTTCAAGTAAATTAAATCAAATATTGTCAACGTTGACTTGTGTAAGACTAAAAAAAAAAAACATTGCATACTTTTGGGCTGTATGTGTGCTGAATGTCATTTCATTGCTTTCCGGTTGCGCACATAAGTATGCAACAAAAGCAAATTGCATGCTAAGCCGGAAATCGGATGTAACCAAATGTGTTTGCTTGTGTGTGTGTGTGTGTGTGTGTTGAACAGTGTGTTGCATGTGGCACAATTTATGTCCTTGAAAAATGTTCGTTGCTTGTTTTGTTATTGTTGTTAGCTTAGATGATGTCAGTTGTTGTTGTTAGTGTTGTTGTTGTTGTTATGAATATTACAGAAAATACAATACAGCATAACTGAAATAGCATAAAAACAAAAAAAAAACAGAAACCAAAATTTCCACAAAAAAAAAGAATGAAAAATTGCAAAAACAACATGAAATTTATTTACTTTATTTCACGCTGCATATCAGCTTCATAAATGTCAACTCTTTTCAGCCATGAATACATGCATGCACAACTTTACAAATGCATGTGTGTATCTGTGTATCTGTACATATGTACATGTGCTGGGTGGGAGCAAACAGACGTGCATACGACTACGCCTGAGTTTCACTTTGATTGTTTGTATATGTATGTGTGTGTGTGTGTGTGTGTGTACTCTATAGCGTGTTTCAGTTGTGGCCCATCATCAATCATTTTGATTTGCAATGCGGCAATAACAACAAATACAACAACTGCAACTACAATGGTTACAAACAAAAAACAAATATGCGAAAACTAAAACAACATTCTGAAATTTGTTAACATTCCAAACTTTTATGCATTTTTTATACAATGCAAAATATCTATCTATATATTTTCTACTCATTTAAAGTTGTACTCAGTTAAAAAAATTCTATAATACCAACAGCTATACTAAGACAAGCTTAAAGACTTATAATAAAAACAATAAAATCAAAAAAAGTTACAAAAGATACTTAAAATGGCAGATAGAAAATCAATTTCTCCCCATGTGACACAAATCTCTTTAAGACGATTTTAAACAGTTGTATAATCATCATCGGCGGTTTCGTTAAATTTAAACTTAGCATTAACAATTTTCGATGACTAATGTATGACAAAATGTAATCTTCCAAAATTCTGGTACTCCAACCGGTGATTTGAAAACAACCCTGCTGGAATGGGAGATTTCCAGCACAAGCCCAATAGTTAGTTTTCTTTTTATTGAGGTACTTGGAATAGTTTTAGAGACATTTAATCAGTTGGTTGGTTTGAATAAATTAATCAAACGTTAAAAAAATATAATAAAAATTAAATTACCCAAAAATGACTCATTTGAAACATTCAAGTTGCCTCAAAGTGTAATTGAATTTCAGATTATACAAAGAAATAGATTTAACTAACAAAGCCGAAGGGTAGAAAGTGAGTTAAGAACACATGCGGTGCAATTAAGTAATTTAAAGTTATTTATAATTGCGTGCATACAAAGCAAAAGTAATTTAGCAAAGAATCAAAGCGAAATAAAGCAAAGTAAAGTACAGCAAGGTAAGATATGGTAAGATATGGTAAGGTAAGGTAGGTAGAGGTATGAGCAAGAGTTTAAAGAAAAGCAGAACGGTGAAGTGCTCAAGCTGATGAGTAGAAATGAGTTGAGATAAGGAAAGTATACGCTTCACAGGTGCGCTACAATTAAAAAAACATTTTGCAAATAAGCGGGAAAACCAAAACCAACAAACCAAAATGAGGCTGAGGATGAAGCAAGCGCAACACTAACAACAACAACAACAACAATAATAACTGCAGACGCAGCTGCATGATTGGTTGAATGAATGCATGCATGCATAATTGAATAAGCGAATGAAGAAAATATCAAAAAAAAAAAAAAAAAAAAGGAGTGAAAAAATATATGCAGACAAGTAAAAATCAATTGCCAGAGCAGTAATCAAAGCCAAGCCATGCCAAAATGAGTCAAGTCAAGCCCAGATATGAGCTAATGAAAACGATAGAGCAGAGCAATAAGAGCGAAAGAGAAAAGTAGTAGAGACAGCAAAAATGATAGCATACAACAAGGCGCACTGTTGTTCTAATTACTTATTGATGCGATGACGCTGCTGCTACTGCTCCCCCTGCTCCTCCTGCTGCTGCTGCTGCTGCTGTCAGTGGTGATGTCAACGTTATAGTGTTATTTTTAAATAGCAGCAACAACGCCAGTAAGCAAATAAAATTCGTTACACCAATTTATGTCTCACGATTAAAGTTCGTTTAATGAAATAATCAGCTATATACACACACACACACGCACACACACAAGCATATCAAAAAACTGCCAACCGCAGAACATGTACGAATGAATGAGTAAACCAACACAGTTCAATTGTGCTTCTCTACTCGTGTCTCTCGTGTCTCTTGTCGTATCAAATCACTTCAGTTGCTCCTTTCAACTTTCAGTCACAGTCAAGCGAAGCTCTGCCATCACACTCGAAAACATTTTGCTCCTTCAACTCAGTTAAGCTTAACTTGTGCAAAATGTTGCGCATTTTATTGTTTCTATTACGTAATGTTTTGTTGTTGTTGTTGTTGCTGTTGTTGCTGTATTCAGTTATTTGTTAATAATAAGTGAAAAAGGAAATACTATGAAACGGCATGAATTGCACAAATTAATGTTAAAGCAAGTAAAAATAAATAAATAAATTAACAGTAGCGTCGTTCTTCTCTACATACCATAGATCTGTGAGGGGATCTACACTCAAAGTTAATTAGATCTGGATAAAATCTTCGATTGGAAAACTTAGCCAAAAGCGTTGTGATTGTCTTTCGTCTAATGCCATCAAAAAATGACTCAAGAACAAAATTCGAGTGTATGTGCTATATGACGTTGTGTAACATAGGATTATATAATGTTGTTGAAGCACGGAATTGCCCCTCCGTCTTTCAATTTCAACGCCACTACGCCACTGCTATTCAATGCTCAAGTGCAAATAAGTTTTAGCATTTTATGCTCATTTTTGTTAGTTTGCTTCACGCAATGAACGCTAATTGATATTTTCGCTTCTGACACAGACGTAGACACATCGACTGACGGTCGGACCAACTGATAGGGCAAAGAAAAGCAAACAAATTACAGTCACGAAATGTATGGGTACGCTCTACTGACTTATTGAACGACTGATTGTCTGTCTGGTTGACTTTTAATGAGTCTGACAATGACAACAACAAAGTTGTTGTTCTTGTTGTTGTTGTTGCTGTTGCTGTTCCTCTTAATACACAAAATCAAAGGAAGTTTGTTAAAATCAAATGGATTGTAAGGATTACAACAATCATGACAACGACAACAACAAGCACAATAATAATAATAAGAAAGAAACCAACAAAACTTTATGCAAATAAACAAAGAGTGAAAGTCTCAAGTCAAATAGGCGTCATCAATAAATAAAAAACTCTTAAAAAAAAACAAAAATCCTTCAGTATTTCAAATCACCGAACCAACGTTCTCTTATTTTGTTTTTCTTTTATTTTTTTCATTTTATTGTGCGTTAATTTGAAAATCTTTTCACTTTAACGTGGCTTTGTTGCTTGCCACTGTGTTAGCTTTTGGCCAACTTTAATGCTTTTGTGCACTTCTTCTATTAATTAAAATTTTTGCAACTCAAAGTAAGCCAAGTGGTCGTCATGTTGGCTGCGCTGCGTTGGCGGTCGTGTGCTTAAGCAAGTGTCTCTAAGCGGTGCGGCATGCGGCGCTGTGGGGCACGGCAACAGGTCAACAAAAGTTTTTCGCTTTACTCCATAAAGATAACAAGTTTCGCTAACCGAGAGAGTCTATGCGCACAACAAACGGAAACGGAAATAGAAGCGGTTGAATGCGAGCCAAACAAAAAAAAAAAAAAAAAATTACAACAAAAAATATAAAGGCTCACGAAGACACAAAGAATGAGTGCAAATTCCTCAAGTTTTAATAAAGTGAAAATGCAAACAATAACTTTTTTTTTTAGAGATATATCACAAAGTAGCTAAAGTTGATAGTATAAAACGTACCAAGTTTTGCAACTGTGTTGAGATTGCCTTCGTGTTGGTGTTGGTGTTGGTGTATGTGAGCATAAGCATAGGCGGTGCAAAAGTAAAGTGACAAAGTACAAAGGAATGCAAAAACTTTCCAAGCATGTGTTCCACATACGCATGTATCTATGAGTAAGTAAGGAAGAGAGTTTAATTTCAATTGTAATTTATGTAAATTTAATTTGAAACTTCTTAAAATTGACAAAGTTATTCTCAAATGCATTCGAAGCAACTTTTATTTAAATGCTTTTGTCAATTTCGCAATTTCAACACAAATAATTTGTTGTAAGTACTATAAAGAATTTCTTATTAAGTAGTTATTTCATATAAGCATATTTTATATTATATTTTCAGATAAAGGCTAATTTGGTGAAACAGAAATACTAATGAAAAATACTACATTTGGATTTTTAAAAGTTTTTATACGCCTCAAGCTTGTAACAGAACGAAGACGATGTTTCCGACTCTACAAAATATATATTTATTCTTGATCAGGATGACAAAAAGAGTCGATATAACAATATTTATTTTGGATATGTAGATTTGTTTGATTTAAAATTGTTTTCTAATTGCAAGTTACATGAAACTCTGCGAATCAATTGCATGCTACTTAAAATGATACTTAAAAAATTGTTATAAAAAGCGCCACCTGCCGGCAATGCGCTATTTAAACGCTTCAAGGTCTAAAACACAATTTTCAATTATTTCGAAAACTTTTAAATGATGTGATAATTATTTCGCTTACTTAACAGTTTGTATGAAAAGTTTGTGTTTTGAGTTGGCCATAAAAAAAATTATATAATACAAAAAAGACGTTTAAATAAATTAATAAATATTAAAAAACCAACCAACATTTAAGCCAACAAGCAAATGAATTATGTTGAATTAAAGTTAAATTTATTTGTTTGGCGAACGTACGAAATTTTGGTCAAAAGATAAAATGCCATAATTTTCAAAAATACAAAAAAATAAGAGAAAGAAAGACACAAAAACGCAAATGAGTTTAAGCGCGCTTGGCAACATAATTCATTTGATAGAGAGCGAGTTGAAGAATGTCTTTATCGTGAGCACATTAACAATAACTCGATTTATAATAAGCCTGTTTATCGTCCTGCTTAACTGTGTGCCACAGAATGCCAACGCATTCATTACATATTATTGTCCCTTTTTCGGTGTACGCAACAGAGGCAACAACAACAACAAGTGTTGTGTGAGAGCACAGGACAACGGTTTGTATCCTAGGGGCATAACGCGAGTGCTAAATGAGAAAATGTGAAGAAATGAGGGGAATATATTTGCTGTGGCTTTGTTTCTTATAGCGTTGACCTCGACAAAGCACTTTAAGCCATTAGCAGTTGGGCGCATTATCAACATCATCATCAACATCCTCATCATGAGCCATATAACAACAACAAGAACAACACTTGCTACTTGCACGACTTAGTGCAAAGACTGTAGCAAAGCTGATGATGAACAAAAAGATAAAGAAGAATGTAATGAAAAGAAAGCACAAAAGAAAATTATATATAAAGGGTGTGCCAAAAGATACTCAGGACTTCAATATATATTTATTTATTTATTTGTATAAAGAAAGCTTAAAGTTAGGAAGCTTACAAGGAGACCCGGCCTGGGACATCTTATTTGCCTATTGGTAAAGTTATTTGCATGAGAGTTGGAGATTTAAATACAATTGTTATTAAATTTCATTGAATTGGTTTGATTTTTTCCAGAATTGTAAGATTAAGTGTATGTTTTTACACAGTTCTCGTTATAACTTACGGCAGTATAATATTGAAATCTCTGTTGTAGCGCACCCTGTATATATTTGTACGAAAAATCGCTTCAAAGTTTGCTTTTATTGATATTTTCTTAAACAACAAAGCAACGCCTTCACTTTTAAATGCTTTGCTCATCAGCAGTGAACAACAACAATGCTCCAATATGCGCTCTCATGGGATTTAAAGTAAAGTATCTACGCATTGAGCATATCCTTTGTCGGTTACTAATAAAGAACGACCAACACAAAAATCATTTGTTGCTGTAACGATTAACGGTTGGATTGGCTGGGCCAAAAATGGGAGCGGGTGAGGGGTGAGTCAAGAGCACGGGCACGCAACTTGCTATCCAGCTCTGGCTCGTCGGCTAAGTCGTGGGTTGCAGGGGAAAACCGTGAAGACTCAATGCTCTGGGAGGTTACACGTTAACTATTTTATTTTGCGTGCTAAGGGAGGGGATGGAGTGAGGAGAAGGACGAAGCTGGGTTGTGTACTAAGAGAGGTTCACGAAGTCAGGCATACGAAAAAAATGTATTTATAGTCGAACGTAGATCGTGTTACGCCAACATAAGCCCACCCTGCCATGATCACGTTGTCCTAAACAATACTGCATTCTTACGCGATCCCTAATGGTAACGCTTACGCCTACAACGTCACCGCATAGTACCGCATTGAATCAGGAAATTATAGAAAAATTACTGCATCAGAGAAGAATTCATTTCAATGCTATATTTAAAATAATTCATAATAATATTACAACGAGGATTTAAACTTAAAACACTAGCATTACTCCAATATGTGTACAAAAGAGAAAATATATATAATAGAACAACTTAGACATATAAAATATAATATAGAAATAATGGTATATAAAAAAAAATAAATGTTTAAATTGAAATATAGTATTAAGTATTTAAAGATTATAACAAAGCATGAGTATTGAAGCTAACTTTAGATTATAAGCGCATGAGTAACTTCAAAACTGGCGTTAAAGAGAGCTTGCAAATATTAGTATTAAAATGTGTATATGACCGCTCCAGTTAAAGAAGGGTGCACAAACAGATGTTCGATGTGCGAAAAGGACCATAAAACGCCAAAGCAAAAGCGATAATCGCAAGGTCGTTGACCTGTCTTTTCTAGTTAATATATTTTGTTTTTGTGGAGAGCATGTGCAAAGTTATTTGCGAATAGAAGGAAAGTGCATTTGAAGTCGGTTGGAGAGTGGCGAAGAGCAGAACAATTAGTGAGCATCAATTTATCACGCGTGTCTACGGCAAACGCCAAAAAAAATCAAACGGTAATGCTCACTTAAAAGTTATACCGATGAGAGGCATCAACGTTAGTTTCTTTTTTTTTTTTTATTGCTAGCACGGCTGATGCTCTCTTAAATATGATCGCACGCTAGAGATGCTCTTCGCGAAGCAGGTGCATAGCCACACTAGGCTGTTTGGGACACTCTCATCGAAGTAGAGGCACTCTTATACGCGAAGGGAAATTTCGAAAAATTTTTTTTTTTTTTTTTTACAATATTTCGTTTGGTTAAGTGCATATGTTTTAGTTAAGTTTGATGCTGATTCTTTTCAAATTTTTTTATTTCAGAACATATATTTTCAAAAAAAAACGTTTGTATAAACTCACCCAAAACATCCACGTTGAAAGATCTTTCGCCGCCGGTTGTTGGTTGATTCCTGTGTTGGAGCTTAGATTTTACAAAGAGAGAAAATATATGTTCTCATGTTCGCGTAAAGATTCGTATCGAACACTTCTATTGGTTTTATATATCTTTTGATTTTTTTTTTTTTTATAAAATAAATTTAAAACTTTTGCATAGCAACATTTGGGTTTTAAGAACCTTTCACCAATCGAATTCTTTATTTGTTGCTTTCACGTGTGGGTTGCATAACGAGATGCTAATATTTAGTGGTTCTCCCTAACCCCACTTTTGATCACCGCACTTTTACACAATTTCGCATTAAATTCAAGAAAAAAACTATATCACTATATCTGCCGCAAAAAAAAAAAAATAATAATAATTAATACACTAAATTTATTAATTTCGACCGCATAATTGGCGATTTAGGTTTCCCCGACATGGGCAGACTCCGTTCTCGAGCTGCTGTGCTTTCGACACTGATGTTTGCCGACTTATGCTTTTATGCGAGATTTCGCTTCGACTCTCCTGCAAAGCTTAGGTTCGTCATCCGCGTTCAGGACTGGTTTGGCCAACTAGATTGGGGTCTTCAGCTTCCAGCAAGGCCGAACAATTCGCTCTTTTTTTCCTTCTTTTAGTGTTGTCGTTTGAGCGCACTTTTTCTTCTCAGTTTCATACCGATCGAGATATTTGCGTGTTTTTTTTTCTTTATTCAGATGAATAAGTGCCAATTAAAATAAAGATTTTTCCTTTTTTTTTTTTTTTTTTTTTGTTGCTTGTTTGTTTCAAAAAAAAAAAAAGGTGAAACCAAACAAAAAAAAATGCAACATACGTATATGTCAGCTATTTAATTGTTTAATTTTGTTTAGCTTGTAAGAGTGAATAGCATAGGATTTAATTTGGCATTTTTAAACACAAATTTTCAGTTGGTATGAAACTGAAATGAGGCACTAAACGCCTAATCTGTGGATTAGACCGAACAAAGAAAAAAAACCCAGAATTCTAAATTGTTGAAACTGAACCTGTTGAGCTAGACTTTTAAATATTTACCCGCTTAGTTTGGAGAAGGCGTTTACCAAATTTTCCCAAGCAATTCTGACTGCTTCGTGTCACAAAACCGCTTGTGAAGACTTAACTTGTGCCAAGCAAAACTAATTTTTTTATTTTATTTTTTTGAGCACGTCTCTATACTGCGATGACCAGATCAGAAAAGAACCTCATCATCGAAGTATCTTTGCAAGTAACTTCGTTTTCTTCCTCACTATCCTCTTCTTCACTGTCTATGACGTTTGTCACTTAAACGTCGTGCAAACAAGGAATGACCAAAATGACCACTTTTAGGACAGCCTAACCGTTTCGGACAAAAGGGTACAATATTTCGCTGGGAAATTAACAATTTGTCGTTGCAAATTCAAATCGTTTTTTTTTTTTTTTTTAAATAAAAAAGATAACAATTCAAACAAAGCGTATATGTTCAACCCAATGTCAATTTAGCAGCTTTCAAAAATCACAAAATGTAGCGAATATACCAAGACCAAAAAAAACATTCCCACAATCAACAAAGCCAAACTTATATGCGACAAGCTCACACTACATTTCCCCCCTGCTAAAATCAGATTTGGGGTGGAAAGAAACAGACACACCAACATCTGATCGAGCTTGGAGCAGCCAACCTACTGCTTTATATCCTTAGCGTGGTACGTACCTACTAACTTGCCTTTCATATCTTCTACTTCATAGTAACATTTGCCTAGCTTTGCTCGAATGCGAGCTTTGACAAAAGTTGGAGCCAATTTTGCATTAAATCCTTTCACAAAATTGCTTTGCTGAAAGTTTCTTCTGTATACTTCTTGCCCAACACAGAATGTAACGTCACTACTGCGAAGGTTATACGTTTTTTCATTTTTTTCCTGCTGGGTTTTCATCACCTTCAAAGCTCTCTCGCGCATCAATTCCAAAGAATCTGTACGTCCAAAACGCACTTCGCGATCTTCAAGTAATTGCAACTCTCTTAACAGAGTATACGTCTCACCATTTGTTATCATTTGCTGCCCAAACGTAATATAATACGGGGTGGATCCAATGCTAGAATGCATTGTGGAGCGTAGCGCACAGCAAATGTTGCTCAAGTTTTCGTCCCAATTGGTTTGATCCGGGGCAATAAAAGACTTAATGGCTGCGAGAACCGATCTATTAACTCGTTCTGCCGCATTAGCTTGTGGTGAATAAAATGCGGTGTAAACGTGTTTTACGCCGTAATGCTGCAAAAGCTCATTAAATACTTTTGATCTAAATTGCACGCCATTATCCGAGACAACGCTTTCCGGAACACCGAAACAGTGGAATAACTCTTCCATATATCTACAAATTGATTCAGCGTTAAGCTTCTTCACTGCCTTCAAAAACGGAAACCTTGAGAAGTGATCCAAAACAATAAATATTCCTACGTGACCTGATTTCGACCTGGGGTACGGACCTAAGAAATCGACGAACAGTTTTTGAAATACACGGACGGACTCTTGTGCTTTACCCATAGGTGGACGCAAAATTTTGTTTGGGTGTTTGGAACACTTACAAATTTCGCACGCATTGATATAAGAGCGCACGTCAGATACTAGATTGGGCCAAAAATAGTATCTGCGAATTTTCTCCAGCGTCTTCGTGATACCGCAATGAGCGGACAGTGTGCTGTCATGAGCCCATTTCAACACCTGCAGCACTAACTTTTTTGGTATCCACAATTTCCAAATATTATCATCATGCACCTGTTCTCCAGACGCATGTTCTGCTCTACGAAATAGTAACCCATTTTTAATCTGAATATCTGGCAACCGCGAAAGATTACATTCGAATTTACTAATAATTTCCTTGTATTCGTCATCCTTGAAGAAATCAGAGTTGATATTAATACCGTCAGCATCACTATTAGTCAACGCCGACACATCGTCACTATTCACCCTCGACAGAGCATCCGGAACAATATTTTGTGATCCCTTACGATGGACTATTTTAAACTGAAACCCTTGCAACTTCAGTGCCCAACGCGCTAAACGAGAGCTAAGGTCACTTTGTGACATCAGCCATTTAAGTGACGCATGATCTGTCACGATTGTGAATTCATGTCCCTCAATATAGGCACGAAATTTTTTTACACTAACGATCGCAGCTAAACATTCTTTTTCTGTTACCGAGTAATTTCTTTGGGCTTTATTAAGTTTCCGTGACATAAAAGCCACTGGCACTTCGTCGCCTTCCTCTGACAATTGCACCAGAACTCCTCCAACACCTGTATGACTGGCGTCGCAATGCAAAAAGAATGGTTTGGAAAAATCTGGGCTATGCAGTACTGGAGCTGCACATAATCGAGACTTTAAATTTTCAAATGCTGCCTGTGCCTCTTCTGACCACAAAAACCTTTTTCTCACCTTGAGCGCGTCCGTCAATGGAGACGCAATTGAAGCAAAGTTCCGAATAAATTTATTATACCAGCCGGCCATCCCAAGAAAACGACGCAACTGTCTTATAGACCGGGGAGATGGAAAATCCATTATCGCTGCAATCTTGGCAGGATCAGTTTTAATAGATCCTCTGCCTACAATGTGCCCAAGGTACTTCACCTCATCTAAACAAAATTTGCTTTTTTCAACATTTATTGTTAAGCCAGATTCGTGAATGTATTTGGCTACTTCTTCTAAAACCTCTATATGCCTCTCAAAAGAACTAGATACAATGAGCAAATCATCCAAATACACGAATACTTCATTGCGTAAGTGAGCAGGGATAACCCTATCCATAAGGCGACACATTGTTTGAGGCGCATTGCACAAACCAAAAGGCATCACTTTGAAGTGGTATAATGGCCGACCTGCTACCGTAAAAGCAGTTTTGTCTCGCGAAGCGGGGTCAAGCGGGATTTGCCAAAAAGCGTCTTTTAAATCCAAACTTGAGATAAATTCGGCTTTTGGTAATCGACTAAGTATGCCGTTAATGTGCGGCAATGGATAGGCATCTTTAACTGTAAGCTCGTTCACCTTACGACTGTCTAAGCAAAGACGTACTTTTCCTGGCTTCCGCACCAGCACGACTGGCGAAGACCAAGAACTGGTTGACTCCTCTATTACCCCTAATGCCAACATCCGGTCTAATTCTCCATAAATTAATTTCTCTATTGCCGGCGACACTGGGAAATGACGTTGTTTTACTGGCCTTGCAACACCTACATCTATTACGTGCGACAGCAAAGTTGTGCGACCTAACCCTTTCAACGCAAACGAAGGAAATTTTTTTATTGCGAATTGCAAACGTCTTTCCTGTTCGACGGATAAAGAACGAATGTCTGGTGAAGTCAACGACGCGATACTTAATTGGGTTTTCCTTCTCAATTCCGCAAACAAACCAAATGCCTCGCAAAAATCAATCCCTAAGTACACGTCCTGTGCAAGAGATGGAACTATAAAAATAGATATTGCCTCTGAGTTATAATCGTAGGTCAAGTTTGTCATAATTTTTCCTACTATCTTTTGTTCCTGCCCATCTGCTGTAGTAACAGATGAATTTATTTTTTTAAAAGGTATCTTCGCATCTAAAAGCTGACGCGCAAACTTCCCTCCTACGCAACTTATCGTAGCACCAGTATCTAACAAACCACTTATAACATGGCCTAAAATTTCCACTTCCAAATAAATCCTACTGTCATTGCGCCTGCCGAAAATACTACTGACAAAATTCTTTTTGTCTATTTTCACCTGCTGAAAATAACTACGCAAACGCTTGACCGATTTTTTCCTAATTCTTGGAAAAGTATCTACGCTCAATTCAAATCCGGGTATGGTAGGATCTTTTGGATTCCTACAAAGTTCATCATTAAAGTTTTCATCTGATTCCATCAAATCTGATGACAAAATTGTCTTAGTCTGGGAGTGTGACTCATCTATCTGAGACGAATCACAAGTATCTAATCGGTGTTTGTTGCTTTGTTGTGCATCTGTTTGCGTGCACCCTTCGTCGGTGCACGACTCTGCGCGTTTTTTGTTTCCATACATTTTTTACATGCTGGTTTGTACACATTTGGAGTGCCACAACCGTAGCAAAATATCCGCCTATCTCCTACACATTCTTGATAACGATGCCCGGTGCTATTGCAATTCCAACACCTAAGAGATATCGCAGATACATCATCTATCTCCTGCTCGGATTCTTCTGAATCTTCGCACAATTCAGCAACTGTTTTCTTCGCTAAATTTGGCCGACCTGCCTGCAACGATTTCCTCACATCCTGAAGAAAATGTTCTCTTTTGCGGACTATGTCGCGAAGTTGAGATACATTTGCTATTGTAATATTAAGTATCTCGTGCTGTATTTCTGGCAGAAGATTTCTTCTCAGAATCTCTACCAACTCTCTTTCACTTAAAGGGTTCTGCAGACGATCTGCAAGATCCAGAATGGCTTCATGAAAGCGATCAAATGGTTCATTTGACTTTTGTTTCCTGTCCCTTATCAATTCTCTGAAGTCTACATCTGTTCTTGCATCGCGATAATACGTCAGAAGTGCCGAGCGCAGCTCAATCCAACGTACATCACTTACACTTTTGTGATAACGCCAAAACCATTCGCTGGCCTTACCCTCAAACAGTAAACTAGCATATCTACATAATACATCGAAGTTTCCGCCTAATGTCTGAGAAGTCAGCGCTTCGACTCGATAAACAAAATTGCCTATGGTCATTCCATTTGATCCGCCATTAAACTTCAACCTCCAATTATTGATTATATGACTGACTTTGTCTGCCTGCGGCGCTAACTCGAACGCAACTTGCCTATTAGGGTCTACAGAAGGTATTCTATCGCTGTGGCTGCTGCTATTTTGCCTACCTACAAACAATTGTTGTAAAGCTTGTTGCTCTGTTGCTGTCATAGCCGGGGAAGGATCAATTAAAGGAGCTGATGCCTGGCATTGAGCAGCAACGCCTGCCGTGCTCGTTTGTTGACTTAAACGCTCAAATCCTTTGTCCATTGACTCGGCCATGCGTTGCATCACCCCTAGCAAGGTGCTTAAAACCTCATTCTGTGCATTTGCAGTGCTATCTGAGGCAACTTGCTCTCTTCTTTGACTGCCTACAACCTCTGATGTTGCCGCTTGCGTTGCAGTTTGCTTCCTTGCACTGGATCTGGTCACTCTTCCCGAGGAAGTACTTTGACCTTCAGCACCTGTTGCTACATTTATTAACGAGCCTACACTTCCACTCAGTGCACCTAAATCTGAACCACAAATAGGACAAACTTTGCCATTAGGAGTCTCCTTCACGAAGCAACCCCTATGGAAACAGTGCCCACATGACGCGTTGAGTAGTTGAGCCGAATTTGTTATTATTGTGTTACACACTAAACAGATCGCGTCATTGTTTCTGACAGCTGTCAGATTCTCATTACTGTGTGCAAGTGGCATTGTAAAATGGTTGAGGAACGACTCTACGCAAAGTAACAAACGAAGTTGTCAAAAAAAAAAAAAAATAATAAAATCAAAATCGATCAAATCAAAGCGGCGTTAATAACCACAAAATTAATTACAAGCGTTGGTCAACCCAACAAAAATTAAAAAAAAAAAAGGAAAAAAAAACAAATCTCCAAAGAACGAGTAAAAAAAATTATCAAATAATCGAAAGAAACTAAAATCTCATATACTATATTCCTGATTCAATGCAAGTAACTAAACAATGAGTTGCAAGCGATAAGCGTACCTAAATTTAACGACTGCCTTGTCGATACTAATTCTCATTATACAAACCAACAAAAGAAAATAAATATTTCAAGACCACTGCTAAATATAGCCTATGTGTGCCAAGTCACAGCGGACCGCCATGTAAGTTTGGATCTACACACAAGATATAATAGGTGTTCTTTTGGAAAGCATAAATATGTGATGTGCTACAATCTAACTCATAATTAGACGTTGAACCACGACAATTCATCATGAAATAGTTCAAATCACTCTGATGACGAATTAGGCTGCACACACCAACATACAAATGCACACTGTGAATCTTTGTATATGATGGCCACATAGATAGACGAATTACAGCACGAAAACCATAAAATCCGTATCTAATCTTATGTGAATATCACTTAAACAAAGCTCACGAAAATTGACAAGATACAAGCTGAAATAGCATAGCCGCAAGCTATCAGATGTTGATTCACAGCATAGATCCATGAAAATCAAATCAGTCTGAAGCTACTGACTCTGTACAGGCTGAAAGTTAAATCACAGATCAATATTTCCATGAAAATTTAAATCTGTCCAGTGCAACAGTCACTAATCAGCTTCAATCAAAGAAAAAAAAAACAAACTAAAGAGGACCACAATTATATTTGTACGCAAAGATGACATTAGCGCATTAACAAATATACAATCGGGCCCCACGTTGGGCGCCAAAAATAATTAATTGTAACGATTAACGGTTGGATTGGCTGGGCCAAAAATGGGAGCGGGTGAGGGGTGAGTCAAGAGCACGGGCACGCAACTTGCTATCCAGCTCTGGCTCGTCGGCTAAGTCGTGGGTTGCAGGGGAAAACCGTGAAGACTCAATGCTCTGGGAGGTTACACGTTAACTATTTTATTTTGCGTGCTAAGGGAGGGGATGGAGTGAGGAGAAGGACGAAGCTGGGTTGTGTACTAAGAGAGGTTCACGAAGTCAGGCATACGAAAAAAATGTATTTATAGTCGAACGTAGATCGTGTTACGCCAACATAAGCCCACCCTGCCATGATCACGTTGTCCTAAACAATACTGCATTCTTACGCGATCCCTAATGGTAACGCTTACGCCTACAACGTCACCGCATAGTACCGCATTGAATCAGGAAATTATAGAAAAATTACTGCATCAGAGAAGAATTCATTTCAATGCTATATTTAAAATAATTCATAATAATATTACAACGAGGATTTAAACTTAAAACACTAGCATTACTCCAATATGTGTACAAAAGAGAAAATATATATAATAGAACAACTTAGACATATAAAATATAATATAGAAATAATGGTATATAAAAAAAAATAAATGTTTAAATTGAAATATAGTATTAAGTATTTAAAGATTATAACAAAGCATGAGTATTGAAGCTAACTTTAGATTATAAGCGCATGAGTAACTTCAAAACTGGCGTTAAAGAGAGCTTGCAAATATTAGTATTAAAATGTGTATATGACCGCTCCAGTTAAAGAAGGGTGCACAAACAGATGTTCGATGTGCGAAAAGGACCATAAAACGCCAAAGCAAAAGCGATAATCGCAAGGTCGTTGACCTGTCTTTTCTAGTTAATATATTTTGTTTTTGTGGAGAGCATGTGCAAAGTTATTTGCGAATAGAAGGAAAGTGCATTTGAAGTCGGTTGGAGAGTGGCGAAGAGCAGAACAATTAGTGAGCATCAATTTATCACGCGTGTCTACGGCAAACGCCAAAAAAAATCAAACGGTAATGCTCACTTAAAAGTTATACCGATGAGAGGCATCAACGTTAGTTTCTTTTTTTTTTTTTATTGCTAGCACGGCTGATGCTCTCTTAAATATGATCGCACGCTAGAGATGCTCTTCGCGAAGCAGGTGCATAGCCACACTAGGCTGTTTGGGACACTCTCATCGAAGTAGAGGCACTCTTATACGCGAAGGGAAATTTCGAAAAATTTTTTTTTTTTTTTTTTACAATATTTCGTTTGGTTAAGTGCATATGTTTTAGTTAAGTTTGATGCTGATTCTTTTCAAATTTTTTTATTTCAGAACATATATTTTCAAAAAAAAACGTTTGTATAAACTCACCCAAAACATCCACGTTGAAAGATCTTTCGCCGCCGGTTGTTGGTTGATTCCTGTGTTGGAGCTTAGATTTTACAAAGAGAGAAAATATATGTTCTCATGTTCGCGTAAAGATTCGTATCGAACACTTCTATTGGTTTTATATATCTTTTGATTTTTTTTTTTTTTATAAAATAAATTTAAAACTTTTGCATAGCAACATTTGGGTTTTAAGAACCTTTCACCAATCGAATTCTTTATTTGTTGCTTTCACGTGTGGGTTGCATAACGAGATGCTAATATTTAGTGGTTCTCCCTAACCCCACTTTTGATCACCGCACTTTTACACAATTTCGCATTAAATTCAAGAAAAAAACTATATCACTATATCTGCCGCAAAAAAAAAAAAATAATAATAATTAATACACTAAATTTATTAATTTCGACCGCATAATTGGCGATTTAGGTTTCCCCGACATGGGCAGACTCCGTTCTCGAGCTGCTGTGCTTTCGACACTGATGTTTGCCGACTTATGCTTTTATGCGAGATTTCGCTTCGACTCTCCTGCAAAGCTTAGGTTCGTCATCCGCGTTCAGGACTGGTTTGGCCAACTAGATTGGGGTCTTCAGCTTCCAGCAAGGCCGAACAATTCGCTCTTTTTTTCCTTCTTTTAGTGTTGTCGTTTGAGCGCACTTTTTCTTCTCAGTTTCATACCGATCGAGATATTTGCGTGTTTTTTTTTCTTTATTCAGATGAATAAGTGCCAATTAAAATAAAGATTTTTCCTTTTTTTTTTTTTTTTTTTTTGTTGCTTGTTTGTTTCAAAAAAAAAAAAAGGTGAAACCAAACAAAAAAAAATGCAACATACGTATATGTCAGCTATTTAATTGTTTAATTTTGTTTAGCTTGTAAGAGTGAATAGCATAGGATTTAATTTGGCATTTTTAAACACAAATTTTCAGTTGGTATGAAACTGAAATGAGGCACTAAACGCCTAATCTGTGGATTAGACCGAACAAAGAAAAAAAACCCAGAATTCTAAATTGTTGAAACTGAACCTGTTGAGCTAGACTTTTAAATATTTACCCGCTTAGTTTGGAGAAGGCGTTTACCAAATTTTCCCAAGCAATTCTGACTGCTTCGTGTCACAAAACCGCTTGTGAAGACTTAACTTGTGCCAAGCAAAACTAATTTTTTTATTTTATTTTTTTGAGCACGTCTCTATACTGCGATGACCAGATCAGAAAAGAACCTCATCATCGAAGTATCTTTGCAAGTAACTTCGTTTTCTTCCTCACTATCCTCTTCTTCACTGTCTATGACGTTTGTCACTTAAACGTCGTGCAAACAAGGAATGACCAAAATGACCACTTTTAGGACAGCCTAACCGTTTCGGACAAAAGGGTACAATATTTCGCTGGGAAATTAACAATTTGTCGTTGCAAATTCAAATCGTTTTTTTTTTTTTTTTTAAATAAAAAAGATAACAATTCAAACAAAGCGTATATGTTCAACCCAATGTCAATTTAGCAGCTTTCAAAAATCACAAAATGTAGCGAATATACCAAGACCAAAAAAAACATTCCCACAATCAACAAAGCCAAACTTATATGCGACAAGCTCACACTACATTGCTTATGTGTTAAAAGCAAAAGATACTTTCTTCAGTTTGGTCAGTGTGAAAAGCTTAGCAGACTTACACACTATCTCTATTACTATCACTATCACTCTCACTCGCATACTCTTTCTTTCTCTTCTGCACTCATTTATTCATACATTGCATACATGCTCGTAAAGACATTTGTAGCATATGAGGAATTATATTCCCATTTTCTTTTTTTTTGGCATTTGTTGTTGTTTTTCTCGCTCACTTGCTCACTCACTGCACTTAACAGAGCACAGCGTTACACTTTAAACATTATAAGTTGGCAAATGCCTCAACGCGTCTCATCATGATGATTTGCTTTGAATCACAGGAGAGCTCAACTCAGCTCAACTCAACTCAAAAATCGAATCGAATCGAATACGAATCGAATTGGAATCGAAATGGTCGCATTGTGCAATGGCAGCACATTGGCTTAAATTCGTATGGAAACGCATAGAATGGCATAAAGTCGTCTTTGTCGACGTTACTTCTTCATTTTTTTTGTTTTTGTTTTTTTTTTTTCCTCCGTTTTACTCGTAAAAATGATTCATGATATCGCATTATTTCCGTATCATTTGTAATTTTCAGTATCCTGCTTATTTCCAAACGGACACACACACACACACGCACACACAGATAGACACGAAGCACTGTGGGTTATGTGCCACGCCCACAACGCACACACACACACTATTTTCATCACCAACGCAGTCATCATCATTATCATTATCATCGTCACTGTCAACAGCATCATTATCATCATCATTATTATCATTATTATTCTCATCATCAGCATTGGCTTTGTTCTTTTTGTTGTCGCCGCTTTGGCGTTGCTGTCTTTGGCTTTGGTAATGCTCTCATTCTCGTTCTCATTCTTGATTTTTGGTTTCATTGATTCATTTTGTTGTAATTTTTGATTAACATTTAATTGAATTTTGTTTCTGTCGCTGCGTTGAACATTTTTCTTTCTACCATCGCCCACGCACCCGAGCAACTTTTCATAGAACATCACACGCCATGCCACAACACTTTTTATACTCTTGCAAGAGTATATTAACTTTGTCATGAAGTTTGCAACGCAGAGAAGGAGACATCTCCGACTATATAAAGTATATATATTCTTGATCAGCACGACGAGACGAGTTCATATAGCCATGTCCGTCTGTCCGTCTGTCCGTCTGTCCGTCTGTCTGTCCGTCTGTCTGTTTCAATACCAACTGTGGGCTCAGTTTAAACGATATCGAAAAAATTTAAACGCAGAAAATTTTCTTATAATTGCAGGCAGTTTGTATGTAAAATCCAGCATGATCGGATAACTATAGCATATAGCTGCCATAGGAACGATCGGTCAAAAATGAGGTTTTTGCTCAATAAACGCCTTGTTTTTAAAGCTATCGCCTCAATTTTTTGCACAAGAACATCTTGGACGTAAATTAAAACACGCTCTAAAATTGGTGGAGATCGGATAAATATAGGATATAGCTCCCATAGGAACAATCGGTCAAAAATTCGGTTTTTGTTAGAAAAACTTTTTTGTTCTTAAATATAAACGGATAAAACTTTGCAGTTACGCGTTTTTATACATCCTTGACCATATTCCAAAGTTTCGTACAAATCGGACATAAGGGCGTGGCACCGCCCATATAGAGAAAAAGTTAAAAATGTGATTTCTCTGTAAGCCGACGAGATATAAGATCGCAAAATAAAGTGTACAATGATTGCTATGTATATGTTAAAAAAATTAGAATATGGGCGGGGCCACGCCCCTATATCTTTATAAAAGTATATGATTCTTATTGGAAAAACTATAAAACATATTTTCCAATAAGAATACTTGAGAAAATGCTTGCAAGAGTATATAAGTTTCAGCAAAGCTGAAAATAGCTCCCTTACTGGTTTCTTGTCTTTTCATTGCTTTGCAGCGATTTTTATTTATTTTTTTTCAAACTTTTTGGTGTGTTTGTGTGTGTGTGTGTGTGTGTGAGCGTGTGAGCGTGTGTAACGTTCATCCTCACCTCGATTTTACCCCTCAGGCATTCAACATTGCGCTGTTTCCGTTTCCGTTTCCGCTATTTTGTTCTACTTCTACAATATTCTTCTTCATCTTCATCATCATTATCATCATCTCATTCGAATTGTTCCTCTTCACTACTTGTGCTCTACCATGCTTCCCACTTTGCTTGCGCAAAATCATTTCGTTTCATTTCGTTTCAATTCAATTCAATTTCATATGATTCTCATGGCGCTTTTGCACAATGCCAATGAAGATTATGAAATATCTGAAAATTAATAGAAAATGTCAAGCTTAAGTATTGTGCAAAGCGAAAAAAAAGTTATGTGACTTCGATTTACACTGCAAAATTAATAAAGTTGCTGGGAAGCAAAAAATATAAAATAATAAAAAAAAAGATACATAAAATTTATGTGTTGGAAAACTAACAGTTTCTTGTGCAAAGTTAAATAAAATCAAAATGTTATTGTCATCCTTAATTTATTTATATTTAACAATTTGTAGTTAGCATTTTGACTTACCACATTTGGGATATAAATATCTTTATTATGGTACAAGACACATCCAATTTACGAATATCAAATAAAGATTGCCGGAAAAGATGTGAAAATGTACTAACAAGAAAAAGGTGCTTTATGTTACATTGTGCTCAACAACACATAAGCCTATCTAACATTAAACTTAAAGTCTTAGCTTAAATACATCATAAGTGATACAGATACAAACTTTCGTGAGGTAATTATTGAAGTTGCCTTAATCATAGAATCGTGACTATTCGGATCAAATAAAATCAGGGGAATCGTGCGTATGATTCCGGATAATCGGATATGCCGAAAATCTATCCGCGGATAATCGGATATTCCGAAAATCGAACTGCGAATAATCGGATATTCCGAAAACCAATTTTGGGAAAATCGGGCTACTACCGTCTATACTTTACTTCACACAGTATGCTTGAGGACAGGTTCCTTAAGTATTTTTGAGTATCTTTTGTTTTAAGCAGAATTTACAAGAAGTCTATCTTTATACCATATTAATAAAAACATATGTACTTTATTTTCAATATATCATAAATTAATAAATTTTGTACAATTTTGCATTGTTTTATTTTCATATATACAAAGTCATTTTATTAATTTTAAGAAAGTGTAAAATTACTCATTAGAAGCCATTGTCATAGGCAGACAATTCTGTCTGTCAGTCAGTCAATCAGTCAGTCAGTCAGCCAATCAACTTCACTCGTTTAAATGTGATTTGTCTGTCTCTTTCATGTGCATTGTTACATGCGTTTGGTGCGTTTGCTGATAATAATGATGCTGTCGCTGGCTGTCAGTTTATCTGTTACCGTTGTTGTCACATACGAATTCTCGCACACATACACGCACTCACTCACTTAATTATGTGAACTCGCCGTCTGACGTCACAGCCGAACGAAGCATTTTCATTCAATCCAATCCCATCAACGCAATCGTTTTGTTTTTGTTGCTGTTGGTGTTGCGTTCTATCTGTCAATGCTGCTGTCTGATGTGTAGTATCATGGCTTAAACTTGTATTTCCATTTAATTGGCATCTCAGATAAAAACCAATACATTTCAAGTGAAATTTGTCGATTTTTTTTAATTTCTTTTTGTATCTTTTTTTGTTTTATTGATTAAAAAATGTATTACGTAGAAAATTCTTCGATATCATTTATTGACTTATCAACAAGAGGCATAACTAATTAACTAATTTAATTGAAACCGATAAAAAAACCCACACATACACACGCACGCATGGCGACTCTATTATGTTGTTATTAAGGCGTGTATGTTATTTTTGTTTTCTACATTTGATTTTCATATGGTCTTTAATTCCCTTGCAATGCTCAGCGTGCTCATTATGTCTATTTCTACGCATATACAATCTAATAGATACAATGTTCCACACATGTCATCGGCGGTGGTTTTGTTTTGTTGTTGTTGTTGTTGTTGCATTGTATTGTATTCTTTGTTGTTATGTCTCTAATGTTGTTGATGTCCCTTGGGCATTTTTAAATGTTCATTTGTTTATGTTGTCCCACAAGAGTCATTCTTGAAAGTCATTGAAAGTGAATGTTGTTTGTTTTTTTTTTGTATTTTTTTTTTTATTTTGTTGTTCCTATTCATTTGATAATAATTGTTTAAATTGTTACATGTTCATTAATAAATAAATCACAAAATTATAGAAAAATCTCTGCAAACAGTTTGGTTCGCTTTTTTTGTAGTAAACAAATTAAATTTAAAAATAAATTATATGATTTCATCAAAATGGAGTATAAAATCTTAAATTTATGTCAAGTAAGGCAAAGCAGCTTATTTGAAGACAGCTCTGCTTCAACTCAACTAAGATCTAAAAGACACGCGTATTATTTTACTTGACTTTCATGCTGTCATTTGTTGCTTTGATTAGTTTTGTCTTAATCTCGGACCTGTGACCTTTTGAATTGCTGCGTTGAAATCGCATTTTCCGAACTTGTTTGATGTAATCACTCTTTTAAAGTCTTTAAGCCTTATGCATAAAAATTTGCATTAAGATAAATTTAGAAGCTTTTGGAATTGCCTTCGTGTGCTACGTAACGGAGCAAGCAAAATAGGTTCATAGACTATTTAGGAAATTATTTGGAAATTCGTTGTGCCATTTTTGTCTAAGATCTGATCTTCTGCTCATAAATTTTCACTCAATGAAATCCGAGAAAATAAATACGTCAAGGCTTCCACAATATGATCTCTTACCGCTTCACTAATTCATTTCAGTTTATAAACACTTGACTCCCCGAAATGTTGTTATTGAAATTGAAACTATTAAAATTTTATTCAATTTTATATATTTTTTTTTATAAATCTCTACCGTCTCATACTGTTCCTATTGATTCAAAGCACAAGTAAGTGTTTTTTTTTATTTTTGTTTTTTTTTATTTTAATATTTAAATGCCATAAATATTTGAAAACTTCCGTAAAACAAAGCATACTCAAGGTAATTCTGCAACTGCAATGCCAACCGATGATATGAACAACAACAGAATGATTGGCGATCAATTGAAACGCTCAAACGATCGACAGAATAACAGACAGACAGACAGAGACACAGACAGACAATCAAGCCAGAGCAGACTAACGATTGTTTGCATGGCGACAATTTGACCGCCTGTCACAGCTTGGTACATATCTATGTGAGGGCATATGTTTTTCTACCGATCAACAGGCCATGCGCCGTGCTCGGGCTCGGGCTCGCTCAGTGTTAATGACGCGTAAGCTAAAAACAACAATAAATCATAAAAAATATATATATTTATATATACAAAAAAACAAAAAATATCTTTATCACGTTGTTTTTTTTTTTTTTATTTTCTCTGTAAAATATTATTAAAGATATATGGCAAAAAACAAACAAACAAAAAACTCATTATTAAAAGAGTCGCATGTCAGGACGGTTCGATCAGCATCAATACATGAGCTGAGTGGCGATTTGGGATTCAAAATAAAAAAAAAAAATAATAATACTCGCTTCGTCACAAGCTGTCACCGAAATCATCACAGAACGCAAAAAATCGCATTGAAGCGTTCAACACGAAACGCTTGAGTGAAAGATACAAAAAAATGACGATTAGTCTGTAACGTTGAACATTTTGAAAACGTTTAAATATTTGGACAAAAAGGAGCAAAGCGTTTAGTATACGCCAACCAAGCAACGTGCGAGGATCATCAACAACAACAAAATAATAATATGGATTTCTTTGCCACGGGCGGCTTTCAGCAATTGTACAATGAGCTGCAACAACAAACGCCAACGGAAGATGAGCTTAGCCTAAGTTTGAGTCTAAATGCTGTGCCACATGAACAACATGAAAATGAATTCTATTTGAATTTTAATGAATTAAATGCAACGGCAAATATCACAGAGACCACGAGTGAGTACACGAGTGATATAAGTGTTGAGCGCAATTGTTGCTATCTGGAAGATGTAAGCTTTTGCAATAGCAATGCAAGTAACTGCAGCAGTAGCAATAGCAATGGCAATAGCAGAGGTAGCAGTAGCAGCAGCAGCAGCAGCTGCAGCAACAACAGTGAAGCAGCAACTGGCAATTTTGATTATTATGGCGCTATAACGCTTGATCAGCTGGAGACACAACAGCAGTCGAATACTACAATAGTTGACTACAACAACAATAATAGCAATCAATTGCATTATAATCAACAAGAACATCATCATCATCAAGAAGCACAACATCATTACTATGAGCACAACGACTGTACGACCTCTCTGCTCCTCGATAATGATACATATGCCTTTAGTACAACAGATTTCACCGATTGGGAGAATCGTTTTTTGGATAATTTTGTTGAAATACCCGAATTGGTTGAACTATTACCCGAAAAAACGCCACTATGCACAGATATGTGTGATTATTTCCTACAGGAGAGCAGTGATAATTTAAAATTATTGGAACTTAGTGTTGATACGCCAACATTAAGTGATGCAACTCACTTAAATGAGCCCACAGTGACGCCAACGCCCACAGTTGAGTCGCGTTTGGAAACGGATAAAGGTTATCCGTGTACATTTGGTAGCTGCCAGAAGATTTACGCAAAACCGGCTCACCTGAAAGCGCATCTGCGTCGACATCTTGGCGAGAAGCCGTACATCTGTAAATGGCCTGGTTGCAGTTGGAAATTCTCGCGTTCCGATGAATTGGCACGTCATGGTCGTTCGCATTCGGGCATCAAGCCTTATAAGTGTGAATATTGTGGCAAATGTTTTGCACGTTCCGATCATTTGACAAAGCATCGCAAAGTACATGAACGACGTCTGTTGGCAGCAAGTCGGGCTGGCAAGGTGCTCGACACGGTGCTCACCCAAAGCATTTATACAGTGCGACCGGGCCGTAAGCGCAAGAATCAAATTTGTTAATTCTAAGTAATTAGTTATTTTTTGTTTTTTTTTTTTTAGATAATAAAAATAATTTTAAAATACACAAAACTTCAAATCAACTCAAACTCTCTTATAGAAGTCTTCAGAACATTCATTCTCAACTCAAGCACTCATTACAACAATTCGTTTCTTAATGCAAATAACTCATCCCAACCCAGCTGAGGTCTTCACACTCACCTTCACTGCATTTGCATTGACAACCGACCGACCGACCAATGCAGTAACAATAATTCTCCATTAGTACAACATACCATTTGTGATTTTCTTTTATTTTACATTAATTATTCAAATCATAAATTCAAATCGCAAACATGAATTTTGTCATTTGGCATTTATGACCAAGGCACGTGTCAGTCAGTCAGTCGCTTAGTTTGGTTATGTTGCATTGCATTTCTGTATATCGAGTTCATCATCATCATCGTCATGAGCAGCTTGAATATTCAAACATATGTATGTGTATCCAACACTGAGAGCCATGTTACATAAACGCAGTGTTGTGCAAATTCAGTGTCGTTTACACTATCTTAATTAATACCACAAATACTTTTGCTTTAACTATTCCGTTTATTTAACTCTAAGAAAATATTAACATTTATAGATATGTACATCTGTGAATATATATCTATATATTGCCAACTCATTCTTATGCCTTAAACCGCAAATTATTGAAAATTGTCTAAATCAATATACGTGACTTCATGCGTAAAAGAGGAAAGTAAGGAATTTTAGGGTAAATAGCAAATAGTTTTAAACAATGAATAGACGCATGTTACAAGTTGTCACACTGATACATACGGCAGTTTAATTTCAATAAAGTAAATATAATTTTTATTTCAATGAAGCATAGAATCCCAGCAGTTCTCGTTTTGTCAATTGTCCCCTTTTCGATAATTTACTTCTATTAGCAAACTAGTATTAGTAAACTTTTATTACATTGCCTACTTTTAGGATGTTGCTGAAATTTGCTAGTAAATTATGAAATTATTATTTAGGATTTTTGCATTACTATGCGATTTAGAATTCTATTCTGTTATTCAATTTTACAAGTTATTTGTATGAATTTTTTTATTAATATAATTATGTTGTTGTCTCAGCTTTCGTTGAGAAAAAACACACACAAACGCATACGGTATAATTTCGACAGACATTTTGCTAGCATGAATATGCAAAATTTCACTCAATATCATAACGTAAAGAACTAACAGCAATTTTGTTTATGAAATATGTCATAGATTCTAAAATTCTGTGCGTCAAAGCCAAGACAAGCCATCAACGTAACATGACAGTTTCTATATAATAAGCAGCGTAAGCCAATGGTGTGTGTGTGAGTGAGACAACAAGTGTGTTGACTAAGGTCAAAGTAGAAATGAGATTGTCTCTGTGACAAACCCATATCAATCAAAGCCTTTGGGGACATTGAAATTTATACAGTTACTTATGTCATTTAACGTGTATATCTTTTGTGATTATCTTGTAAATTATGTGAAAAAGGGTTTTGCAAGGTATGGCATAAATTGTCACAGTCACTAAACGTACTAATGCAATTGCATTAAATTCAGTTACAAAAAATGTTGTGCAATTTTAATACGTAAGCAGTTAAGACTTTAAGTCAATACAAAAAAAAAATGCACAATGATGATTTTGTCATTAACATTTTCCTATATAGTAAATTGCAATCAACCTTAAGTTGTCTTTAATATAATTCTATACACTTAACTTCTTATGCTGAGTTACTTTGAGATGCTGTTGAAGTTACTTAGAATGTTATTTATTTTATGCAAAATGTACTTTGCATTAAACTTCACAACAATTACAAAACGACGAAATCAAATACTCTCACACACACACACACACACACACATAGAGAGTCATTCAAACGACATCAACTGCAAACTGCAAGACTGTCTACTTTCTACCAACATGGCCACAGTATTTCATTAGAAATTAACAGCAGCTACAAAGTACGTGTGCCATTAATGGCTCAGCATTCGCTCATTCACTCACTTCGATGTTTTTTGCATCTTGTTAGACGTTCGTCGTTCGGTCGTTGGGTCGTTGGGTCGGTTGGTCGGTTGTAGCATGCCGCCGACGTCATGCTGCGTAAAAAATGGTTATTCGAAAGTAATTAGCATAAAATAAATACACTCATTAAGTCAAGTTTCTATCTTTGTATAAGAATACTCAACAAAACACACACAAAACTCAGCTTGCGATGCGATGCGATGCGCTACGACTTAACTCAACTTGACTCAACGCAACGCAATGCAATGCAACGTAACGCGTCTTGACTTAGTTCGACTCTTTTGCTCACACACAACTTTACTTGGTTTCATTTCGCTTTTCTTGTGATAATTTCGAAAGCGTATGCAGCCAATTTAATGTTTATTTGCATACTCGTAGAATGCATTTTGAATGCATAAAGACTTCATGCTATAATTGCATATATAGTCGTAGACGTTGCAGCTATAGACACTTAAGTGGCATGGATTAAGTGACAAAAGAAAAAACAACAACAACAACAAAAATAAGTTTGCATTTGTTTTGTTTTTTTGTTTTTTTGTCTTTAGAAAAAACGTTATAAAGAAGATAATGACATAAGCAGATAAAAAAGTTATATATGCAAAGCAAAAGATATTAAGTGTATTAGGCAAACATAAAACAAACTACTTACAAAAGCAGTGCGCTACTTAAGCAGACCTTTAATCAATCTTAGATCTTAAGCTACTTTCCTTTTATAAGTGTAAAAAAGTGACGCTTCAATGCACTTAGATAAATGTATATGTTACTTGATAGAAATCAAAGAATAGCAAACATTTGGTCAATTATGCAACTCAAAGTATAAATTCAACAATTAGCATACAACACAAAATTGGCGTATGTGCCATGTTGCGCTATGTAACATATGACTATACGTTATTGAAAAAACGTTCTTGAAAATTTTTCTGGAATTTTATTTTATGAGAGAGAGAGAGAGTGAGCTTTATTTTATGCAATTTTCATTATGCAATGATTATAAAAATCTCTTTCCACCTTTTCACAAAGTTAAGCCTTACATAAAAAGGCTTAAATTTTTACTACTCATTAATAGAGATTTGATATAAGAGACTTTTTAAGTACACATAATAACACATAGTTGAAAGTTGATATATGTTTATATATTCACTGAGTTGACTTGTCTGCTGCCAACTACAAAATTTGCTGAGCTGGATATCTGGCATGCTCATTTTATAAATTAATTTTTTCCACAGCCAAAATAACTAACTTTTTGAAATGTGTTGGTTGATATTTTTCTTCTCTTTTTTTATTTTTTCTCATTCATTTGGTTATTTTTCGTTCAACATTTTCGATACACAGGTAAAATAGTTGGCATAACCGAAAAATTTGAAAATGTTGAATTTCCGTATAAAAGCGAATGTTTTAAGCCTTTCCAATCTAAATTTTGAGCGTGCTGTAAGCCATACAACAGCAACAAAAACAACAACAAACAGTAACTGCGACGATGAATTATAATAAACCAAAGTAAGAAATACCGGAAATAGCTGAGCACATAAAATATCATGCCACACGTAGTATATTAGACTCGGTTCAACATCGAATTGCTTCAACAGCTTCAGCTTCAGTTTCAATTTCATATTCAGGCTCAGGCTGAGCTTCACCACCAGTCGAAAATGGCCTTTATGTATGCCCTTTTTGTATACACGCATGTGTGTATGTATTTATATATATATGTATATAAGTTTTATATGTTAGTATGATGGCTTCGAGGTTTTGGCATTTTGTGGTGCCGAGCCGGCTTTAAGTTGAATTAATATCCATTAGATTTATGTTTGTGAAGGATGCAAAAGTAGTTGGAGGCAAATATAGCCACAGAAATTACACTTTAAACTCCACGAACAGCAATGAGTATGAGAACGAAAAACCGAATGAACGAATGAACAAAATCCCAAAAAACAAAAAAAAACAAAAAAATGAAATGAAATGAGAAATGCGAATAAACCTTTTCATTTCGAATTCAAAGCGTGTTTTTCATACCATACCAACATTACTTGACTTGACTTCAACTCAACTAAACTCAATTTGACTCGACTCGACTCGACTCGATTCTACTCAACTGAACTGAACTGAACTCGACAGAGCTTTCGACTACTGCTTTGACTAATACTAACCTGGCCTACAAATGAGACGTTGTCGTCAACATTGTGGGCGTGTGCAACGACATTATTATCATCATCATCATCATGGGCTACGGCAACGACGCCGTCCGCCCAACAAATCCGCACCTTTCCGCTTTTGTTCATTTCCTTTACTTTTTTTCGGTTATTTTGTATTTTTTTTTTTTATTTTTTTATTTTATTCATGGTTAAATGAAGAAAATGAAACACAATATTTTGTCGAGGTTATCTCAGACACATGGCTAAGCATTTTGGACTCTGCTCAAGTGATTCACTCACTTGCTCGGTTGGTCGGTCGCTCATTTATTCATCCACTCAGTTTCGCTTAGCGCGATTCATGCCACCGTCGCATTGCGTCGCATAATATTTTGGCCAAGGGTAAAGAAGAGTAATGAGTTCTATTTAAGCGAGAACTTGGTAAACTGAAGAAGTTCAACGTGGATATTACAATTTGCGTACACTAAACTTGGACCCGACCGGTATGACCTTTTTTTTAGTGAAGTGGCAGTCGTGGCAGTCTGGTTTATGGCAGTCTTCTACACGTGTATGTCTGGTTGCCGGCATCAAGCACCACACACACACACACACACACACACAGAGTATAAGGGTGCCTAAAAGTGTACGTGTATTAATGCGTTTATGTGTGTGTGTGTGTATGTGTGTGTGTGTGTGTGTAAAAGTGCGTTTCTCCTTGTTAGCTCGACTAAAAGTGCTCATAATTAAGGTATAGTGGCCATGACGCGCATGCCATTGAAAAGGTTCTACGCACGTACTATTCTCATACATTTTGTGTCCGGCACATGTACATGATGTTTTTTGTTGGTGTGAGTAGAGTTTGGTATGCCCCCATACTTCAAGACACTTTCAGCTTGAATTGTTGCTTCCTGTTGTTGATTTCTGTCGCTGAACTTTAATGTTCCGGACATGCCATAAACATTCAACTGCTTTAACACTTATGACCGACCAAATGCCATTAAATCTGAGGTCAAACATTAAGTGTTTTTTTTTTTTTTTTTATATAAATTATTTTACTGTTGTAGAATATTTTCAGTATACACTAGTTGCATGAGAGATATATTAAAAAAATGTATAGCAAATAAGGTGACCTCAAAATTAAATAAGCCGAACTAACATTAAACTTAAAAACGAAATTCCAATGCTAGACTAACGTATGTGCCTTGTGGTCATGTGTAACATAGAACTATAAAAATGTATATTCTTTTTTTTTTAAGCAAATATACAAATGTTAGAACAAATAAGATCTATCCGCTCTATTAGCATACCAAAATCACTTATTTAAGCACGAATAAAATGGATACATGTAAGGCATGTCGTGTTCAAAAGTCAAGCAAACAAACAAAATAAATAAAAATAGATTTATCCTCTGACTTGAAATGATTTTGTTACTAATGCACTAAATTTATTTTTAGTCAACTTGACTTCTGGCAAAGCAAACTGACTTTCGACTTTTGTCCTTTAAGTCACTGTCTCTGTCTCTCCCCCACTGTCTCTTACACTACGTTAGTAAGTGCAACAAGCCCAAGTCCTTTACTGCTAGCTTTGACATTATCGCACTCAATTTGCCAAATTGGTTTCTTTCACTACACGCTCGTTCACTTCAATCAAAATGCATTGAGTAGACAAATGAAATAACATGAATTGTGGTAAAAACTTTTCAAGTGGTCTGTTATTTCGACATCAGGTGCACTCACTATGTGTGCAGGCAGGCAGGCAGGCAAGACTCTGCTACTCTAATTGTGACTAAGAAATAGAAATAGAAAAATAATAATAAAAAATGCGTTGTAACTTTTGCTTTTCAAAGGCAAAGCATGTTATTGATGATCATGATGATGACGATGATGATGATGATGACTAACTGGCTTAAATGTCAGCCAGTGAAGACTAAGTGAAAATTTTTTGTCTCTGTGTCTGTGACTGCACTATGGCAAAGGCAAAGGCAAAGCCAAAGGCAAACAAAAAAACAAATTTCCACAGGTGGTTTGCGTTGGTAAAAGTGCGTCGAAGGCATCGAAGGCATACAGTCTTTCCCTAAGTTTATTGCACGGTTCTCAATCAGTCATCAGCACCGTAACTGTGCGCTAGTGTTGAGCAGCGACGACATTTTGTTTGCTATATGGCATGCAGCACTTGCGAGCACTTTGCTATTACGTCTGTTGACACATCCACTCAATAAATTCAATAAACGTTTTGAACAACGCGAAGTAAAAGCTTAGCAGGCAGAGAACAGAGAGCAGCCAAGCAGTCTGGCAAGAAGATAGACAGAGAGGCAGTGAGTCAGTCAGTCAGTCAGTCAGTCAGTCAGCCAAAGTTATAAACTTGGCGCCACACAATTTTTCAGCTGAGGCGTTCTATAAGACGACGCGACGGCGCGAGCAGCGGGCGTTAAAATGTGACGTGCTTGTTTTAGTGCTTTGATGGTTTGTTTGATTGCCTCTCGAATTTGTATTCCTTAGATCCGATTTAAGTTTTGAGTGGCATTAAAAGCATCAAAGCTAAGACGTATGACTTCTATGATTGCGCTCGGGTGACCTGTTGCTAACCTTTATGCCTGCCAAGGTAGCTCCGAGCGCTCTGTGACCGTTTGCTAGAGAAAATATTGAAATGCAGTTTTATTTTGTACTTTAATTTTGTGTAAAGTGTTAAGCGCATATTTTTATAATCTTATTCGTTCAAATGTTCTTTTAGTTATTTTTAAAGTTATCTCTAAAGTGTTTTGATCAAATCAAAGTTTTTTAAAAGCAGAATCTTCATAAAGGAGTTTATAAAAGATATCTAGGAATTCTTCGTAGTTAATGTGGCAAGGTTCAAAAACAAAAAAAAAGTGAGAGACGATTATATATTGAATATTCCCGGCATCACATAAGATGGTCTATCATTGAACTCAGTTTTCCTATGTGCATATAATGTGATATATAATATAAGGTTTTTTAAATAAAATGTTACAGATCTTGACCTAGAGCGAAGACAGCTGCCGGGATGACTGATGGATGAAACCACAAAATCCGCCAATTAAAAAAAGAAAACAGATCGTTATAAAAGTATCCATCCATAAATCTATTCTTTCATACCTTTGTCTTCTATCTACCTATCTATCTACCCATCCATTTATCTTTTCATCCTACTGTCTATTTATCGATCTATATTTTTCTATCTATCTAGCTATCTACATATCTAGTAGATATAATAATAGATAATATCTACCTCTCTATTTATCTATCTACATATCTATCTCTCTATCTATCTATCTAAATATCTGTCTTTCTATATGTCTATTTAACTTTCTATCTACATATCCATCTATATTTTATCTATCCTTTTAAAGCTCTCAAGACTGTGTTTTCTATTTTCCTTCTCTCTTAATCTTCGAAGCAGTCACTCGTGTGCATAAAATTTAATCTTCCGCTGCTACATCTCATTAATATAGATCGATTTCCGACTCTCATTATTGTTTATGCCTGCTGCCTGTTTGTTGTCTGTGTCATTTGCTAATAACTAACCAGAACAAATTTCTTGTCTACTTGTACGTTTTACACGCAGATATGTTGACAGCAGCTGACGACAGCATGTCCTAAGCCAACTTCATTGTCATCATATCATCATCATCATCATCATCAACACCATCAGCATGAGCAGCAAAAATTCCTGTATCTTCTTATTGCTTATTAGCAACAATTGCTGTTAACTTTCAAGCCAACATGAATTGTTACTCTTGTAGTTAAACTGAAACTTTTTTTTCTTTTTGCGGGATTGCGGCACAAAACGCAAAACTTTATACTCATATTTTTGGCTCAATTTTTCAATTTGGTATGAGTTGTATTTATGCTTTCAACACATTTACAAACACACACACACATACACAAAGATAGAAATTTTGTTTGCCAAATCAATAGCTCGATACAAGCATGGCACAGCCGTTCAGCTAATACAGCTGTCTCTCTCTCTCTCTCTCGGTCTCACTCGTTCGCTGTTTGCATCGAGCCGTGTCTTGTGTCTTGTCTTGGTGATTTGGGAAGTCATTTTTATGACGCAGCGCCATTATAAATTGTTATTCATGAGCGGATGCGGATATTGAAAACTTTTTTCATTCAATGCCTCATCTTGTCGCCTCATAAGACATTCGTTCGTTCGTTCGTTCATTCGTTTATTCGTTTGTCTTCTTCGTTTGCCTATCTTGTTGCTTTATTTTTCAATATACATACATATATGTTGTTGTTCTTTTACACCGATTTTTCTTTTATTTTTCAGTTTGTTTTTCCTTACCATTTTTTTTATATTATTATTATTTTTTTCACCATTTTTTTTTGGCTGTTGCGCGTGTTGTTTGGAAATTAGATTTGTGCACGTTTCTTGTTTTGTATTTCCGTTGTTAATTTTTTTTTTTCTCTCTTTTTGTTTTTCTTTTTTGCATTTTCTTCTAGCTCGGTTTGTTTTTTTTACTTCTCTACGCCGGCTTGTCATATTTTTTTCCAGTTTTTTTGCTTTATTTAAAATACAAAATGCTCGCGCCTTTTTTTCGTATTTCTATTCTTGTTCTTGTTCTTCTACACGACGCTTACTTGACTTGCTGACTGGCAAAGAGTTTCGCGGTCTCTTTACTTACATACTTCACACTTTTTTCTTGCATCTTTTCTTATTTCTTGTGGCTTTCGTCGACATGATTTGATTCTCTTTTATAGTTGAATTTGTCTGAAGTTGCATGAGTAGAAACTATAAATCTTTTAATATCAAAGCATGTTAACTTTAAATGTGGCAAAAAAAGCAAATAAAAATCTTGATCAGATTTAGTGATGCGAATTTAAGTGCATAGAATTTATCTAACATGGTCTATGCAGGCAATGAATGAGTTGAGCAAACAAATCAAGCACATATTGATTTGAAAACAAATCGAATTTGTTTTTAAGTCTTTTTTAAGACATTTTAAAAAATTTTTTTAACACTTCAGTATTTACAATTCCAATTATATGTTTTATTTTAGTTTAAAGTTTTAATACAAATTTTCTCAAAATGTCTCAAACTGTATCAAACTGTCGGAAATTGTCTCAAGTTATCTCAAATTGTCTCAAGTTGTCTTAAATTGTTTGAAACTATCGCAAATTTTCTCAAGTTATCTCAAATTGTCTTAAATTATCTCAAATTGTCTCAAGTTGTCTTAAATTGTCTGAAACTATCGCAAATTTTCTCAAGTTATCTCAAATTGTCTTAAATTGTCTCAAATGGTCTTAAATAGTCTCAAATGGTCTTAAATAGCCTCAAATTATTTGTTTTTGGCTTCTTTGAGCTCGTTTTGTTCACATGCTTTAAAAGTAAAAAGTATTTTAGAAGAGCAAAAGTCGAAAAAAAAAACAGACAATTTTTGAATATGCTAAAATTGTTAAAGGCAAAGCAATAAGAGAAGCATTCATCATCTGTCTAAAGAGCTATGAACTTTTAAGGGGTCTTAACTGCGTTGGGTTAAGACAACTGCAATTGTTGTTATTATTGTTGTTGTTGTGCATGTGTTTGTATGTGTGTGTGGACAAACTCTATTTTTGGTTTCGTCAATAGGATTGCACACATTTTCGTTCGCATTGCTTTTGCTTTGGTTGTTGGTGGTGTTGTTGTTGTTGTTGCCTAGCTGGCTGCCTGACTGCCTGGCATTGTTGTGACGCGTATGACGTTTGTTTTGTGCGCTGCTTTGCTCAGCGCGACGCCAGGTGACAAAGGCGATACTTTTTATTAAAATTTGCACTCAATTCGCTTTCGACAGTTGTTGTTGTTGCTGCCGTCGGTTTTATTTGTTTCGTTTGCTCGCTTCATTTCACGAGACGAACACCACAGGCACATATTTTTTACATTTTTTTTTTTGTGCTTGTTGTTTACTTAGCGACATTTCATGCCTGGTCCGGAATTTTGTGTTAGCTCTTCTTTATTATTATTTTTTTTTTGGTTTTTATTTATTTTTTTGTTGTTTGTTTGAAACGTGTGAAGCCAGAGAACAGAAACAAAAATTGCTAAAAAGAAAATAGTAAAATAAAAAAAACACAACAACAAAAAAAAAAGAAGAAGTCGAAAAAATAACCCACAAACGAGCAAAGTGTGCAAAATACAATAATAGATTTTGTTTTCGTCGCCGTTGCCATATCACAGCCAACGCCATTGTCATCGCCATCGCCATCGCCAACGCCATTGCCAGCAACAACGTAACAAACGTCGCCATCGCCCATGCCAACAACAAACGCATTGTTACTATCTACGTGCATGTGCGACTGTTGCTGTTGCTGTTGTTGTTGTTGTTGTTATTGTTTTTCGTTTCGTTTCGTTTTTAGTTAAAAGCCACAAAAATCGTGCGAAAAATAGCGTATGAAAAACAATGCTATATACGAAATCCAGTGTGAGATTTGTATGCGCGCCTTTGCGTATGCTACACAAAATATTTATCAAGCGAGGCATCAAAGCGTGCAATGGTTGAAGATAGTGTATAAGCCACAAATGAAAAAAATATAGAAAACAAATACACACCACAGTCATACACACACACACACACACACACACACACACACACACACACACACACACATACACCAACGACCCCCAACCAACAAAACAAACGAAGTCACATAAAAAATAGCAAAACTTTATAGTCGCCGGTCAGAAGTGAGAAAACACACAGGCACACACACACACACACACACACAGATACGTGCAAAAAGTAACAATAAAAGCGCAAAAGCGTGGGTTGAAAGGCGTTAAAGAAGCGTGCAAGAATCTCTTTTGGTTACCACTCACTGAAAAAAAAAACGTGTAAGAACAAATAAATAAGGCAAAAGCATAACAAATAACAAAATAAGCAAAAAAAAAAAAAAAAAGAGAATAGAATATTGCAAATAATAATGAATACGCAACGCCATTCGAATACAAATTTGCAAATAATTTGCATTTGAAATGTCGCCAATAAGCAACAACAAAAAAAGGAATAAAATAAAATAAAATAAAATGCAATTGAAATTTGTTTTGCATTAAGCTCAGCAAAGAATAATACAGAGCCCGAAGTCATGCGCAGCGCCACCATCATTAACACAGCCAAGCCGAAACCAACCACCTCACCAAAGTAAGGGGGGGTTTTAAACATGGCAAGACACACACGCAAACCAAGGCGAGCATTGGCTGAGCCAAACGAGAGGACCTTGCGAGCACTTCACCTTTTTTTTTATTTTTTTTATAACTCGTTAGCTTGATTTAAACGCATGCAAAAGTGCGTAACTAAAATATTTTACACGCTTAACGCAACTCAACAGAGGTAAAAATTCGCAAAAATTTCGCAACAAAAAAAAAAAAAGGAGGGCCGAAGAAGAAGAGAAGCTCTTAAATCAGAACGGTTCGGTGTAAGTCAACCGAATTTCATAAAAACTCAAGAGTAGAATAATTTAGTACATTAACTAGACACATTCACATAGCGTAACATAACAGTAATGTCACGTAAATAATGACGTAAGACAACGTTGGCTTTTATTTATGTTAGAAGCAAAAAAAAACTTCACAGCTTAGAACAAACACACCAAATGTTAACGTAAAGTAATACGTTAACGGAGATTGAGAAAACATAACGTAATTTGAGATGACGTAATGTCGAATAATGTTGTGAAACGTAAGCTAAAATAATCATAATCATATCATAAACGACATGATTCCAATCCGAAAAAAAACAACAACGCAATTATCCTTAGGAATGACGTCGCTATAGCCACAATCTCGGGTAAAAAGCTTAAAAATATTTTCACAAAATGGTGAAGTTTTAAAAATTAAAAAATGTTTTTTTACCTCTTTTTTTTACCTTCATGGATTTTTTCAAAATAGTAAAACTAATAATATTTCAATATCCGAAGTATCGGTCATAGAGGCAAGTATCAAGAAGATTCCCATTAATCCCGAAGTTAATCGGATGATTAGAACTGGAGATATCATGTCAACTAGGTCAAAAAAAGTAGTTGACATGATATCTCCAGAAAAATGGCTATAACTCCGAAAATACAACAAATTTTCGAAAATCCTTTTAGGCACATATTCTTAACGGTTTGGACCTTAAGATCATCTTAGACTGGTCATCAACTTAGACTTAGACCTCAAAGCAAAAAATTGTATAAACGTAAGGATAAATATTTCACTGACTAATTACACGTTAACAAACGTAAGGAAACGTAATGTAACGTAACACAATGTAACATAAGGTAAGTTGCGTAAGAAAAGAACAACTGTTGTTGTTGTTATTGTTGGCCTTAGCCGTCATTCAAAATGTTATACAAGTGAGCTCTACGCTGCTCTACCTCTCTCCCACCTACCGCACAATCCTGTCATCACAGCTGCCTGTGCACCCTTCTTGTTCAGTCTATAGTATTGCTTAATATGAAGGCGCGCACATGGCATATCGCTATATCCGTTACACAGCGCAATTAAAGTGATTTATGTGCCTGCATTAAAATCTGCAAAAGCACTTCATTATCGTCAGAAGCGAAATAAAAAACAAAAAAAGGCGGAAGAAAAAAATAACAACCGGAAAAACTTCAATGTACGCGCGCAGTTTTCAACACTCACTCACACACTCTCTCTCTCTCTATTTCGCTGGCTATCACTCTCTAACACTCGCTGGGTCTGTAGGAACTTCAGCTGCTGCTTCAGCTTGAGCCATTGGTAAGGACTTTGCCAACGGCTTGTGTTTTAAAGCGCTGCTCAATGCACAAAGCGTCAGGAAGCGTTTTGGTACAACAACGCTCAACTTTGACTCATTGCGTGTTTAGAAATTCAAAGAATTTTTCGGTACACAATTTTCTTGTTTCGACCCGGGGTTTTGCCCCTTTTTTTCGGTTTTTTGTTTTTGTTTTTTGTTGTTTTGTTTTTTTTTTCGTTATTGTTCGTGTGTCTGCTCACATTTTGATGCGTAAACATGCGATTAATAATGGGTAGGCAACACTCAAGCAAATCCTTTCCACACAGACACACATGCACAGAGGGCATACAAATTAAATATGCACGTCATGTTAACGTGGGCGTTACGCTTGTGACGATGGGCGTGTCGATGTATGTGAGTCATGACATGATGCCAAGAAGCGTTCAGCTACTCAAATGGTTTTTACAGCATATACGCTTCATTGTATGAGTACAGTTCAAGTATGTGTATGTGTGTGCGTTTGCTAAATAAATAGAAATATAAAAAATTAAATATATAGAAGCTACGAAAATTCTGTTTATATTACTGATATTTATAATTAAACATTTTATAATTTGTAGTTATTTACAGTTCTTGTTTGTCCAGAAAAACAAATAAACAAAATTTGCTTCATGCATGTTCGAAATAAAAGGTTATGCAAACATTTTTGCAACCATCATCACTATTAAGCGATCTTCATGAAGGGGTTTATTTTGTTTTCAATGTTGTAAATTATTTCCACAGTGCTTATCAACTCAAGAAGTCATCATTAATTTTTTAAATTAAAAATTAAAAGTCTAGACTAATAGAACGAAATTCAAGTGTTAGACTGCCGCATGTGCTGTATAGCTCTATGTAACTTAAGATTAGTTGTTCTTTTTATTTAATTTTTAAAAATTCTGAACTTTTAGCGCTCACTTAGCTTGTCTCATTAAAGCAAAGCTTATATTTTGTTATGCAAAAAAATATGGTAGACACTTTTGAACATTTCTGAAAATGTTAAGAAGCCATTTGCTTAAAACCAAAAAAACTTTTACTTATAATTTGTGTTTATTATTATTTTTTTTTTTTTTTATGTCCAACGTACTTAACTTCGCAACACTTCAAACGTCTGCTTGACGCTTGATCCATTCAACGACATTGCTTTTTTTGTGCTTGTTGTTGTTGCATTTGTTGTTGTTGTTGTTGTTGTTGACAGCGCATTAACCGCTTATCAAATATTTATTAAGTCATGGCACGCCGATCCATCTCGACGTCAGAACCGTCAACGTGCGCAAAAATCGCTTTTCACAACAGTTTCAATTCATTTCATTGATGATGAGTGCTAAAAACTTTTCCAATCAACTGTGCAATCCTTCTTGACTTGACTTGACTCGTCTTGAGGTTTTTTTTTCGCCCTTCTTTCTTTCTTAATATTTTTTTTCTTCTTCTTCGTCTTCTTAATTTTGCTCGTTTTTACTTCGATTTCGACAGTTTTCAACTCAACTCATCTCAATGAAAGTTTTTGTTGCTTGAGTATTTTTGTTGTTGTTCGTACTTACTGTGTTTGTTGTTGTTGTTGTTGTGCTGCGCGTACGCGTACAATGTTTGTCGCTAAAAAGCCAATTAAACGGGCCATTAAATTATTTCTCAATTTGCATATATTTCGTATATTTCGAGTCAATAAAATTTCACACCTGAATGCATACACGCACACGCTAAAGAGACACGACACGACAAGCCAGGGCTTGGTATATCTATATATCGAAGACAATATCAAGACGGCATTGATTTCATTGAGAGCTCTCCAAACAAAAAATAAAAAATAATAATAATAAAAAAAAAAAAAATATAAAAAAAAAACACTAAAAAGGAAACGCAAACAAAAGGCAAAACTCAAAACTGAAAACCCCAAAATAAATAACAGAAAAAAAAAAAAATTCCACATTTCTTTTTTTGCCTTTGGAAATTTTATATATAACGTACAATTGTTCTTGTTACTTTTTTTGTTATTTTTCTTTCTTTGTTTTTGTTTTGTTTTGATTTCATTTTGCCTTAAACTGCCGTTTTTCGTTCCACTTTTTATTTTCTTCTTCTTCGTTGCCAACATTTCTTTTGCACATTATTTTGTACAATTACTTTCAAATTGTTCTCTTCTGTTCTTTTCTGTTTTATTTCTGTTTTGGTTACGGTTTCCTTCAGGTTGTCTCCTGCCGCACGTCAATTTAAAAATATTTTATTATCGCTTTTTATGTACAAACTTCTTTTTAACAACTTCTATTGAAGAAGATTTACTTTTTTTTGTCTCTCACTTGAAAAGTCTCATTACACGCACAAATTGACAAGAGTCTTGCTGTTTTTTTTTTTTTATTTATATTTCATGATAGTCGCATGTGCAAAAAAAAAAAAAAACAAACAACAACTTGTTAAATTTTGTTCAGAATTTTGACAAAGGTTTGCTTTAGTAGAAGCTTGGCCAATGTAGTATGTTAAAGCGCCATCTAGCGCTAACTTTGCATTAGATAAGTAGTGCTAAAATACACCAAATAATTCTTAAATTAAATTAATTAAAATTAAATCAATGTAAAAGAAGCAATGAGTTTTTGAAATCATTTAAAAATTCATTAAAAAATAATATATTATGACCTATGTCCCAAAGGTGCTCAAACAACATACAACAACCTAGCATTAAACATGGCAAAGAAATGAGTTTAAAATTAAATTTACTGCCCCACTGTTGGCTGTATTGTATATTTTCGATTTTTGTAGTTACATTACGATATTTTTTTTGTATATTTTTTCTCTTTTATTTGCCAGCACTTTGTATTGTTGCTTTTACATGGCAGCCGTGCTTAGCAAGAACAACAAAAACACACGAAAAACTAATAAAGCGCTTTCAAACCGCAATCAAATCGCCTCAATCGCTACACACACACACAGAGAGATTAGCACGACCAAGCAAATAAGCAAAGCGAAACAAAGTGAAACAAATGAAAATGAAACAAATTGCAAGCGATTTTTTTTTAGTCGAATTGCATTGCCAAATTGTCAGCGAACATTGAACGAAAATGTATTTCACTTCATTTTATTTACTTTGGCAAACAATTTATAATTTTATATTTTTTTATACATCTTACATGCATACTACAAAGTTCCCCCCTCTTTGATTTTTCGTAAAATCCACATTTTTTTGACCGATTTTCTTGCTATAGTGTTCAACTATTTGAATAGGCGACGTCAGATCAATATGTTTTTGCAGATTGAGAGTATGCCACCCCCCACTATGTGTGCAGGGTATTATTATGTCGAGTATACTCGACTATACCGCGCTTAATGGTTTTTTCGTTGTTGTTGTTTTGCTTTTGTTGTGAAAATTTCTGGCGACTTTATTTTGAGCATGGCCGCAGCCACTGCATAGTGTTGGTCAATGTGTGTTTTAAAAGCAAAAAAAACAAAATAAATTCTAAAAAAAAATATTTTTGAAAAAAAACAATGTTTAATTTAAAAAAAAAAAATGCTTTAACAAAGTTGTTAAAATGTAATTAAATAAAAGACAAACTGACGGTTAGACAGAAGAAGGTCAGAGGGACAAATGAACGAACAGACAAACCACAAAAATAAAAAATAAATTAAAGAAACAACAACAAAACTTAAAAAAAAAAAACCATAAACAACAAACATGAAATAAAAATATTAAAAAAATAATAAAAATACCAAAAACATTTCGCAAATGTGCAAACACATGAAAACATTAAAAAAAAATAAACGCAAAAAAATGGGAAACAAAAGACAACTCAATTTTCGACCGCAAAATCAGCTTGACTCGCTTGCATTATTGTTGCCGTTGTTCAGCCATATTGACCGCTCGCGTTGCCCGCTTCCGGTGAAAGAAACAAGCGGCAACTGAGTGAGAGTGAGAGAGAAAGACAAACGCGATTTGAAATCGACAATTGTATGATTTTCTAAATGTGTGTGTGAGTATTGATAAAGTTCAAAAGTGAATGCGTTTTAGTTACACAAATTGCCAAACAAACAAAATCAGTAACGCAAACACACGAAGGCAGAGAAAAGGACGCACACATACACACATAGCGAGAGATAAACAAACAAAAAATAACCGTTACAGCAATAGAAACAGTAACAGAGAGAGTAATAGTAAATGTATGATAACAATACATGAAGAAATTCTCGCTAGCTAACCGCTAAAAAGTATGCTGCACAAAATAAACACTGAGCAACGAATTGTTAGTGAGCACAACACTAACAACAACAGCAGCAGCAACAGCAGCCATGCACGAATAACGGCACTGCAATTCTCGTAAATGTTTAAGAACTTTTTAGTTTCCGTTTCCGGTTTAGTGCTTCTTCGTTTGGTTTTCATTATCGCCATTGTTGCCGTTAGTCGAATACCTTCATTTTTATACACATTTTTTTTTTTTCTTATTACTTTTCATAAGTATATTTGGTTGTGAGCTCGAAATCTCTGAAAACAAATTTCTCCACAAAAACGACCATATTTCAAATCGCTATATGCCGGAAATCTCTTTTAAACGATTTGACACAGTTATGTAATCACTGCTATTCTTGTCGACGGTTTTTGCTGAATTCAACCTTAGCATACACAATATTAAAAGTTTAATAATTGATAAAATGAAATCTCCTGAATTATTGGTGGTGATTTGGAAACAATCATGCTCAAAACCAATTGCTGATTTTCACACATCTACTTATATTTTCATCTTATAAATAAACCGTTTTAAAGTACTTATAATCATGATATATTTAAGAGTATTTAGTGAGGAAGGCAACCCTATCAAATCTCTTGTTCCGAGTGTTGTGAAGTCTTAACTGTAACTTTATTATATTATATGAAATGTTTGATTTTTTTTCTATTATTGGTTAAATGTGTATCTTTTTAATGTATCTGTGCGCCCACTCATCCATGCATGTATCTATGTATCCGCATAGGTATTCGTGTGTGCTCACATTTTGTTTGCATTTATCATTTATTTCGCCAAATTTGACGCCATTTTTTCAGCTACCTGCGACAATACAAGATATCTGATCTCTCTTAAATAAACAACAAATACAATAATTTAAACTGTTCTATTGACATGACTTGCTCGATTGCTTTGTTACATAAGACATGAGTCTGTTTTTTTTCGTATTTTGTGTATTCTATTGTTTGTTTCAAAGCTGATTCCATTTGAAGCGATATTTTTACTTTACAACTTGTACAAAGAAATTCTGTGCATAAGCTTTAGTCATATGTCATTACCACTAAATGTGAGACAAATGCAATAACATCTTTCATAGACATATTATAATTGCAGGCAAAAGCAAATAAAACTGCTGCTAATTACAAGCGTAGCATTGCTTCTGTTATCAAATATTGTTGTAGCAACCTGAAACCATACATGGTTATTGGCAACCGACAAAAATGTCGACAAATTTCTAAAATTGTATAAAAAAAAAACTAAAACTACAAAAAAATATGCATTGTCCTTGTTGCAAGTCCTTTATGCATGCCAACAGACAGAAAATAAGCTAACGTTGACAATTGTGTGTGAGTTTCGTGTAATTGCTCGGCATGTCGACACTTGGCCGATTGGCCGATTGCTCGACACGAAAATCGATATATATATATATTTTTTTGCATTTTTATTAAACGTAAAGTTACAAACACACACACACACACACACACAGACAGACAGTCAGAGAAAAGGACACATGGTCATGCTTTTTAGATTGCCACGTTGGCCGCAACCGGAAACGTTGTCCAAAGCGGAAACGCATTTGAAATCGTATAAGCGCGTTTCATTTCTAGTTGTTTTTTTTTTTTTTGGTTGGCATTTGTTTTTGTTACTATTTTTTTCGTTGTTGTTTTGTAAGTTTATAAGCTTTTGTTATGTCTGTTCTCGCTATTGCTGTTCTTGTTGTTGTTTTTGTTGTTGTTGTTGGACAGTTAAGTACTTTTACGTTGCGCAGCGAACTATGCCGTAGTGAAGTGCCAGACAAGCACACACACACACACACTTACATACTTACATATATGTAAAGTAAAATACAGAAACAGACATTATATGCAACTTCCGTTTGCACTTGGCATTTCCGTTGTCATTGTTGTTGTTTATAATGTTGTTGTTGTTGTTGTTGTCCGCCAACGTTACCGCAGCTCACTTTACTTTACTTTACTTTACTTCGCCACAAACTCATTTCGCTTCATTGCATTTCATTTCATTGTTTTTGTTGTTTTTGTACTTTTTTGGGCAACAATTTCATTTCATTTGATTTGGTTGTTGCTGTTGTTGTTGTTATTGTTGTTTTTACCCATTGGTCAAACGTCACCAAGTTGCACTTGTAACGCATTAATTCCGCAGCGAGTTCAACTGCAGTCATGCAATACAGCTAAATGATTGTGTCATTCAATGTTGAGACAATCGGCACAGGACACACGACACAGGACACAGAACACAGGACACTCAGCTAAAGTACAAAGTACAGCAACATAGAGCACACATGCACACATACATACATACACGCCAATAGAAGCAAATCAAATCAAGTCTTTCACACACTCGGTACACTAACGAGCCAAAGTCTGTTTGAAAAAAAAAATAAAAAAGACAATACAACAACAAGACAGAAACAAATTGACTAACAGATTTTTTTTTTTTCGTTTTTGTTTTGTGCTCGCCGATTTAGGTGTGGTTGTGCACTCAATTACCGCCATTGACACTTTTGGCTTAGCTCAGCTCAGCTTAGGCGGCTCAATTGTAAGCAAACAGACGACTTCAAAGGCGTGACAGACATGCATTGATTTTGTATATAAACTGAAATTTATACAAATTTTAACAATATTCCAATGCATTAAAGATCTGTCACTGATACTAAAAGAAAGTTAAATAGAATTTCGAAAATGATATATGGTATGTATAAATAACGAGTATGTAATGTAGCTTGTAGCGTTTGTTCGCCTTTCGATTTTTTTTCGGCCTGAAAGTATGCAATAGTTTTTTTCTTTGAGTCTTAGTAGTAGGTTAGGTCCGGGTTACCGTGATAGTTAGAAAATGGGAGTATTTTTTTTTTTTTGGCAAACTTTATTTAGCTAAACGATAATTACAATAATATTCTGAATAATTTCCTGATGCCTCGGAGTTAAAGCATTTTCGACGTTTCGAGGCCGGAAAAGTTAAAAGCCAACCGGTTAACTTGGGCATAATTGGTCTTTCTTATGACTTGACGTTTTGAATGTGACATTTCCGAACGGATGTTAAAGAGAGATCCGAAGAGTCAAATGTCGCTAAGGTTACTTGCCAATGGACTTGCAAGCGATCTTCCCTTTTCGAATCACGCCGTCAACGAGTTCGGTCGCGTCAAGAGTAATTAATTAACTCTAAAATAAAAATTAAACACGCGTTGTTATAGTGCAAGTTGGCACCCGTTAATTAGCGCGTCGATTATTTTATACTAACTAAGACTGAAACACAAATACAGAATATATCCGCATAGCCGGATCAAAACTATAAAAAAAAAAATTAAAAATCAAATTTGGTTGCGAGCAGACAACTCGGCCTTTTCCTACCTGTCCGCAAACGACAGAAAAAAAAAAAAAAAAAACCCACACGCACTTCGCAACAAAGTGCATCGATATTTATTTTCGCCATCACACTACTTGCGAGCTAACAAGGTGTTCCCGGCGCATCCAGCCGCTTGGCGACGGTGGTAGTCGTGAAACGATTTGCCATTCGAGTCGACAAAATTGGGCTACTGAAACGTGCATCACGTTTTTCTCTAAGAAGTTGAGGTTCAAGACGACCCCGTGAAGAGCGAATAATCTTCTGGAAAAGATTAGTCGCCAGCAACCGATCTCATCCCCAAGGGGATATGCTTGCCTACGCCTGAGTAGGGTGTTCGATAAGAAGACAGCAGCAGAAGAAATTGACGTCACGTCTGGCAGAAGCAGTCTGAACGTGAGAACAACGGCTTGAGGGCGCTTCAAAGTATAGGAAAAAAACAGAAAAAATATGTTTGCAAGCCAGCAACTAAAAATTTGTTAAAGTGCTCTAGGTTCCAAAAGAAGCCAAACTATAATACAAATCTCTAATAAATTGTGAAAATGCGTTAATGCAGAGTAAAAAAAAAAAAATTAGATGTAATGTATGAGAAAAAATTACATTTAAGATAGAAGAAGAGAAGAAAAAAAAATGAAATAAAATTGTTATAAACCTCCAAATTAATTTTGTTAAAGTGATGCGTGCGGAAATGTTAGAAATTGAAAAACAAAATATTCGAATTTCGAGATAAAGTGAAGAGTCTTAGTCCCTAAGTAAAATAATAAAAAAAAAATGAAGCCAGAAAGAAAGTAAAATACCTACCAAAAAAAAAAAAAAAAGAAACCCCAACCCAGAAAAACGCATAAACTCAAATTCCTTTACATAAAAATAATATAAGTGAAAACAATAAATTAACTCCTAAACAGCAAACCATCAACATGCAACACAGCGAAAGATCTTTCCCCGTGGGAGCAGCAGATCGGTGAGTCAAAACCATGTCACTTATGTTTTTTTTTATTGTTTTATTTTGCCCAAACCGATTTGACCAATGAATTGGCAAATTAAACGCTTAAACATTTTAAAATTGAGTGCCTCTCGTGTTTAGCTTGTTTTGAATTATGCATTCATGAGCGCTTCTCGCTGAGTGAAAAAAAAAAAAAGAAAGAATAATACTTCATAAATAGAAAACAAAATAAAGAGATCGTGCACACGCACAATTGCAAGTGAGCGAAAGCCCTTACGGCCAAATGCACGTGGTCACGCGATCATTACTCTCTTTCCGATAACGAATGCAAACTTTCCAAACGCGAGAGATAATATGTTTATCACTTACTTTTTGTCCCCTTCGCGATTTCTTGCCTAAGCCAAGACCTTTGCGCTAATTTCGTTTTTTTTAAGGATATTTCTCTTCGAGATACTGATACTCTTAAAAAAAAAAAAAAAAAAAAAAAAAAAAAACCTTATATTAATATTAAATGATTTTTGTCATTTCTTACATTTCCCGCTCAAACACTAAAACATCACGCGATCGAATGCGCTTCTCGCTCTAACATAGTCTCATTAGTTTATGCATACGAATTGCCCGTATTGAATTTATGATGCTTACAATTTAATTTTGAATTTGTATTTTTTTTAAAATATTTTTATCTTTATATTCAATACTATTTCTATTATATATACATTTTTTTTTATGAATCCTTTGCTTTATGAAATTTTGTGTAGGCTAAGTAGAGTTCATTTTTAGCATAAGTTCAATTTGTATTTATTTTAGTAATGGAAACATTAAACACTTTTGAATTTGTACACGGTTTCGTTTCTTTTGATATGTGTTAAATTTTTCTTTCCTCCTGATCCAGTGCAGTGAAAACCACATGAGTAGGGCAACATGAAGTGTTAGGAGTTTTTTTGGGATCATTGGTAAAATTATTTTTTTTTTCCAAGCGGAGTCAATGATCATGGCAGGGTGGGCATTCGAGGTGCAATGTCAACATGCATCCTCCTTACTTCCTTTCGCAAGACTCCCTCAAACACGCCAGTCTCATCTATGTACCCTCCCCAATCCTCACTTTCCCATTTTTGCACGCAAATTAAAGTAATTATGCGTAGCAACAATGAGCTCTGAGTCAACACGGTGTTTTTCTTGTCAACCCACGACATTGCCGACGAGACAGAGCTGGATTGCAATTTGCGTGCCCGTGCCCCTGACTCTCCCCTACACCTGCTCACTTTTTTTGGCTAAGCCATTTCACGTTATATGTTACAAATTAATTATTTTTGGCGCCCAACGTGGGGCCCGATTGTGTAGAAAACAAAACGCTCATGACACCTTTGCATATTGACACATTTGTGGTCCAATTTTTTATTGTTTCGCATGGTTGAAGTGATAGCGACTATGCAGATGCAGATAGATTTAGATTATCATGGATGATGCAACCGTGATCTAACATCTGTTTAGCATAGAGTCGGTGTCATTTGATAGATTTGATTTTCATGGGGTCAACCTGTGAATCAACATCAAATAGGCAATGACTGTGCTATTGCTTTTGCGATGGTGAAATTTCTTTTGTTGAATTTGTTTAAGGACGTTCGTATAAGATTAGATACGATTTGTATGGCGTTCAAGCTATAGGTCGTCTACTTATATGGGTATCTAACGCAAGTTCAACCTATCTGCATTTATATGTAGAAGAATGCAGCTGATGTTGGTATTGAGGTGAATTGAATCATGACTGAGAGTCGAGGTTCAACGCTCAATTACGCGATTAGTTGCACTTCTTCACATATTTATGCTCTTCCATAAAAATACCCATTATATTTGATGTGAAGATCTAAAGTCTATGGCGCTCAGCTGTGATTTAGCTCACATGAAATATATTTGGACGTTTAACTTTCCATTTGTTTCCCTTTTTATATAGTATGTTAGGCGATTGATAGTACGTAAATCAGCGGACAGGTTAAGTTCGTTCATTGTTGCCCACTCATGTTGTGGATACTCGCATTGGATCAGGAAATTTATTATGAAATTCTGGTGTTGAACTTTGATTATTATTTTTTTTTTGCATTTGATATATAGATATCGTTATTGAATTTATTTTATTTTTTTTTTTCACTTTGCTTTGTGGCCTATTGAAACTTTTGGGTTTTATTTTTGCTTTATTTTAGTTTGATTTGCGTATAGGCAGTATTTGTTTTGATTCTTCAGTTCGTTAGTGGAGATATTGATTTTGTTTTGAGTTTGTAGTTTTGAATTTCGGCAATGGTACTCACGCACAGTACAGAGAATTTAGCTGCGGAAGACGTCGTTTCGGTGTCGTGCCTAATTTGTAGTGAAGTAATCGTCAATCAGACGCAGTTACTAAAAGCATCCTGTGGACATTGTTTTCATCGCGGTTGCTTTGCAACGGTAACGACAGGTCGTAAAGTTTGCCCAGTTTGCGGCGCAGATTTAGGAGCGTTGAGTGGTAGTTTGGGTTCCTTGCCAAATATTGCGGCAGCGCTTGAACAGCAAAGCACATCATCGACTAGGATGAATACAAGATCCACTACCAAGAAGCAAATGTCCGGAGGAGGACAGGTTACATCCAACACGCAGCCGACTGGAAGTCAAGTTCCAACTCAAGCGGCAGTAGGCGCAGATTTCAATATGCAGGCTGAGATGTTAGGTACATTGCTTGATGCTATGCATCGATTAGGTGACACTATGAGCAAAGGCTTTGAGAGCTTGAGCCAAAGGAATGGTTCCGCGTTTGGACAAGGCCAGGGTGTGGACCCGGTGTCTTTACCCAATCCAACGACATCAATTCAAGCGACGGATCAAAGAGCTCTGGAGCAGTTGCCGGAGATGCGGCCTAGTAATAGCTCTAGTAGTGAGCGTGAACCTTCTGTGGGTTTGTCGAATAGACAGTTGGCGTTTGAATTAACTCCGCAAGCAGACAAAGTAAGCCACATAATAAATAACTGGCGACTTAAGTTTAATGGAGGTTCAAATGGCATGACGGTTGCCAATTTTATTTATCGAGTTGAAGCATTGACAGCACAAACATTAGGTGGGAATCTTGACATTTTGTGTCGATATTCCAGTTTATTATTTGAAGGAAAAGCTTGTGAATGGTTCTGGCGTTTTCATAAGTCCGTCAGGGAAGTGCGTTGGGAAGATTTGAGAACAGCATTATTGTTATATTATCGCGATGCTCGAACTGATGTGGACTTTAGGGAGTTAATTCGAGACCGTAAACAAAAAACGAATGAGACTTTTGATAAGTTCCACGAGAGTGTTTTGGAACTCGCCGATCGGCTAGAGCAACCAATGAGCGACAAAGAATTTGTGGAGGTTCTAAGACGGAATCTTTTACCGGAGATACAACACGAAATTTTGAACTTGTCAATTAGTAGTGTATCTCAGCTGCGAGATGTCGTTAGGAAAAGAGAGCATTTTTTGCAGGACGTGAAGAAATCTTTTCAAGCAGGTCGTCCGAACGTAGCCAGAAAACCAATATCGGAATTGGTAGTAGATTCAGGTGAGTCTGACACGGAAATAGATGATGTAGCTGCATTGTCGTTGACGTGTTGGAACTGCAAATCCCTTGGTCATCGTTACCAAGATTGTGTCAGTGAGAGGCGTATATTCTGTTATGGGTGTGGCACACCTAATGTTTATAAGCCCTCCTGCAAGAAATGTGGCGATGCAAAAAACTCACAGACTCGTGCACCATTGAAAGGTGCACGCAAACAGTTCCGCACTCAGGGAACAAACACCGATTAATCGGTTCACAATCGCATTCTTTGAATGTCGATTGTTCTACTCGGATTGACAACACTCTATCAGTAGACACTTGTAGTTCTGATAGAATTCCAGGCAATGACGATATTTTGATTATTTCTCGCAAAGCGAAGAAAAAATCAATCCAACGGATTAATAATTTTTATAAAATGGTAAAAGCTGATAAGCATAAATTTGTTAGCAGCATTCTTGGCAAACCGAATGATAGTCGAATCTATCTCCAGGTAGATTTGTTAGGTCATACTGTCAGCGGTCTCTTAGATACGGGTGCGTCAATAACATGTGTTGGTGGAAATTTTGCACAACAGTTATTAAATGACCACGTTCCATTTAAGCTGATGAAGGCGTCAGTTAGCACAGCTGATGGTCAGTCACAGGCAATAGTAGGCAAAATAACGACAAGCATAACGTATGACTATCAGTCTGAACAGGTTGCGGTTTTCTTAGTGCCATCGCTTTCGCAAGATTTGTACTTAGGTATTGATTTTTGCAAAGCATTTAATTTATTTGAAAATTTAAGGAGAAGAGCTCAGTATAGCATCGCGTCAATAGGTACTCCAGATAGGCGTATGATCACTGACGATCAAGACAAAAGGTTGCAATGCGTAATTCGCCAGTTTCCTTCTTTTGCTCATAAAGGGCTAGGTAGGACAAATGTTTTGTCCCACGTAATTGATGTCGGAAGTTCCAAGCCAATTAAACAGCGACACTTTCCAGTTTCGCCAGCAATAGAAAATCTTATATATGGTGAATTGGATAGAATGTTGGAGTTAGGCGTGATAGAAGAATCGTCGAGTTCTTGGTCATCACCGGTAGTTCTGGTGCGTAAGCCCGGCAAGATACGTCTTTGTTTGGACAGTAGGAAGGTGAATGAGGTCACGGTGAAAGACGCATATCCCTTGCCTCATATTAACGGCATTTTGAGTCGTCTCCCAAGAGCAGAATTCATTTCCAGTTTGGATCTGAAAGATGCATTCTGGCAGATACCACTTGAGGTCGATTCTCGCGATAAGACAGCGTTTACAGTTCCAGGCAGGCCGTTGTATCACTTTAAAGTGATGCCGTTTGGGCTCTGTAACGCCCCACAAACTATGTGTCGTCTAATGGACAAAGTTATACCCCCCCATTTGCGCAATGAAGTATTCGTTTACTTAGATGATTTACTGATAGTATCTAGCACGTTTGAGAGACATTTAGAAGTTTTGTTGGAAGTAGCGAAGCATATAGAAAAGGCTGGTTTAACCATCAACGTCCAAAAAAGCAAGTTTTGTCTTGAAGAAGTAAAGTATCTAGGCCATGTGGTTGGCAAAGGATCAATCAAAACGGATCCAGACAAAATTGCAGCCATTGTTGACTTCCCATCACCCCGATCTGTGCGTCAACTTAGACGTTTTCTTGGGATGACGGGATGGTACCACAAATTTATTCGCAACTATGCAACGGTGGCAACACCTTTGACAGACGCACTTAAATGTAGGAAAAGGTTTTTGTGGCCAAAAGAAGCGAATGGAGCTTTTGATCAGCTTAAGACACTTTTGTGCTCAGCTCCAGTTCTTCAGAGTCCGGATTTTTCTAAACCTTTTTTCATTCACTGTGACGCAAGTCATACAGGAGTTGGAGGAGTCCTGGTACAGTTGTCTGATGAAGGTGACGAAGTGCCTATAGCATTTATGTCCCGCAAATTAAATAAAGCGCAGCGCAACTATTCTGTAACAGAAAAGGAGTGTCTTGCTGCTATTGTCAGTATAAAGAAGTTTAGAGCGTATGTCGAAGGTCATGATTTTACTGTCGTAACAGATCATGCATCTTTAAAATGGCTAATGTCTCAAAGCGATTTAAGTTCCCGCCTAGCGCGTTGGGCATTAAAACTTCAAGGATTTTCGTTTAAGATTGTGCACAGAAAAGGATCGCAAAACGTTGTACCGGATGCGTTATCCAGAGTGAATTGCGAAGATTTGTCGAGTTTAGGTGAAGCTAATTTTGTTGACTTGGAGTCAGCACATTTTCGTAGCGACGAATACGTTAGACTTGTTAAGGATTTTGAAAATAATTCAGCGCGGTTGCCTGATGTTAAGGTTTCGAATGGACTTTTGTATCGACGTACTGAACACGCAACTGGCGATCAAATATTTGACCACAACATTTGGAAGTTATGGATTCCAAAAAGTTTGATTCCGGACGTTCTTAAAATATGCCATGATAACCCGATGTCGTCACATTGTGGTATAGTGAAAACCATTGAGAAGATCAGGAGGCATTATTTTTGGCCGAATTTAGTAGTCGACGTTCGAAACTACGTGAACTCGTGTGAAGTTTGCAAATGCTCAAAACATCCAAACAAAATTCTTCGTCCGCCCATGGGCAAATCGAAAGAGTCTGTTAGGGTGTTTCAGAAATTGTTTATAGACTTTTTAGGTCCATACCCTAGGTCGAAGTCAGGGCATGTTGGAATATTCATAGTACTGGATCATTTCACCAAATTCCCATTTTTAAAGCCAGTGAAGAAATTAACTACGGATGCCATAGGTCAATATGTTGAAGAGCTGTTTCACTGCTTCGGTGTACCAGAATGTATAGTTTCGGACAACGGAGTCCAGTTTAAATCAAAGAATTTCAACGATTTGTTGCAACATTATGGTGTAAAGCACGTATATACTGCCCTGTATTCACCCCAGGCCAATGCAGCTGAACGTGTAAACCGGTCAGTAATTGCTGCTATTAAATCATTTGTCTCACCAGATCAGACAAACTGGGATGAGAATCTGAGCCATATTTGTTGTGCCTTGCGTTCCTCTTTACATACTAGCATAGGTACAACTCCTTATTTTCTTGCTTTCGGTCAGCAGATGGTCACCAATGGTGAAACTTATGCGTTGCTTCGGAATTTAGATTTGCTAGAAGATCGCGAAGTGCGTTTCGATAGAACCGACTCGCTGGAAATAATGCGCGAAAAAGCTATAAGAGTTATGAAGTCGCAGCAGGAGAGGAACGAAAAATCGTACAACTTAAGAAGTCGTGAGGTTTCGTATTTGGTTGGACAAGAGGTGTATCGAAGAAATTTTCAGCAGAGCAACTTTGCAAAAGGTTTCAACGCCAAACTAGCTCCTGCGTTTATCAAATGTCGTATTAAAGCCAAACTTAGCAACAGTCTGTACGAGCTGGAAGACTTACAAGGACGGCCTATTGGCAAATACCACGCAAAGGATCTAAAGCAATAAGTTTGACGCTTCAAGCTGGATCAGAATTTGCGTTTCGTTTCCCTCACCCCAATTCTGATTTTGGCAGGGGGGAATTTGTAATGTAGCTTGTAGCGTTTGTTCGCCTTTCGATTTTTTTTCGGCCTGAAAGTATGCAATAGTTTTTTTCTTTGAGTCTTAGTAGTAGGTTAGGTCCGGGTTACCGTGATAGTTAGAAAATGGGAGTATTTTTTTTTTTTTGGCAAACTTTATTTAGCTAAACGATAATTACAATAATATTCTGAATAATTTCCTGATGCCTCGGAGTTAAAGCATTTTCGACGTTTCGAGGCCGGAAAAGTTAAAAGCCAACCGGTTAACTTGGGCATAATTGGTCTTTCTTATGACTTGACGTTTTGAATGTGACATTTCCGAACGGATGTTAAAGAGAGATCCGAAGAGTCAAATGTCGCTAAGGTTACTTGCCAATGGACTTGCAAGCGATCTTCCCTTTTCGAATCACGCCGTCAACGAGTTCGGTCGCGTCAAGAGTAATTAATTAACTCTAAAATAAAAATTAAACACGCGTTGTTATAGTGCAAGTTGGCACCCGTTAATTAGCGCGTCGATTATTTTATACTAACTAAGACTGAAACACAAATACAGAATATATCCGCATAGCCGGATCAAAACTATAAAAAAAAAAATTAAAAATCAAATTTGGTTGCGAGCAGACAACTCGGCCTTTTCCTACCTGTCCGCAAACGACAGAAAAAAAAAAAAAAAAAACCCACACGCACTTCGCAACAAAGTGCATCGATATTTATTTTCGCCATCACACTACTTGCGAGCTAACAAGGTGTTCCCGGCGCATCCAGCCGCTTGGCGACGGTGGTAGTCGTGAAACGATTTGCCATTCGAGTCGACAAAATTGGGCTACTGAAACGTGCATCACGTTTTTCTCTAAGAAGTTGAGGTTCAAGACGACCCCGTGAAGAGCGAATAATCTTCTGGAAAAGATTAGTCGCCAGCAACCGATCTCATCCCCAAGGGGATATGCTTGCCTACGCCTGAGTAGGGTGTTCGATAAGAAGACAGCAGCAGAAGAAATTGACGTCACGTCTGGCAGAAGCAGTCTGAACGTGAGAACAACGGCTTGAGGGCGCTTCAAAGTATAGGAAAAAAACAGAAAAAATATGTTTGCAAGCCAGCAACTAAAAATTTGTTAAAGTGCTCTAGGTTCCAAAAGAAGCCAAACTATAATACAAATCTCTAATAAATTGTGAAAATGCGTTAATGCAGAGTAAAAAAAAAAAAATTAGATGTAATGTATGAGAAAAAATTACATTTAAGATAGAAGAAGAGAAGAAAAAAAAATGAAATAAAATTGTTATAAACCTCCAAATTAATTTTGTTAAAGTGATGCGTGCGGAAATGTTAGAAATTGAAAAACAAAATATTCGAATTTCGAGATAAAGTGAAGAGTCTTAGTCCCTAAGTAAAATAATAAAAAAAAAATGAAGCCAGAAAGAAAGTAAAATACCTACCAAAAAAAAAAAAAAAAGAAACCCCAACCCAGAAAAACGCATAAACTCAAATTCCTTTACATAAAAATAATATAAGTGAAAACAATAAATTAACTCCTAAACAGCAAACCATCAACATGCAACACAGCGAAAGATCTTTCCCCGTGGGAGCAGCAGATCGGTGAGTCAAAACCATGTCACTTATGTTTTTTTTTATTGTTTTATTTTGCCCAAACCGATTTGACCAATGAATTGGCAAATTAAACGCTTAAACATTTTAAAATTGAGTGCCTCTCGTGTTTAGCTTGTTTTGAATTATGCATTCATGAGCGCTTCTCGCTGAGTGAAAAAAAAAAAAAGAAAGAATAATACTTCATAAATAGAAAACAAAATAAAGAGATCGTGCACACGCACAATTGCAAGTGAGCGAAAGCCCTTACGGCCAAATGCACGTGGTCACGCGATCATTACTCTCTTTCCGATAACGAATGCAAACTTTCCAAACGCGAGAGATAATATGTTTATCACTTACTTTTTGTCCCCTTCGCGATTTCTTGCCTAAGCCAAGACCTTTGCGCTAATTTCGTTTTTTTTAAGGATATTTCTCTTCGAGATACTGATACTCTTAAAAAAAAAAAAAAAAAAAAAAAAAAAAAAAACCTTATATTAATATTAAATGATTTTTGTCATTTCTTACATTTCCCGCTCAAACACTAAAACATCACGCGATCGAATGCGCTTCTCGCTCTAACATAGTCTCATTAGTTTATGCATACGAATTGCCCGTATTGAATTTATGATGCTTACAATTTAATTTTGAATTTGTATTTTTTTTAAAATATTTTTATCTTTATATTCAATACTATTTCTATTATATATACATTTTTTTTTATGAATCCTTTGCTTTATGAAATTTTGTGTAGGCTAAGTAGAGTTCATTTTTAGCATAAGTTCAATTTGTATTTATTTTAGTAATGGAAACATTAAACACTTTTGAATTTGTACACGGTTTCGTTTCTTTTGATATGTGTTAAATTTTTCTTTCCTCCTGATCCAGTGCAGTGAAAACCACATGAGTAGGGCAACATGAAGTGTTAGGAGTTTTTTTGGGATCATTGGTAAAATTATTTTTTTTTTCCAAGCGGAGTCAATGATCATGGCAGGGTGGGCATTCGAGGTGCAATGTCAACATGCATCCTCCTTACTTCCTTTCGCAAGACTCCCTCAAACACGCCAGTCTCATCTATGTACCCTCCCCAATCCTCACTTTCCCATTTTTGCACGCAAATTAAAGTAATTATGCGTAGCAACAATGAGCTCTGAGTCAACACGGTGTTTTTCTTGTCAACCCACGACATTGCCGACGAGACAGAGCTGGATTGCAATTTGCGTGCCCGTGCCCCTGACTCTCCCCTACACCTGCTCACTTTTTTTGGCTAAGCCATTTCACGTTATATGTTACAAGTAAGGATGCTATCTTCAGCCTCACAGGTACCAGTTCCAGTTGTCCAGTTTTCCTACAGAGGCACAACTATAGAATACAACATAGATCCCTGCTTCGGTGCTAAAATGCTTTAGAAATATTTGAAAGGTTGATGTATTGAAATAGCAAATCACTATTGTTTGAATTGTTTCAAACAAACTCAAATACTTTTCAGACCACACGTAGCTTTTAAAAACGATTTACAATATTTAAAAGCACATTTAAGCCAACTTGACTTGCATTTGAACGAGAAGTTTATCTCAAAAGCTTTACACAGGCAAAGCCATAAAAAGCAATGCCAAAGCAAATAAATCGATTGAAGAATTAATACATGAGCTTATTTCAAGACACGACAAACTCATCTAAATTTTAGGCTTTCAAGACTCTTATGAAATCAAAGTATTTTGCCGAACCATAAATCATTGCTCAACAATACTGCCTTGAAATTCTCACACACAAAGGTGAAGTTATTTTAGAGTCTGGTTAGGCTGAAAATACTTCATTGTTTACATGCTCGAATAACTCATTGATGAACGTTTGGCAAATTATTTTGTATTGTGGCAATATAACAAAAGTAGACATGTTAATTAAATGCCGTAAACAAGCTGAAACTACTTAATCTTTAACATAGCGCAATAACACAAGCCTAAAAGCATGCAACACATATTTTTTTTGTGCACGTTGCCAAGGCAAGCAATTTAAAACAATGAACAAACAACAATTTCATACTTGAAATACACTTATGCAATAACTAATGAATATATAATGAAGTCACACACACACACACACGCACATACACAAAGTGAGAGAGTGTGTAAGGTTATATTGTAGTAAATAACTTTATTTGATTTATGCAACAGTAAAGGTCAAGTTCCAAATGAGACAAGTTGTGTCTGTGTGTGTGTTATGTTGAGTTCAGTTCAGTTGAGTTGAGCTGAGCTAAACTGAATAGAGTTGTGCTTAGTTGAACGCAAATTAAACCGAACAAAGGTGTTTGTATCCCAAAAGATTTTTCACAAATATTTATTATACTCAGTCTACAAATTTAACAAGTTATTTATGAAGTTTGCTCTTTCTCTCTCACTCTTGACATCGGAGGTTATGTATACGTGCGTGCAACATGATGTGTTGGTCACTTGTATAATTTGACCTCTTCAAATATGCATGAGTGACATATTTCTATATATGTATCTATACATATTTGGTTACTACATATGTTTTTAACGTGTTTTAATTAGTTCGAATGAGTTCATGAACAAATGTTTCAAAAATTTGAACTCTCGCACACACAGGTTTGTAATAATGTGTAGGGAGAGCATGTAAAGTGTCATGAAATTTGCATGGAATGCAATATATGAGTCAAGTCATGCGAAAATAGTTTTGTATGTGTGTGTGTGTGTGTGTCTGTTCATATTACGCGTTTTCAAATAAATTTTCGAGCCAAAATTAACCCAACATGAGTTATGACTTTCCACACACGGCCGAACGTTGAATTTTGGCCTTGCTACTTTTACAACTTCTCTTCATTTCGAATCACAATTCACAATTCAACACACTGCCCTACATACTTCCAACCAACCATCCATACCCTGGGCAGTCATTCACACCGCAACCACCCACAAATAATGAGTCTCACAAATCAACACCTTTTTGTGCTGTCATTAGTGTCGCCGCGCACGACATGAACACCAACGAAAGTGTGAGTGAGTGAGTGAGTGAGTGACTGACTGAGTGAGTGAGAGAGGCCACTTTTGAAAACCGTTGTCCTTTAACAACATTCAACATCAAGCATCAAATGAGTCTGACTGACCATTTGCGCCTATTTGATGTTGCTTGTTGCTCTTGTGTTTTCTCATGCCGTCGATGGTGTTGCTGCTCTTGCTGCTGTTGCTGTTGTTGTTAATGGTGTTGTTCTTAACAAGGATAGATGCTTTGGCAATCGTTCGTTTTCGTGCACATGACTGTTGCTTTAATGAAATGACTGAATGCATGAATGAATGAATAAATGAACGGTCATTCGCATCAGCGTTCGTCCTTTTTATGGTATTTGTACTCTTCACGCATGTGAGTAGTATTATAAGTTTGTGCTGAAGTTTGTAACACTTAGAAATATTCACTTACGACTACATAAAGTATATATATTCTTGATCAAGACGATAAGACGAGTTGATTAAGTCATGTCCGTCAGTCTGTATATATACAATCTCCTCCCACAGTTTTGAAGATATCGAGCTGAAATTTTGCACACAGTCTTCTTTTTTGTGCGATCAACTCATTTGTCGGAACCGGCCATATCGGATTACTGGAACTGGTAGCCCCCATACGAAATGAAGAAGAAAAACAAGTTTGAGTCGTCTTATAGAAAACTTTGGAAGATAGAGGGCTGAAATTTCAAACATAGTAGTTTTACACAGTCCGATACAATGCCTGAAAGTTTCATTGAGATCGGACAACTGGAACTGGTACCTGCCATACAAAATTAAGAAGAGGAAGAGAACCACGATTCACGTCGTTGTATGGAAAACTTTTTTGTTTCTTAATCAATTGACTTGAAACTTACACTTATGTTTTTAGGGAAGCATGAAAACTATTTTCACCAAAAACTGGGCATGGTTACGCCCACTTCTAGCAAAAATCAATAATTTGCATATCTCCGGTACCAAGCGAGCAAAAACAATGAAAATTGGTATATAGGCTAATTAGATGAGGAAACAATATATTCAGTCAAAAAAATGAACGTGGCACAAGAAATGGCGTGAAGAGTATCTAAGCTACAGACTTGCTGAAGTTAGCGTCCTTACTAGTTTTTTTGTCATTTTTTGAACGCATGTCTAAGCTGTTACTTACATATTTGTAAGATTTTGTATACTTTCTTTTACGTTTCACGCTAACGCTCGCCTGCATAATAATTTTTCAGCTCAGTGAAGCACAACACAACACAACAGAACAGAACACACTCAACAAATGTATAAACGCATAACTTTTGCCCAGATTAATTGCCATTATAGTTAGGAAGCATTTTGAAAACATAGCAAGAAAATGTCCAAGAGCAAAGTTTAATAGGATACACACAAATTTGTGGCTAATAAAATAAAATAGTTTTTAATTACAATAAAGAAATTTTTGGTACAGAAAAGAGAAAAGCCTCACTAGTCTTCATGGATTGTGTGTTATAGGTGTGAGAAACATTTAAATAAAAGCGATTAAGTTGACCGAAGCGGAGAACACATAATAAAATCTTAGTTGAGCTTGTTATGTTGAAGATGTTGAGTCATATTTGTAAGAACACTATGGAGTTTCTAAACAAGCTTGACTTGCTTAATGACTTATTTAAATTTTGAAAATGAGCTTGAAGGCGTTCCAATAGAATCTCGCGAAATGTTACTAAGCTGAAGAAAGTTCGTCATGGCAAAACTTGGAATAACACTTGAGAATTATTTAAGATTCATAGATTAAAACTAACGTCGATGAAATAAAACACATGTCATCAATTGCAGAGATCCATCATATTCATGTCCAATTTGTGATCAAAATTTTAATTGAAAAAATTTATAAATATATGTATGTATATTTTTGCTAAAAATACATGCAGCGTCAGTTGTTGGCTTCTTTGTGTGTTGTTCGAAAAGTTCTGAAAGACTCTTGCCGCATCCTTCATTTGCTAAACTTTTCATACTGACGTCTCACATGGACAATTTAGCATGATCCTCCGGCTGCTCTCAACAGTCTGTTGGCCGTTATTATGCCTCTTTGCAGCACCCAACATGAGTAAACGACGCAAATATTTAAACATTTTTATTGGCATAGAACGATATTTCGATGCATGGATTAAGGTCAATGCATGCTGCAAACGCATATTGGATAATTGCTCCGATGTCATAGGTGACGCCGGGATCAAGACGTGCGTTTTCGGGCGGCTGCGACTGTGCGAAAGCGCCATGGAGGAAAAAGTTGAACAAATACGAAATAAAATGAAAGTTTATACTGATTTTATATTGACAATTTTATCAAATAAAAAAAGATATGTATATATGTATATAGAAAATAAATATTTGTATTGTTAAGGACTCCCGGCCACGCATATAGCTTCAGGTCGCACCTAGTCGCTTGTTGGGGTCACCTAAGATTGGCAATATGATTCATCTGCAATACACGTCCTCACAAGATTTTAATAGCATACTTTTTGGTGCGCATCTCAAAATTGTTTATGAAGAATTCTTATCTTTCTTTTGGTTTACTGTTTTCTGTCACTAATATAACATTTTGTTAGTCTGTAATTAACTATTTATTTATCTCTTGCCACAACAGACAATCAATCGCTATGCGTCATAAGGTATGCAACATTTCAATGGAAATGCAATACATTTGAAATGCAACAATGCAAAATAATTTAAAAAACATTTAATTTTTTTTTTTTTAATTATTATTTTGTTATTTTTTTTTCGCTTTTTTTTTAAATAAAGCAAGAGCGTGGCAAAGTCAGCGCACGAGTTTGCAACATAATATTTTTTTTTTTATTTCTCAAACATTGCTTGTTGTTGCTTTAAGTGTTTACTGTACACAAGGACGCTATAGTCGAGTATACTCGACAATATAATACCCTGCACAAGTCTAAAAAAAAATATTGCTCTGATGTCGCCTAGTCAAATTGGGTTAAAAACATCACTGAAACCCGTCAAAAAATGTGGAATTTATGAAAAATTTGAGTTTGTAGGTCTTTGAGGGGTAACTATCAAGTAGTGGGGAATTTTGTGGTATGCAGTTTTAAAGATATATATTTACAGAGTCCGTTTACAAAATTTGAGGTTCGTACATTCAATAGTTTTGGAGATATAGCAATTTATATAAAACAACTGGGGGAGGGGGGAAAATTGAGGCATGCAGTTTTATACTGAGTCTACGTACCAACTTTCATATTTCTATCTCTTTGGATGTTCGAGTTATAGCGCTTTGAAAAAGTGGGCGGTGCTGGATGGGCGGGAAGGAGTGGGCGTGGGCGTGGCACAAAACCGTTCAAACTTGATCTGGTGTCGAGCATCACGAGTCTACCCTCCAAATTTCAAGTCTCTAGCTATTATAGTTCCTAAGAACTATTGGTGAATACGGACGGACATGGCTTAATCAATTTCTCTTGTCGTCCTGATCAAGAATATATATACTTTATAGGGTCCCTCTGCCCTCCTTCTGTGCTTTATATACATTCCGCTCAAACAAACACAATATACCCCGACATACAGTATGTGTACAGGGTATAAAAAAAATTGTTGCAGAATTGCACGACGTACGCAAAATTTGTTGCCTTCGTGCCGAGCACAAATTTCGAAGCATTAAATTTATAATTTGGCAATAAATAAAATTTTTGTGCGTTTGCGTTGTGAAAATTTGTTTTATTTAATTTTTTTTTTTTCGATTCTTTTTTTTTTCTTGCGTTGCACAGCCAACTTTAGCAGCAATAATACGCTTGATTTCATTTAGGTACTATTTTTCTTGCGGCTTTTTTTTTATTTTTTTATTGTGAGCATGCCATAACAAGTTCATTTCGTACAAAACGAGTCCAATTGTTGTACACTTAAAGTGAAGTTCAAAATGGTTGCTCAGTACTTTTCAGTGCCAACTTCAGTTCGAGTTCGAGTTCAACACGGGCGCGTTTTGCATTTTATAGTCGTCGTTGTCGTCGTCATCATAGTCATCGTCATCATTGCGGTTGCTGTAGTTGCGCTGCCCTTGCTAAAATTTATGAGTGCTGACCAATTTAAATAGCCACGCGACCGTGGACACACCTGCGCATAATGCGGTTTCATACAATATACAATATAAAATTTCATTCATGATAAATGCGCGGCCGAATGCTTGAGCGAAATCGCTACAAATACAATGTTCTCCAATAACAACAATATCGTAGGATAACATGTACACAACAAAAACAACAATTTACCTCATATTTATTATACGCTCAAATACTTTGGCAGCAAATTTTAATTAAAAAACATAAACTGCGCACTTGCAACGTTTTTCAACTTGATTTACACCCATGACTGTACAAATTGGAATACTGCATGCAGTACTGCACAGTAGTCGGCGCAGATTAACACTGTTAGGTGTGAAATACAATAAAAACCAGTAAGGATGCTATCTTCAGTCTTGCAGAAGATTATATACACTTCACGTCCGTTTTTACAATGACATACATTTTGCTTCTCTTCCTGTTCTTTATTTTGTATGACTGGTGCCTACCAGTTCCAGTGATTCGATCTCAACGAAACATTCAGACATTTAGTCTGGGTACGTAAAACTACTAATGTTGAAATTTCAGCACTCTATCTTCCAAAATAAAAAAGTTTTCCATACCATCTAAGTTTTGAACATTTATCTTGTTCTTTACGTATGGGAGGTACTAGTTCCAGTGTCCCGATATTACTGGTTCCGACCAATGATTTGACCACACATTAGAGAAGACTGCCTGCAAAATTTCGATCGATATCTTCAAAATTGTGGAAGTAGATCGCATTTAGACAGACTCTTCATTTCGTCTTGATCAATATATACTTTGTATAGTCGGAAATGTATATTTCGATCTGTTACAAACTTCACAGCACAAAGTTATAATACTATTCACTGCGTGAAGAGTATAAAAAAAAGAAAACCATTGAAAATAGAAACAAAAAAATAGTTAAGTCGTTTGCATATATTTAGCATTATGCATAGGAACAAAACACTTGCCTAACATATACAACAGACAACAAAAGTAAACATGAGTGTAACGAGAAACTTGCAAAAAGCATAAACGACTGAATGACAAAAGGAAACTTTAATTTAAAAAGTTCTTAAATTTATGCCAGTTTACTTTGTTTACTTAACTTGATTCTGAGATTTATACAGAAAAAGTTTAACCAAAGTCTTTAACTCAAATTGTTTTGCGATATTTCATTTTGAGATTGATCTTAAGACTCGTTTATGCTTAACTTAAGAAATTATAGCTCTAATTGTCTGAAAACAATTGGTTGTATGGATTTTAAGACTAGATTAATCTTAAATTCAGACTTGAAATTAATAGACGAACATAAGACAATGCTTTGAACTTGGTATTAATATTGATATAGTCTTAACTTAAGACTTAGTATTAAGACAATCATAAGAGAGTCACAATATTGATCTTAAAAAAATATATGATTTTTTTTAAAGTAATTTTCGTCTATCGCTAAAATAAAATAGAAGTTTTTACGAAACATGTTGTGAAAAATATGCGTATATAATTTTAACACAGCAACAACTTCATTCAATTTGCAAACATTTCAATAAACTTAGTAACGAAAATAATTGTTAATTTTATTATAACAAAAACGTAACTAAAAATGAGTTTCCTAAAGTGAACCACAATAAAAACACGCATTTAAGCCAATACATTTATTATAATTAATTAATTTACCGACATTATTCTTCCTGCTTTGCACGCTTTTTCAGCTAATTTGCATAAAAAAATGCACGGTGGAAATGTTTAACAAAATTAAATGATTACATTAAAAATACACACAAAAACACACACACACATACTTAAATACTTACAATATAAAAGTGGACAGCTGGGCAAAAATTACCACAATCAAAAAAAAAAAAAAAAGCTCTATTTACATTGTTGTAATTGTGTTACTGTTGTTGCTGTGTATGCGGTTAGAAAAATCGACATACATACATGAATGTTGTATAACCCAATTGTGGGCATTTAACGCACCTATTAAAAATTACCACAATTCCGTATAGCCTAAAAGTATACAATAGCAAATAAATCAAATATGTAGGCAAAAAAGAAAAAAGAAATCAAAATCATTTTTAAACAAATTAAAACAAAAACGATTTTAGTACCAAAACTGTTAAAATTTTGTTTTGCTTTTGTGTGTGTTGTGCTACGTAAATTGCATATAATAAAATGCGTTGCATACTTATTGGCTGGAAGCGGTATTATATTTTAATGAGTTCATTTTTTTTTTTTTTTTTGCTTTTGTGTTGCGAGCGAATTAATAAGAACAATAAATAAAAAATCAAATAAAAAAAAACAGAAACCTTGGAGACATGTGCTATAAAAATGATGGCAATTTACAAATTCAAATAAAGAGCGCATTAATTGTATATTCTTGAACTGATGTTATATCTACTCTACAAAGAAAAAATGCTGAATATAGACCGAAACATATTCAAGTAATAAGCTTGCTTTAGAAATATGCTTCAATCAATATTTTTATTGGTTTATAGGTCTATGGTATTATAAGTCTCTTGAATTGAGATTCACGCTTCGACTTAGAGCATTTATCTAAATATTTAATCATAGAAACCTGCAGAAAGCATAACCAACTGTCGACATGGCTGATCTTTGTTTGTTTATTGTATTCGATATTGAAAAGTCATCTTAAACTCGCCAATCAAAACCACATTTGTCTGACGTTTTTCAATATGTTCATTATTATGGCTTTGTTATTGTCATTGTTGTTCCCTTTCATTTTCTCTATTTTTACTGTTATTGTCTCGTTTGCAAAAGTAGCTTCATATGAATGCCGCTTATGCGCTCATGTGTCTGTACATAACAAGTTGCATTTATACGCAAATTCACTGCTAAAACAGTAACACATTTTTAGTATATTTTTATTGTTTCGCTTGCAGACACAATAAAGACACCAACAACATAATAAAAACAAGCAAGGCTGTAGACAAAAGGGCAAATATTTTTCTTATTTTTTGTGTTGATTGACTTTAAGATTTTCAAGTCATTTCATTTATAAAAAAAAATATATTTATATACAAACAAAAGTAATCAATGCCTACGAAGTTCTTCGACTGCTGGCTAATCATTTGCTTTGCGTTTTGAACCTTCTTATTACCTTCAACGAAATAAATGACTTGTTGAACATTTGTAAAATGTTAAATGCATTAAAATGTTATAATCCTTTCGAAAATTTTATTTCAAAATATATATAAATTGCAAAGAATTTTTAAGTTAAGTTGTGCTTGTCACGTGTTAAGTTGTTGAATTTAATAATCATACGCCATGTTGGACACAGCGAAAATATACGCAAACACACAACAAAGGTGCTTCTCTCAGTGTGTGTGTGTGTTTGTTTGTTTGTTTATTTGTTTGTCAGTGTATATATGTACAAAACACTTAACGAAGAGCGTTAGCTTAGTGTATGAGCGTGTTTCATATGAGGCGACCAAATTATTTGTAAAGCATACAAGACTAACGCACGACGGCGACAACAACAAGAAGGCATTTGTTTACTAAACTCAACATACGAACACATAACAGTATAGAGATACATACATGCATACATATGCTTGCAGTCATCGTTTTTACTTAAATATTACACATACGCCTTGTAGTGCGTTACTTACTGCAGCTAAAGGCGAAGACTCAAATGAAATAAAAGCAAGGCAAGTTGAGTTGAGTTGAGTCGCCTGATGCTAACTACATGTGAATCAATGTATGCGTATTTGCCGGTATCTGTATCTGTATGTGTGTATGTCTATCTGTATGTACCTTAAGTTCGTACTTAGTTTAGGGTCTTTTTTTTCGTTGTTTATGTTGTTACTGTTGTCGTTACTACTGCTGTTGCTTCTTTTACTTTTGGTTAGAAAACAACATAAAATATACATATACATACACGCATACACACATACTTGTACAGTGTAGAAAATTTATGCTCTCTTTGGTATTAAGTTTATGAATAACGAGCACATGTACTACTATACTCAAAAGCTTACAAGAATTTATTTTTCCATAACAAACTTCACACACACACACGCACACACACATGAACGTGTTATATGCAATTGTGTGTTTAGTTGTATTTTTTTTTTTTTTTTTTGTTTGGTTGTCATTTTAATGGTTTTTCATGTTTGTCGTTCGTTCGTTTCTTCCTTCGTTTGTTTGAACTAATCGAGGTGTTAAAGTGTTGTTGTAGCGTAGCTTAATTTTAAGACTCCAATACCTTTGGACATGCAAAGAAATAACAAAATATTTTTAGTTTTAATTGTTTCTCTCGTTCACAATAAGAAGAACATTCAACCTATGTCAGCCGATAAGAAAATCAGCTTATGTTGATAGCTTGATACATAGACACAATAACAAGCGTAACATAGGCATAGTTAAATTAATTTAATGTTTATATGAACTTCAACAATGAATTGACAAATCAATCTAAAAAATACCCCAAAAAAATCTTCACAATTATTTGTGAGAATTCATTATTTCTTATATGCTTTAGCTGCACTTTAAAGCGCTAAGCAAATTATTCAAAGCACACGCACGTATTTTATTGTATCTGTTATGCAAATCTTAGAAATGCTTTGCCATTGATAATGATAACAAACCACAACACTTGGCAAGCTAAAAGAAAAAAACAGAAAAAGTTTAATCGCCAATGGGAAAACATTTCGCCTCGTGAGAGACTTGTCAACGCATATTGTTATTATTATTATGCATGACGTGAGCATGGATTCACGCCAAAAAAAAAATAAAAACAAAAAACAACATGTCTGAACATATGTACAAATATATATATGCGTGTATATATGTAAGTTACATATGTGCATAGGATCAAGTACTTACATATATCAACAATGTGTAAACATGCACGTAAAGTCAGATTTGATGTGTTTTTGAGACAATGTAACAATAAAAGACGAGTTATTTTGGCTTGTATATTTTTTTTTTATTTCGCTCTTGACTTGCTTAAGGTGCAATATATTGTAAGTTAATAGTTGAACATCAAAGTAAAGCAAAATCCATGATGACTCAACAAATGAAGTCATACTTATAGCTGTGAAATTGATCAAACAAACTATTTTATTTGTCAAGTCTTACACATATTTACTTCCTACAAGTCTTAGAATCAAATAAGATCGTTTTGTGTCTTAACAACTATTCTAGACGTCGTTCATAGCATTAAAAGATTATAAAAAATTTACTTTAATATATTCGTTTATATTCTTACAACCGTCTTAGTGAGTCACAAAGAGTCACACAATTAATTGAGTCACTGTGAGTCACAGGCATATTTTTACCTCTTTTGTAACTTTTACCAACTCTAACTAATATTTTTGCTTGTATTCTGACAACAGTCTTAGTGAGTCACAACGAGCCACAAGTTTAATATGCCATTTTGTGACCTATTGTTACTTTTAGTGATGCACAACGTTCAAGCTCAAATTGCCAACATCTTCAGACGTCTCTTAGACAACGACCATAATCGAGTAACAACCGTGACTGAACTGCAACCATGATTGTCTCACCACTTCAGCATATTATAAACAATAACAACAACAAATTCAAATGTGTGTAGGGTATACAAATTAGATTCAATTTCACCTTTTAACTTAAATCAAGTGCAAAACTTTGGAACATTTTTCTGGTTTTGTTTGGTTTATTTGTTATATCGCTTAGAGCATCTTAACCAAAAAGCAACAAAATTTAAAACAATTAATTATGAAACGCGCAAATAAAATTATGCATGCGCGAAAATCAAGACTTATACACCAAAAGCGAGACACACACACGCACATACACACAACAGCATTTTGGTAATTTTTTAAACAAACGCATATGTGTTTGTATGAAATATTCGTTGCTATTAACAATCTCTGCAAACGCGGTAAGCAGAAGAAAAAACAAAATGCCGCAAGCGAAATCAGGCCGTCATTGTTAGATGCTCGGCAATGGTAATCAAATGAGGTATGAGTCGTTGTTGACGAAATATGGCTGGAGGTTTGAGAAGCCACGCTAAGCCATTGTGGGAGCGAGTCAGTGTGCGAAAGCGCGCCAAACTTCAGCAACATTCGGATATAAACGTATTATTTATTTCCAAACTGAATGTTGCCTTTTAAGTGGCAATAAATCAAATTGCTATTCAACAAACACACACACAGACGTACATAGAAACCAACCAGACACACACACACACACAAAGAAAGACGACGACGAAGTTGCCAACTTACTTTCATATTTGACTTATTCATAAAGGCAAATAAGTATAAGAAGAAGAGCGCGTTGAAGGATAAAGTAGAAGCACAAAAAAAAAAAATCATTTTTATTTTTGTTTTTCTTTGTTTGTTTTACTCTTTTTTTGTCATACTCCTTTTTCGTGGCAATTCAGTTTGCAAGCATTTTGGTTAGCTTATTCAAAATGTAGGGTGCTCGATGCGTATGTATGTGTGTGTGTATAAATGTAATTGTTAGCAAACAGCTGGAGTAAGTGGCGCGCACACTTCATCGTCGCCTATATAAGTAACGCAACGCAACGCGTTGAGCACTCAACTCAACTCAAGTCGAGTTGAATTGAGTCAAGTTGAGTTGAATTGAGTAAAGTAGAGTCTACTTTTTGGGGCGTTACGTTGTCCTTGTTGTCGTCGTTGTCGTTGTCGTTGATGTTGTTCTGGCAGTTGTTCATGCTATTGTTTTTGTTGTCGTTGTAGTTGTAGTTACTGCCATTGCTACTGGCGCTGCCTTTGTTTGCTTAACGCTCCATAAGCTCTTAAGCTCATTTCGGTTGCGTTTTATTTGTAACTTGTGGTGAAACGAGTTTGAAATACACACACACACACATACACACAGACTAAAGCATTCTGTAAGCATGCAGAATATGCATACAGATACAAAACAAAAAAAAAAAAAACTAAAAAATTATTGTATATAAATAAATTTTGATAGAATTTAATTTTATTCGTTTGTACTTTTTCGTTCATTGTGTTAACATCCTTAATGCCATTACCCAAAAACAAAAAAAAAAAATTAAAATCTTACAAACCGTTATATATGTACATACATATGTGTATATAATGTGTTCTGCGACCTGAATAAGTGAAACTAATGTTGCTTCAATTTACCCTAAGACTTCTCCCCTTTTCACACAAGTAGTATCGGTTTGACATTTTCTTACTTTCCTTAGGGAACTTCCATAAATTACGTGAGGTTTTTTTTTAGAAATTATAGACCCCTCCCCTCTCACCGAGGTGAGATTTAGTGAGATTTTCAGGATTGCTTAAAATTTTGAAAAAGTTCACATAAGATGTTCGACGAACTGAACCTTCCCACCACTAATTTTATCTAACGTATTTTATGAACGTCCCCTTACTTATTTTATACCATACTCATACAAATTCTTTGCCTTTAAAAAAAATTTTCCTTGTTTTCATTATTCATTTATTATCCATTTATTCATTATTGAAAAAATGTTCTCGAAACATGTTTTTGTTCACAAAATAAAAAAAAAATATACCATAGAAGATAAATAAATACAATTAATTCTTCGTCTCAAGACAACGAACTCTTTGTTGATGAAGTATTTTCTTAGATTCATAAAAAATGTTTTATAGTGTGTTGTACAACAAGTTCACATAATGACGCTTATTGTCAGAAGATACAAGATACAACTTATGGTTATGACTTTGTTTAACATACATAACTTGATACTCGAAACAGTTACAGTTACAAAAAGCGATGCATGCCCATGTGCCCATTTAATAGCTATAACTTGTCAGCTTGAAGTTTATGTTAATACAGAGAAAACAAATTTCGCAACTTTACGCTCAGCAACAAAATCTATTTTCGAATTTTGCTGGTTGTTGTTATTGTTGTTGTTGTTGTAACTGATTGCGTTCCTATATCTTTCATCGCTTTATTGCGATTTGTACTTTTCTACTTTTAAGTTACAGTTTTCTTTGTTTGCTCTTTCATTTTGTAAACAATTTTTTTTTTTTTTTTTTGGGTTTGTTTTTTATTTTTTATTTTGTTTTGTTTCCGTTGATATTTTATATCAGTTTCTCTCTAGTTTGCTTTAAAGTTTTTTTTTCCGCCCACGTTTATTTTTTTTTTTTTTGTTTACCAGTTTTTTTTAAGTATTTATTTTTTTATATTTTCTTTCATTTTTGGAGTGCTCTGCTTGTCGTATATTCGTATATCACTTCAATCTTCGTTTACGTACAGTTTCATGCACATAAAGCATTTGGAGAACAATGGAGAACCAACAACAACAACAATAAACACAGGAACAAACACAACAATAACTACAGCGTGGAAATACATCCAGAACAGCCTGAAGAGTCGCGTAAAATATTCCATATACGAGTGAATATCTGTGCATAAATCGCTGTCGTTGTTTGTTGTTGTTGGAGTTGTTGCTGTTTCTGTTGTTGTTCCGTTGCTGTTCTTTATGCTGCTGCCATTTTTATTGTTGTTTGGATTTTGTTTTTTTGATTTTTTTTTTTTGCGTTTATTCCTTTACTCTTTGCTGGATTTCACATATTTGTCCAAATTCCTCAACATACACATTAGTTCTGTCAGATTTGTTCAGTTTATAAGTGTGTTGTGGCGCTTATTGATTTTGTGTTTGCCTTTCCTGCCTTTCTTGTTTTTTTTTTTTTTTTTGGTATATTTGTATTGGTATCTCGTGGCCGACTTTTAGGCTGTCACTTCTTCAAGCACATGAGTCTTGAGTGTTGCTTTATATGTATGTACAAGACTGTAAAAAGCAAACGGGAACAAAAAAAAAAAAATGTTATTTATTTTCAATGGCTCACGATCTTATAACATGTGAAGAGGCACTAACAGCTTTTTGGCATACACTTGTATGCTTAAAATAATATAAAAGTACAGCCTAAAAAGCCATTAACAAGTATACATTTGTCAGAAATGCTTTAAAGTTATGATGACGTTCTATGAGCCAAGGGATGCTATTTCTACTTTATATCTTCTTCGTTGAATTTTGCTATTACATATATACATTTGATTGTCTTTTTTATGCCTACTCATCGATTTATTTGGTCATGTCTCTAACTGCGTTTTTGATTCAAACACAACTTAAAGAGACAACCATGTACCTTGCCTGATTCTCCTGAATGCAAAATAATGTTATCCCGTACTCTTCGTTGGATTTCGGGACATGTTGAGAAGCTTGATCAGTTCTCTTGCCGCTCAGAATAAAACATTTCTTACTAATCACTGAGCCATGGCTACAAACAGGAGTCCAGATTTTCATATCTGACTGTAATAGTCATCAAGCAGTTCATAGCAACAACACGGCTATGCTTATAAGACACATCATAGATTTCTGTTTGTTGCTTACCTCGTATTTAGTCCAAATTCAACTGTAAAGTTGACTTATAAACTTTTTCATCTTTTTATTAGAATTCATAGGCCGAAAATTTTGTATTTTTTTTTTTATTAATGTCACATCAACATTTCGCTTCTGGCTTGGCTTTAAACTGTTGTCCTACACACATGAAAGCATTTCTGCACACAACTTGACATTGCATACTTTTAGGAAATATTTTGTTTTTGGCTTTTTTAATATTTTTATTATTTCATATTTTTCTTGTTACTGCCCGCTATCTAAATGGTCTCAACGAAAGCATTTAACTTTTCAACTAACCAACCAAAGTCAACAGCAAAAATTATTCAAACCTGAAAACAAAAAACGTTTAACTAAAAAAACAAAAACCAGAAAAAAGCACTTGACCGTTATTTTTTACGTAAAAAATATATATATATATTTTTATGTATGAAACATTTCATTTAACTGTCATCAGCAACAAGCCAAAACAACACCGTGTGCGAAAAAGAGATAGCACATAGCACGGCGTATGCCAGTAAGAGTAAGCGAGCTTATGAGCGAAAGAAAAATCTGAAAATATATTTTTCCAAATTCTTTCATAAAATGAAACAAAAACAAGAAACACAAAAAAAAAAAAAAAAAACAGTGAGGGAGCTATTTTCAGCTTTGCTGAATCTTTTATACTCTTGCAAGAATTTTCCAAATTATTCCTATTGGAAAATCTGTCGAATAGTTTTTCCAATAAGAATCATATAAGCTTATAGAGATAAGTTTCATCTGTTCAGTTTTCAGTGTCCCGATCAAGCTGCTTTCTACATATCAGCTGCCTGCAAGTATAAGAATATTTTCTGCGCTTAAATTTTTAGACTAACTTTAAAGCTCTAGGAAGAGTTCGATATGGCTATATGAACTCGTCTCGTCGTGCTGATCAAGCATATAGTCGGTGATGTTTCTCTCTCTGCGTTGCAAACTTCATGACAAAGTTAATATACTCTTTTTGCTAGAGTATAAAAATGGCGGCAACGTCATGACTGATTTTCTGTGCATTTAGTTGTGTGATAAAGGCTAAAAGTTTAGTTAACTCAACATGGTTGAGTGACTCGAGACGCGACTGCGTGTGTGTGTGTGTGTACAATCATTAGCATTTCATCTTATTTCACTCAAGCGTCCAGTCGTGCGTGCAACATTCACGACGAGACTGAAACTTAGCCTTCGCCTCAGGTTGAAAGGACATTCAGGCTTTCAACATGCTTCGTGCCGTTTCGTTTCGTTCTCGATGCTTTGCTGATTTCTACTCATGGTTTATACTTTACTTCACTTTACTTTACTTTAATGCTTGTTTGGTTAAGTTTCTCTTTTTAAGTCACCTTTGCTTTTATAATGCGCTCTACCTCTCCTCTTCTCCCTCACCAACTCACTCTTCATTTTTCCTTTGCCACATTGCTTATGTCTTGGTCGTTTCGCAAAGTTTCTCGCGTTTCCTGTTCCATTTATTTCTTCAACTTCCTTGCTCATCTCATGCGCTTCTCAGCCAAACATGTTTTTCTTTGGTTTTACATTTTTTTTTTTCCACAACATTTCTGTTAACTCGATCCTTTTACGTTTTACGTTACGTTACGTCTACGTCTTACAACATTTCCGCACCCTTCTGCCACTCGCCATTCACTACTCAACTCACCTTTTGGCATCTGTGCCTGTAAATTCGTCACCTTGTACTCCATCATACTCATGCCTCATGCCTCATTCTTCAGCCTTTTAATGCAACAGCAATTCAAGTTGAAGCAAATAAGGGACTTTCACTTTGATGGCATATTAATGACCTGAATGCGGAATGTATTCGCAGTTACAGTAATATCAGCAGCACAAAATACTAGTGTTAAAGATCAGAGCACACACAGTGTTGCCTGCAAAAAGTATCTGCAACGTGTAGTTTAGCTATGAGAAGAAAAAATGCAAAAAAAAATTGCAAAAAAAAGGAAAACAATTTTATTAGAATGCAAAGATAAAAGTGTGGAAATAACAAAAACAGAGAACATTTAAAATTATCTGCAAAAATAATCGTTAAAGCCAAAGCCATAACAACAACAACTACAACAAGTATTTAATACATTGATTTCGCTCTGCTGCCAACTGGCACAGAGATGCGCTTTATAAAAATTCATAGAAAAATAAATGTTATCTGATGCTGAGATGATGCATGATGATGATAATGATGATGGTGATGGCTGTTGCTTGTGATAAGCCAAAGTGGTTTGTTCAAAGACATTCTTTTTGTGCATACAATGTTTATTAAATAAATTGCATAGTATAAGGTAATTCAAGTGGTACTCATATTTGTTGCATATTGACTTTGATGTACTAAGGCAAGCGCGCAGCCACTTAAGGCACTCAAGGCCGCTAATTAGCCAAAGGATTTCGAAGGCTTTGCAATTGAATTGCGTGCGCTAGTTTAGCATTAGAAAATATATTTATATACAAGATTGTAAGAGCTTTTGCTGAGTACGCACTTAAGTACAAATGAACAGAAGTTTCAAACAAATTTAATAAAGTAAAAAAAAATCTAAACCTTTTACAAATAAACCAATATAAAAAAAATAAAAAAAAAAGAGAAAAAAAGTTAGCAACAAATTTATCTTTATTAGTTTTCTAAATTCGTGTGAATCAAAGTAAAAGATACAAGCCAAAAGTATAAAAAAAAAAAAAAATAATACGCACGAAGAATCAAACAAGCAAATTTATGTAACAAATCAAAGTAAATAAAATCAAATCAAATCAAAACAGTATAGAACCGAACAGCACAAAAAACAAACCTCACATGTATAAAAATTGTGTTTCGCCTCATTCGACATATGCATAAAAGCGCCAGAAGTCAACTGGGATTCATACATGATGCGAACGCTTCGAACGGGTTGGGCTCGGTTGGTCTGGTTTGGGTCACTCAACCGCTGAGAGTCTCAACGCGTCTTGTCTCATTTTGGGTTTATGCTCGAATACGAATTTGAATTGGTCTCTTGTTGTTGCTGCTGTTCTTATTGCTGTTGGTCATCAAACGTAACCAAATACGTAACTAAGACAAACAAAAAAAAAAAAAAAAATGGAATGATTGCGATTTTTGGGTCTATTTAAAGCCAAACTCATGGCATACTCAAGCGAATGAAAGTCGTACAAATAAGAAAAATCTCTCTCTCAAAAAAAAAAGGACAAAAAAAGTATCAATATAAAAAGAAAACAAAAACAAAAAATTGAAACTGTTGCAAAAAAAAAAGAAAACACGCAAAAACGGCACGTAGGATAGCGGGTATTTTGCGCTACAACACTCACACATACACTGACATACACGCACAGCAAAGTCAGTGAACCCTAAATTTTTTTCATTATGCGAGAACACATGGAAACGCATCAAAATCTTGTCACGCTTAAACGCATTTTTATGATTTTCCGACTTTCATGTACCGTCTTGTGTATATGTGTCTGCAAATTTTCGTCTTCTATTTTTGCCTTTTGCTTGCCACACACACACACATACTTTCCTTTTGCTTCATTGTTGTTGTACGCGTATCGACAAAAAAAAGTGCCAAAATTTGTGTATGCAAAACAGTCGAAATCGCCAAGCTTTACTTTACACACGCACACAATGAAATGTTTTTGCAACTGCCCTCAAACACACACACACACATGCTGTTCTCATCTTTTGCTTAGCATTTCATTTCTTTGCCTTCGCCTTTGACTTCGCCATTTCCGTTGTGTTTTTGTTTTCATTTTCATTTCTTTTTTTGTTTACATGATTTTAATTTCAACGCTTCGTCGTTTGGTCCGAAACACATTGCAACAGCAACAACAACAACATCAACAAGCAAGAGGGTCCAAGTAGAGCAAGTGATGTAAGAGAAGTTTTTTCATGGACAACATTTTCGATACGAGCACTTTTTTTGCTTCTCTCAGTTGTCATTGTTGTTATTGATGTTGTTGTTTTAGTTTTTTAGCATATTTTGTTTGTTTGTTGAATTGGTTGTTTTTTTTTTTTTGTTTTATGCTTTGTGCCAAAAGAAAATTTAATTTTCTACTTTGGAACTTTTTGCAGACCAAAAAAAAAACCGTTTGTCCGAACTCACAAATGCATTGACACTGAAAGTGAAACCATTTTTTTTTTATAACAATTACGGGTCTTTCAAATAAAAAAATCTTGAAATTTTTAGGTTAAAAAAATAATAACCCCAATCGAAAAACTGCATCGTATATATTGCTCCTAGAACGATAACATTTAATATAATCAATTGATCATATAATTTAATAATTAAATAAAAGCAAGCCAAGTGAGTTAAGAATATCGTTTGTTTCAATGATAAAAAATGTTGCTATGATTCTAATTTGTTTAATAAAAAATGTTATAAAACCACTGATGAATTCAACAATTCATCAACACTCGCCAAACAAGAATTTCTGCTTTATAAATTTTCCAACTTTTTATTAACATTCTGACATGATAATTTCTTGCAAAAAGACATAAACGACAAACACAAAAACAACCAGTAAGGATTGGAGTCGACAGTACTCGACTCCGATATACCCTGTACCTTTAATTTGTACCAACTGTTTGAAGGCGTTGCCCCGCCCACTTTTTAATCGAAACAGATTTCATTTTCATTCAATTCCATATATACCAATTTTTACTCTTTGAGACCAATTCGTTCAAGAGATATAACGGCATTCTACCATGGCTATATGTGGGCGTAGTCACGCCCATTTCACAATTGAATCTTGTTATACTTCATCCCAATATCATATATGCAAAGTTTCATTCTTGTAGGTTTTATGGTTCTTGAGATATAAGCGTTTCAAATTATTACTATATATGGGCGTGGCTACGCCCATTTTTTTAATGTATCTTCTTGGGGCTTGAGTCAGCTATATACACTCCAAATTTGGTGTGCCTATCTCTAAAGACAACCGAGATAAAACGACTTTTGTAAGTTTTTTCCCGAGGTTGCTCCAGTCATTTGCCCCTCACCCCTAAACTAAGTCAAAAAAGGGGGAAACAAAATAAACTTGATCTGCTGAAGGAATAACAGAATCGAACTGCGAAGAGCTTTTGCTCCTATCTATTATAGTTTCCGAGATCGACGCGTTCATACAGACGGACGGACAGACGGACGGACGGACAGACGGACAGACGGACATGGCTAAATCGACTTCTCTTTCGATACTGATCAAGAATATATATACTTTGTATAGTCGGAAATGTCTCCTTTAAGGTGTTACATACATTGTCGATGCGCACAAAACTAATATACCCTTGTACCATAAGGTACAGGGTATAAAAAGGAAGCACTTCAACATATTGAAAAATTTAACACATAAAGACAAAAAAAAAAAAAAATAAACAACTTCAAAAGGAAGTTGAGTTGTTTAGACAACATTCGATTTTTATCTGAGTAACGCGTAGGCCAGATAATAAACATAAACACTGCATAATAATCAAGCAAGCAGAGATCTTTTCTTATCTGCATAGCCAACATACAATCAGACTCAATGCCATTGCCATCACCGCCACCGACAACTCAAAGTAAAACAAAGTGAAGTAAAGTAAAGTAATAAAAGCAACAACGAAAAAAAAGATGAGAAAATTTCAAATTTTTTTTTTAAAGAAAACTTTCTCCTTAGCGACAAATAGCGAAAAAAAAAAACAATTGAAATCAACAACAACAAAATCTTGTTTTGAGTTACATTTGGTTTTTTTTTTTTTTTTTTGCCTAATGTTGGCCAACGGGCCAATAATGTAATTCAAGCTACCAAAGAAAAGCAAAAACAAAATTCGTTTATCATTTTCTATGAGTAGAATGAACGTCAACTACAACAACAACAACAACAACAACAACAACAACAACAACAATAAAAACATTGAAGCCGACTACTTTTTATTATTAGTAAATTTATGCAAATAATATAAATTCGCTCTAACTGAGCATGCAACATTCAATGACAATGCCAACAACAACAATAACAAAGCCTTCAAATTATTTGGGTAAAGCGATACATTGTTTTTGTTATTATGATTATTATAATTTTTTTTATTTTTTTTTTTGCTTTTGTCTCAAATTTTTTTGCAAACTAACTAACAAACTTACTTACTTAAACGAAATACGAGCCACGTCAGTCTTAGGCAACACAAATTGCAACAACAACAACATTACAACAATTTATCGACAAACGACACAGACTTCACTTCGACACAGACGACACTTCTTGACTTGACTTAACTCCTCTTGAGGACTAAGAAATGTTACTGTCAAACAGCTGTTTTCAATTGCTGCGCTCATCACGCAAATTATGATGGTACTGTCGATATCCGTAATGTTTTTTTGCCTAGTTTAGGACGAAAGTTTGTTAATACACCGCAAAAGTATGCAAAATATATGCAAATGTTGTCAAAATAATGAGAAAAGTCGGAATTTGAATGTATATGCTTTTGTTTTTTAATAAATGTTCAGCCTCACAACAAACCAACAAGCACTTGTGATGCGCATCGATGCGCTGAAATTCAAAGTAAATACAAAAAAAATTTCCTTGAAAACAGAAATTTCCCAGCAGTTCTTCGATCTAGTACAGAACTAAGGTCGGAACTAGTGTGAATGTAAATACTACTAGTGCCAGCTCAATCTACTCTCAACTGGTGAGTTTTACTAGGGGATGTCATAGGCAGGAGTCAATTGTCACAATTCTACCACTTCCGTCTAGTTACCGAACTAGTCCCGCCGGACCAGTTTTGGGTATACGAAAAAAAAAAAATGAAACCATCTTGAGTGACTGAGTAATAGTTTTTTTTAAGTGCCCTTTACACGGTCAAATTGCAGTATCAAGCATCGTCATAGTGTTAGTGAACTACTTGTGTGTGCGTCTCATATGCAATGCTTGATTCAAAATCAAAATAGTTTTTCATGCTCGCGAGTTCTGTCAATCGTTGCTTGACCGTGTACGTTGCAGCATACTGCAAAACTGTCTCGTTATATGTATATTTGATATATTAATATTAATAATCGTTTGAAAAGTTGGCTCAGAATTACTAAACATTGAACCATGTCTATAGATTTGAATATCGACTTGTGTTTCTACATTCTTTATGAGTATCTTCTTTGCTCATATCTAACAGCATCGTTGCATTTCTTGTAAATATTTTCATGCGTATATATGACAGAAAAAGAAAAAAAAAATCGCACAATAAACTGCGTGTAATTCAATAAAACAGTAAAATGTCTGAATTTTACCGTTAGCATGTTGCTATGCTATGCAATGCACGCTCACTGCGACTGTGACTCTGACTGAGACTGTGACTGTGACCCTTGTTAAATATTTATAGAAACATGTACGAATACCACTGCCACCCACCAGCACCAACACTTGACAAACCATGGCCATAACATTATGCTTTTGTGATTCTTTCGCATTCACTAACTTTAAAGTTATTGCAATATTTATGGATATTGATACAAGCGCAATACCAATAAAAGATGCCCCAACAACAAATGTTTTGCCTGGCACACCGTATCGCTCTGTCATACCAAATCTCACTGCCTTCGACTTTATAACCATTTTATAGCCGGAGTTGCTTTGAAGCCATCTTGGCTTTAGTTTGCAGTGAACTGCTAATTTAAGCATAACGACTTTAGTAATATATACATTGGTTTTTTCAGCTTTTTATTCTTTTTGTCTTACTCTTCGTTTCGTTCGGTCTTTTTTTTTATTTTTTATATATTTTATGCATAATTAAGCAGGACAAGAAGAGCAATCGGCAAACGTAGGCGAAAGTGGTTTGCAAATAGCTTTTAAAATGTTTCAATTTACATTTTCAATATGTGCTGCTCAGGCAGACATGTGCCAACGACATAAAAATATCAGACAAAACGCATCGAAATAAAAGCAAAACCTGCGACTAAGACCCTTTCTTTTAGTGGATTTAGTGCGTATATTAAAACAGAGAGAAAACATAAAAAAAAAACACAAAAAAACTGTATGTGAAATGAGAAAAGCAAAATTAAGTAGTAGTAGTAGATGTCAGAAAATGCAGGCTTCAAGACATCTTCACACACTATAATTCTATAACATATCAAAAGATCAACTGTTAAAACCAAAAAGAATTGATTTTATTTGAGTCTTCAACTTTGCGTATAGTGACAACTGAGATATTTTTTAATAAATGCTGAACAAAAAATTTCAAGAACAAAATTCGAATGTTAGACTATCGTATGTACAGTGTGACCTTGTGCAACATAGGAGTAACAAATGTATTTTTTTTCTATATTCTCTATTTCGTTTGAGAAATTTAAATTTCAGCAACCTTTTTATCCTTTATAAAGTGTAACAAACTGTTGGGTCAACTTAACTACTTAACAAATACTTTAATAAAACGTACAACATGGAAAAAAAAGGCAAATCGAAACGAAATGAAAGTGCAAAGGAAATCCTGAACAAAGTCAGGAAATGTTAAAGTCGTAAACAACATAACAGTCCACGAAGAAAGTACAAAAACTCAAACAAATATAAATACAGCCATATACATATAAGGCCGCAAGCATATACACATACATATATGTATGTATGTTTGCCTACAGCCGCTTCATTTTTTTCGCCAATATTTGTATGTGTGTGTCGGCAATAAACGCATTCTTTCCGATATGCCATAAAGGCCAATATGCGAAGCGTTGCGTTGTAGCAAATAAGTTTAGCTCATAAAATCTTATGAATTATATAAAGCTAACAACAAAACTCCAAAGTCTAACTAAAGGGGTTCGAAATAATACTCTAACACTAAGCAGACTAAGCACGCACTCACTCACGCACGCTTAGACACGCATCTAACCTACAATACATCAATGAAGCAAAGTCAGACAGCTTTTGCTAAGTACTTGAGTAAAGGACAATCAGGAGACAAAACATTCGGTCAGTTGGTCAGTCAGACAAGCTGCCGGTCAGCCTGACCAACTGACTGACTGACTGATGAAAGATTTTTCTATTTGTTACATACACTGTCAGTACTTAAGTTTGTAGTTGTTGCAGTATATGATGGCACTCCCCTTTGACCATGTCTACATACGCATAGACACTTTTGTGGTGTACTCAATATGAAATCACGCTTTACACATTGAACGTTCAAATCCGTCGGGAATGTGTTATATTGCAAAAAAAAAAAAAAAGAGAAAGCAGTGGACAATGAACATTTGAGTAGAATGACACACAAAAGTACATAGACACAAAATAGAACCAAAAGAAAAGACAAGGCAAGACAATGTTTACTGCTGTCGTTGCTAGTCTTTAATAGTCACGCATACACATATACATATACATATATAAGCTAACAATGTAACATACATGAATTTTTCGTCCTTTTGAGCCAACAATAAGACGACATACTTAAGTCATTTAGCAGTCGTAAAAAAAAGGTCGTTCACAAACGTTGAATGTGGCATTTTTGTGCTTTAAGCAGCCATGATCATAGCAATTTTATATTGTATATACCCCATTTTGCCCCTAAACCAACCAACCTATTAACCGGTTTGCCACCCACGACGTCATTTGCTTTTTGAAGTTTCAACATTATGAAAGACGAAAATATACTCATACATTCTATAAAAGTTGAAGCCTTTTTCCTGCCTGCCTGCCTGCCTGCCTGCCTAACTCTGACTCAACTTCCGTTGACGCTGTCATAGACTTAATAACTACAAAAAAAAGGGTTTACGTATTCATATTTCGCCCCCTTTTTTATGTGTGTGTGTGTGTATGTGTAAAAATATTTCATCATAGCAATTGAATTGGAAAATTATTTTATTGAGTTCTACTCTGTTGTCATACTCAAGCAGCCATTGTCGGTTCGTTGGTCGTCATCTTATTTATATATTAAGAATAATTACATCGTACAGTGACTTGCTCAAAGTTCCCTTTGAACTTTCAACTTTACTGTCCGTACATATTTGTATCTGTATCTTTTACCCCTATCTAATAAACCTGTTGAGACTGTCAATTTGCGTACGTTTGATGTTTCATGATTGCTGAATTGAACATATTATTGGCTGACTGTTGTTACCAAACAGAATTCTCTTTGCACATAGTTATTGCATAAGCAAAAAATCGCTCTCTAAGGCATATCTATGTGCGATAACTCTTGGGATTGGCGGCCAACTTAAATTTAAATAACAACAAAAATGTTGTAACAAAATTTCTGGCATCAGCTTAAAGTACATACTGAATGGCATTGTGATATGTAAGCAAGTCGGCATAGCCAAGAGAGTCATCGACAAAAATATATATAGTGAGGGACAGAAAGACATTTGATATTTGGTACAAATTTGTATGCCCTCGAGTATAACGTGTTAACGCGCATAAACACGTTGCGCTCATCTCGAGCGTAATCGACAGTTCATTGATGCTAAAACACAGTCGACAATGCCGAATTGAAATGTCTGAATGTAAATGTCTGCATGTGTGTGTGTGCGTGGCTACATGACAAAACTGACAGCAAAACATGCATGGCACACATGACAGCCAAATGCACGAAGCAATCAAAAGAAGCGAAAAAAAAACCAATGATGATGATGACCAAACTAAAAAAATAAGTAGTAAAAACAAAAAAAAAAAAAAAACAGTAAAGAATTACAGTCGAGAGTGCACGACTTCAACATACCCTGTACTTTTAATTTGTAATGACAGCCACGTCCACTTTTCAATCGATACAGATTTCCGTTCCATTCAATATCATATGTAGCAATTTTTACCTGTCTTATTTCGTGGGCGTGACCAATAGTATACACACTAAATTTCATTCCAATAACTTGTATGATTCAAGAGATATAATTTTTTACCCAAGGTTGCTCTAGACATTTGCCCTTCATCACTAAACTATATCAATAAGGAGAAAACCCAAATAAACCCGAATTGAATAGCAGAATAGTTTTTGAGATCTATGCGTTCATACAGATAGATGGATAGACAGACATGGCTGAAACGACTTCTCTTTCGATACTGATCAAGAATATATTTACTTTGTATAGTCGGAGATGTCTCTTTTTAGCAATATATTTTCGATGTGCACAAAACTAATATAGCGGTGAACCATAAGGTACAGGGTATACCGTAACAATGATAGACCAAAATCGACATTCAGTGAAGCCTGAGACAGCTCTTGATAATATCGATGATGTGTGGTGTTCAGTCAATTAGACATACTCCACTGAAATCTCACATCACAGACGCGTACATGCACAGCTGCCAAACATTTTCATTTTCATTTTTGTCTTTCATTTCATTATGTTGAGATATTGAATTTGCCTTTAGCGAATTGCCGTCTAAACAGTCTATTGTAGGAAATTGTGTTTTTTTTTTTTTTTGGCTATTCTCTTTTTTTTTTTTTCTTAGTTGGTCATGTTGTACAAGGTTAATGAGAATGTCAAAACGAGCTATTTATTTTTTATTAGCTGCTTTTGCTTTTTTTTTTATAGCCACCACTCATAGTGTGTCACTTTATATTTAAGTTTGTTAGAGATAAAAAAATACGAATTCATAAAGTACTTAAAGATACGATCAGGAGAAGATTTTTTGGAAACTAGCAGAGGTACCATGTTGCCATTGAAATTATCTAATGACAAATTAAACCTTGTCAAATGTCAAATCATATCAAAATTGCATATTGCATTTCTAGTAAAAATTTCAACAATTTTGCAACTTTTTAAAATTTTTTTGTCTTTTGCCTTTGTCCCAGGCATTTTTGCTTTTTAGTGTCTACTCAAGTTGAAGTAAAATATTTCATTTGAGAATTTGTACAACAGTTGCAGTTGTGCCGGCAAAATATCAAACACATTTTTTACATAGCGTAACCAATGATTCATGACTCACGCCGTTGGCTCACGGCAACTTAACGTTGCATACTTTTTGCCAGCATTATAATTTTTTTTTTTTTGGTTTTCGGTTTTTTGTTGTTATTTTATGGTGAACAATTTAATCTTGTTCTTCTGTTTTTTGTTGCATATTGCTTGTTTTTTTTTTTTTATTTGTATAGTTTATAGTTTGACTTAAAAATAAATTAAGTTTACGACTTTGTGCAACTTGGCTGACGCTTATTTTTATTTTTTACCGAAAGTTTATGTTTTTATCTCCCTTTTTTTTATTTCTACCATTTTCGTTGCTATCGCCGGATCATGCTCAATCGTCTTTTCTTGAAATTTATACAAAATTGTCTTTCATTTTGTTTACATTGCTTTGTGATAATCTCTATAAGTATTTTAAATTCAAGAAGACGCAATTTCCCACTCTCTATTTTCTCAATGTCAACTGGCTGGATGTGTTTTTATAGCGCCTTTTTTAACACATATACAGTTTTCAATTGTCTATACTTTTATTATGCTAAGTATTTAATATACAAAATATTACGTATACGTATATACAATAAAACAAACCATTTTTAAGTAAATAATCGACAATATGCGCCAGTAGTCACTCACGCACGTACGACACGACACACACACACACACACATGTAGCACCTGAGTTTGTTTTTGTTCTTGCTTTTGCTCTTGGTCTTGTTTCAACTTCAGTTGCTTGTTTGAGAAAGTTCATTAAGTGGATATTCCAAGCGATTGCCCGTGCACAAAAACAGCAAGAACAACAAAAATAATGATAATAACAACAACAACAACAATAACAACTTAATAAACACAGCATGCCAAAGACACAACAAAAAAAAAATTATTATTTGCATAACTCGCAGGCGCAGCCGGAAACAGTAAAGACACGCAAAACAAATACGCTTAATCCGCCAAAAGAGACTGAACCGTGGACAACTGATTATGTCCAAACGCACTCATTGTGCAAGTTTTTAATGATAATGATAATAATCATAATCATAATGCTTTTAATGTTTATTTAACATTTCACAAGCAGTGAGCAACAGCAACAGCAACGTTGATTATGTTGTTGTCGTTGCCGTTGACGACGACCATTTAAAAGGCAAACGAACGTATTGTATAAATTTCAGTATCTGTTGCGATTTCTGTTTACCAACATTGTTGACAAAACAAGCACACGCGCTCTATTCATGTTTATGCATGTTGGTGTCATTGCTAAAGACCGAAAGCCAATTGCTTGCAATCGGCAATCAGACAAGCCACGGAAATGCCACGCCAGTTGGCAATTGCGACGTATAAAAACACAAAAAATAACAAAAATTTAAAACATCAAAACAAATAGCAAAACAACGCAAATTCTACCTTTTTGAGAAAATAGAATCTTCAAATAAAAATCGCTGCATAAGCAAAGCGCAAAGCTTTAATAATAAATTTTGGTATTTTTTCTATTCTCTTTTTTTTTTGGTTAGATTTTTTTCATAGTCATCGAGTTGCCGTCAAATGTGTAACGCATTGATTGTCAATCAAGTGTTATTTGCTTATAAGCAATGTCAGCATGCCTAAAAGTAGGCTACTACCATATAACATGATTAATCTCATAGTGAATCGTTTGATTAAGTTAGACAAACAACACACTGTGTGTCAGACCAACGAAAATATAAAGCAAATAATAAAGTTACATATACGAATTAATACAGCTGGCAAAAAGTATGCTACAAAAAGACAAACAAGCTTAAAGTTAAACTGATCGTATATTTTTAGATGTCGTTATGTGAAAAAATTGCAAATTATCAACAACTTATTGCATACTTTAGCGTGACAAAGGCACCTCTGCAGCAAAAAGTTGAAAATTAGTGTGTAATTAACGTTGTTGCCTAAAAATAGACTTTAATTTGTACAAAATCTTCAGTTGTTTATTGAATTAAAATTGATTACCTGCTGACTAAATATAATAACAACATTTAAGATATGAAATCAACAACAATTTCTTATACATTAAACATAATAATAAGTCTGAGAAAAAGAACACTTTTTTGAATTTCAGACAACATTTTTGTACATAAAATTCAATTTAATACAGAAAATCAACAATTTCAACAAAAATTAGCCAGCTATGCAACAGAGGTTGCAGAAAGTGGGTAAGTCTATTGTAAATATGTACGTGAAGTGACTCTGAGGAAGGCATTCACAGAATGCCAACAGCCTAACTTAAATGCTTAGAGTATGTATTTGACTTTTTGCACTTGATGCCATGTCAAAATCTTATATGTATACTGAGTCAAACATGTACTTATGTATGGGCGCAGAGATTTTGGAAGCTGACAAGTTTTACATTTAAGTATAACGTAACTTTAGCCAGAAACTCTCGAAGCTTTGGCGCTATGCAACCATTGACCATTTGTGTACCAAGGTTGCATGGTAAATCATGCAAGGAGAATGACAGCAAGTTTATTAACCCTTAACGACATTTAAAAGCCGAAACAAGTCCCCAATAGCAACAACATCAACATCAAAGCAATGAAAATGCCTTTTAAATAAATTCAAAGCTATTTGCATATGAAATGGTGGCATAAATCACAAAAGCAAAGAGGTCAAGGATATATGTGCGTGCGTGCCATTGTATGTATGTGCGTGCGTGTGTATGTGTGAGCTGATGTATATGTGAAGACGAATTACATGAATACGTAAACACACATACAAATACGCTGTGTATGAAACCACACAAAAGGCGAAAGGTGTATTAATACGAGCATGTTGTCGTCGTCAACATCGTCAATGCCATTGTTATAGCTTGTATGCCTTTGCGAGGGTCAAATGATTACAAAAAAAAATAAGAAGACGCAAATTTTTTAAAAAACAGAACATGGTCATCAAAAATATTAGCAACAATTAATTATAAAAAAAATATATAATAAGAAGGAAGTAATATAAACAATTTGGTTTTCTGTTTTTTTCGCTCAAAATAAAACTCAGTTTTGAATGTTGAATTGTATTTTTTTTTAGACTTATTATTATTTAAAATTTCAAAAAACGATTTCGACAATGACTCATCAGCGAGGTTGCATTTTTTATCTGTAGGCAACCTTTTGAGGATTGAAAAAGATAAATTATTATTTTTGAGTCCCATTTTTTTTCTTCAAAAATGGTGATTGTGTCCTAAGTTCTATTAAGTCATTTAAAAATAACCATTATTATTGCAGGGAAATATATATAAAAATCATATTCGTTAAAAAAGAATCATTTTGGTATAATTCATTTCATTTAAGGTCTATTCGAAGTGTGTGATTTTTTTTAGTTTAAAAAACCAAAATAATCATTGTTTACGGTCATTAAATATTTTTCCATACATCAAAATATGATTAAAATCCTATCAAGTGACCCTCGCTATTGTTAAGCCTTATACTAATGGACGCGTAATTGTTTGCACATGACTACATTGAGTAAATATTTATGCATTCATGTATGCATGCGTGTGCTCTGACAGAGAACTATTTATGTGCATGTGTAAGTGCACACATATGCACATGTCTGTGTGTGTCTGCGTGCATGTTTGTACGCGCATTTTCAGCCTAAACAAAACAGCTGCAGTCGTCACGAACGCACGAACGCACGCACGCTGGCACACAAACGCACAATCGGTATAAAAAAAATTTAAAAAAAAGTTAAAACAAAAATAAAAAACAAAAACAACAATTTTAAATTGAAAAATACCAAGCACACAAAAAGTCCAAAGAAAAATAAGGCACATGCATATGTCTTTCTTTGTTTATTCAAAAGCTTTGGTTTTGCGTCTTTCGTTCACTTCTTTTTTTGCATTTCTTTTAACGAAAAATTAAAGAAAAAAATGAGCCAAAACAGGCGTGGCTATATCTTTTGCAATCATCACTAACAACGACAACAACAGACACAAAAAAAAAAATCAACATCATCATCATTCTTATGCTCAACGCTTTGCTACCAGAGTGAAATCAAACACAAAATGCCTAAAAGCTTAGCTCAGATCTTAGGCTATAATCCACTTGGGCAACAACATACAATGGCGCATGTCTCTTTTTCGCACTTCTTCTTTGTTTATTTTTGTTTTTTTTTTGTTTTTATGTGCTTTGCACAATTCTCATTCAACATGGTGTATACGCAATTTTTGCCAACATTGTGCATATTACGCATACGCCATGTGCACTAAACTGTAACTCAAGAATTATGATTTAAATTGTATGCTTTAAATTAAAAAATACACAGAATACAAGCAATTTTGTTAAAAATAATAATTCTAAAAATTATTTAATAATAGAAAAAGAAAAGTAAAAAACAATCAAATCTCTTATTTTGAGCATAACTCTTACATTGTCTTCGTGCTTCTCCAACATGATAAACTGTTAAGAAGCTCTTAACAAAATTTTCAAATTTCATAGAACTAAAATAATTGTAATGACTTATTTAATATATTTCTTAAAAAAAAAACTAATATTGTTTCTATGTAAAAATAAATATTAGTAAGCAAATTTCACAAGCTTGATATGCCACACATTAATTTGTGTAGTGTAACAAACAACAACAACAACACTGAAGCAGTAAGGCATCTAACTGTGGCACAAAGGACGCATGGAGTGAAGTGCACTCAAGTAAAAAGGCGAAGGAAGACAGCAAGAAGACAAAGAAAAAAAAAATTATATATATTGCAGCAATTAACATTTTTAACACTTTTAACTGTGTGTTTCGGTATTAGATGAGCTGATGTGGCAGGCAACAGTAGAAAAACGAGCCGAAGATGAAGTAGAAGTGACAAAAGAAGGAGAACAACAAATGATAGCACCAACACAAAACAAAGTAAGATGAAAATGTCAAACACTTTGGCCTCACTGCTGCTTGCTGTTTGTTGATTGTGATCGACGACAATGAAGCTGAAGCTGAAGCTGATGATGATGACGACAACGACAACGACAACAACGACAAAGAAATAGACAAAAAGTCACAGTGATAGACAAAACAAATATGTGCGGATGCCGGGTAGAGCAGCGAGGAGAGGTAAAGGTTTTATTGGCATTTCAGCGCAGCACTTTATCACAGCAACACGCGCTCGCAAAGTTAATGAGTTTAACAATGAATGAGTGGCATAGCATAGCATTAAGCAGTATACTTGTAGTATAGTGTAACAAAGCCAAGCATAACGTAACGTAACGGAACTTAACGTAACATAACGTAAGGCAAAACAAGTCTTGCTTGCAAAGACATTCCGCACATTGTTTTTTTGTTGCATAGATCTTTTTTTTTAGACATAAACAGTTGTTGTTGTTGCTTTTGCTGCTTTTAATAAACGCACTTGAAAATGTCAAGTAACGTGATAGTTTTATAGCGCGTCATGCGCGCACATTTTATGGCCGCATGAAATTTCATTCATTGCAACAGTTAGTCAAGTCAATCTTTAAGAACTTTGTATGTAGTCTCTATAACAGTGTGGCATGTCCTTGAGCCACTCATTAAAATAATAATGCACTCGTTTTCTTCTTCTTTTTTTTTTTTTTGTTTTTGTTTTTTATTTTTCTGCTATTGCCACACACAAATCATTACTTTGCATCATTAAATTTTCTGTTACAATGTTGGCCATAAAAAAAACAAAAACAAAAAAGTTGCAATTATTGCAGATGAACACTTTGTCGTTTGGCATAGAAAAAGTTTTATTAAACTTTCTCTGCTGCTTTTTATATGCTTGATTATTTCTTTCTTTGTGTCATGAGTGCATGCAAATGTGACAATTAGCGCAACAACTAATGATAATTATCAAACAAAAACACACGACTTTGTCACTTTTATGTTTCATAGTTTCATACATGGGCATGCAGAAAGTTGTCAAAGTAGCAGAGCGCTTTATTGATGCAATTGTAAAGTTTCGATCAAAGGAACACTTAATAAATAAATCAATTAAGGTGTTTACTGAAATGTATAACGTTGTAAAAGTGAGAGAAAAAATATCAAAATGTGTAATTTCCAGAGCTCGCAAATAACCGTCAACCATTTCAAATTGTCCCAATAAAACCGATCGTCTACGGACACTATGAGAATGGAGTACGAAGAAACACATACAAAAGTGTTTTTGCTCAAAAACTGTTTCTCTCACAGCAGGACACTGGTTTTTGTGCCCTCTTTGGTTCAGTCTTTCGCTGACTATTTTGATCGGACACTTTCGGCAAAAGTGTTTTTTGTATGTATGCGTGCGTCTGTGTGACTTGTGAGTGCTATAACTATCTCACTTGTGAATGCTATAACTCTGAAACTATAAATATTACTTAGCTGAAACTTTCAATTAAGGCTCAGTAAATATTTATATCTTTAAAAATGCCCATCACAAAACACCCCTTCCCCTCACAAGTTCCCCTCAAAGACAAATATGCTAAAATCATTGTTAAATTACTAATTTTTTGACCGAACTCTAGAAATTTTGAGCAATATATAAATGGGCAATGCCAAATATACAGGTTTTGTTAGATTTCGGACAGACTTAGAACAGTTGTTCCTAGCAAGCAAAAGAATTCTAGTTTTTTAAAACTACACATCATCATAAAAACCATCTATATACAAATTAACATTTATTATAATTGAAAAATATATATACTGAAAACGTTAGTTAAAATTTAGTTACGCTTACGCTTAAAAATAATGTTGTCACAAGCAAAAAGCAACAAAAAAAAAAAAAAAATAAAACAGAATAAATAAAACATTTAATGGCAAATAAAAATGACCTAAAATAAAATCGAATCAAATAAACTAACATTAAGTGTTGTAAAACGCACACACACTCACACACATACATATAGACGGTTAAGCGGACAGGTCATATATATCAATTACCGTTAGACGCACACACACATACACAAACACGCATGAACGCACCCGCTCAAACACAGACAGAGACAAACGAATACATACAAATCCAAATACAGAAGCCACGAATGCGACTAAAGTGAACATTGTACATGGATAAATAGTTGAATGTGACTAGTAACCCGGTAACCGCTTAACACGCACACACAAGCACACACACACACGCACACACATATTTATATTGATAGCTACGCGCAGTCAAAAGGACATGTTTTTTTAAGGCAAAAAGTATAAACGAGAAGCAAGTAACAAATAACATGAGCAAAGTTGACAGAGACAATACATGAGTTGCCTATTGCGTTCTCTTCAACTCATAAACATTTCTCTTTGCATGCATTTACACCAAAAAGCAACGACAACAAACTATCATCAACAGCAGCAGCATACTCAAGGTCGGCTTTGCTTTGCTCTTAGGAACTTACTCTCTCTCTCTCTCTCTCTATATTCACCATGCAATGTCAAGCAAAATTCAACACAATCAAGTGTGGTGTGGTGAATTTGAGCATTTGCATCTGCTTTCAGCTTCGATACGTTTTGGCCAAACGTTTTGCTTTCAGTTTGCCGTTGAACTTTGCTGGTGTCTGTCATGCCGGCATTTCGTGACGTAACCGATTTCATTTAACGCGTTTTTTGATTTGTGTGATTTCTTGGAGTACGCGTAAACAACACGTATGTGTTTGTGTTTTTTGCCGTACGTATGTATGTGTCTGTGTGTGTGCTAACTAAAAAACGATTTTCGAATATAAAATGTTTTCAATTATTTTACAGTCAATGATTGGTATGATTTTTTTTTTTTTTTTTTTTGACAAAAATATTCGTTTTTTTTTTGCGCTCTGATTGTTAAACAAGTGTCGAACAAGTGCAATTTATGCAAAGAAATAAATAACAAAATTTACATTAATTAAAGTGACAAATTTTTGAAAACGTTTTTTTGCAGCAAATTAAAGACAAATTACATTTTTTTTTTTCGTGTACAAAATTAGAAACATGAGCCAAGCTAAATTGAAAAAAAAATAAATAAAAAAAAACAGTGCGTATACGTGTTATACGCTTAAGCATTGCGTATACGTAAAACAGTCTGACTGCAATTATATGATCGACACAAGTAAATAACAACATAAATATAATTCTATGAAAAAGTGTTGGTGATTTCAAAAGTTCACGCTAAAGCACAACAATATATAAAATAAGCTAAGCAAATGAACAACTGAACTGAAATGAACTGAATTGAAGTCGAAAGCAGTAAAGCAGAAATACATACAACAACAACAACAACGAGAATATTAACAACAACACCTTTAAGGCACAAAAGGACCAACGCATGATTTACAAGGTACATTAACCAAAAAAAAAAAAAAATAATAATAAAAAAAAATATATACATTTATATATTAAAAGAAAGATGTAGAAGAGAAAGCAAAAAAATAATAAGAAAATGAAATAAACAGATGTAACATTTCATTTCATTTACATAAATGAACGTTGTCAAGGTCAGCTTGGCCACTTTCAGTAATCACACACACACACACACACACAGACTCATAGAGAGAACATTAACTTGGGTGTTGCCTACTTTAAGGATCACAGCATTTGACAACTGTCATGTCGTAAATGACAACGCTTGGCATTAAACATTGTCTCAATCTGTCTGGCACCAACCAACCGGCCGACCAACCGGGCCAAGCGAGGCCAAACGGAGACAAAAGTATCGCTAAGCAGCTGTGTGACGCAGGTCAACAGCGCACGAAAGTAGGCAACGTCAAATAATGCATGCTATTTACTGTTGCTATTCTTATTGTTCGTAAGTTTCTTTTTTTTGCGCCTATTTTTTTTTATTCTTATTACTTTAGATTTTTTTTTTTTTTTTTGGTTTTCTTGTTTTGTTGTAACTTTTTTAACACGCAACATAAATGCCGTGACTTGACAGCGGCTGTCAAAAGTTTGTGTTTGTGTTTCTGTCCCAAGCACAAGTAACTTTTGTCCAGTTAACCGGAAACGGAAGTGAACGTGTATGCACACACACACACACACAGACATGATGTATTGTGTTGCGTTGTAAAACAATGCGATTATATTGCCAAGCACTAAAAAAAAACATAATCTTACCCACATTGCCATGTTGATTGAGTCAGTGCAGAGACATGATGGTGGTTGCGAACTCAAGATGCCCAATAAGGTAATATCTGAAGTTTTAACTGAGAAGTGACAAGGTGTCTCCGGCGCAGGCACTATGGTAGGCTGATGGGTGAGCAGATGGGTGAGCTGATGGTTGAGCTGTCAAGGAGTCTTACATGGCTTTGTGGTCTTCAACTGAGCACGATTTCAATGACTGAGTAATAGACTCTTGAACTTTAATAGTAACTAACGAAAGTTCTCATGCAGTGAGCAAGCAAAATTAAAGTTCTAATGACACACGCTGAGTTGAAAATGTATGTCAAAAACTGCTCGTTGTTTTTACTCACGCACATTTCACAAGGCACATGCAGAAACACGCGTCTGTCAACGCTGCTGACTTGACTTGCTAACTAGATGCATGTGTGTGTGTCAGCGAGCTATTGTACTTTTTCACTTTTTATGCAAGCTTGCTTATACATATGTACGTCATAGCGCCATCATCATAAATCACAAGCACACAAAAGCAAAAAAATCAACAAAACAAAACAACCGTTGTGCAAAAGCAAAGCTTAAACAAAATGACGAAAAAATTTAGTCAAAAAGCTAAAAAGAGAGAACAAAAAAAACACAAACCAAGAAACGTTAAAAGCGAAACTTAAAAGAAATAAAGTAAAGAAAAACCAAAGAAAAATAAAAAAAAAAATAACGAAGCATGCCAAACAAAACGAATAAAGAAGACGTTGAAAGCAAAAACAACATAAATAACAGTCAGCAAGCAGTATGTTGAATACGAATGTGGCATAGGGCATATTGTACAATATACATACATATGTATATGGTATATAGTTATATGAGTAAAAACGCAAGTCTGCGAGTTCAAATGTCAAAAGACAAAGTCAACGTTTGACAGTTAACATAGCCAAATGAACACAGACAAACTCCGATCCGATCCGCTCCGTTCATCCTTCAGCGCCTCTTAGCTTACTACAGCCTTTCAGCACAGCTCAGTTCCTTTTAGTCCAACTTCACGACACCCAACATTTTTTCATCTTTCCCATTTTTTTTTTTTTTTGCCCCTTAGCCATGCACTATGCCACTATAGAGATCTTCACTTCTTGGCAACGCTTCATGCTTCACTTTGCTTAGTTCCATATTTGACTCACTTTTATACTTGTTGTGTGTACACATACATATTTATATAAATATGAAAATATTCATGTGTGTGTTTGCATATGAAGTACGCATTGCCAAAAGGCTTTTTAGTTTTGTGCACTTAGTTGTGGCTTTACAGCTCAACAATAACTAAAAATGAAATGTCCATCAAAGTGGTTTAAGGCTGCCATGACACTTCAACTCAACGGCAAAGAGCATTTGAAAATGCTGAGGAAATCGTTTGAAGCAAATGAAGTTGCTTTTAATTTGCGGTTTTCTTTTTTTATACTTTTCACGTATGTGAATAGTATTATAATTTCGTCACGGAGTTTGTAACAGACCAAAATATTCATTCCCGACTTTATAAAGTATATATATTGTTCATCAGGACGACAAGGCGAGTTGACGTAGCCATGTCCGTCTGTCTATCTGTAGGTCTATATGTATGCCAACTAGTCCCTCAGTTTTGAAGCTATCGAGCAGAAATTTTGCACAGAGTCTTAGAATTTATTACGATGAATTATTGGTCGGAACCAGCCATATCGGATTACTAGAAGTGTTAGCTCCCATACGAAATGAAGAAGAAGAAGAGAACCAAGATTCACGTCGTTGTATGGAAAACTTCTTAATCAATCGACTTGAAACTTCACACTATTTTGACAAAAATGGGCATGGCTACGCTCACTTTTAGCCAAAATCAATAATTTGCATATCTCCGATACCTCCGGGAAATATATTCAGTCAAAATAAGCTTCAGCCTTGCTGAAGAAAGCGTCCTTACTGGTTTTTCTTTCATTTCTTTTTATTTCCACCCCTAAAAGCATGCTTTGCTTGATAAATTGTGACGTTTTTCATAGAACATTTTTCTAAAACATCTCTTAAAGTGAAATATATTTAACGACAACAAATATTTATCAGTTCACTTTGAAAGACACATCACATGTCGCTCAGACAACAACAATTAAGCCATGAATCAGATAAAAACTTTATGCAAGATTTTAATTTTTCAATCAAACAGAACTTGAAGTCCATAGCATGCTTTGATGCGGTTGAGCAAGTCTGCCGGATGTTCACGAGATCACATCTTAATAGTCTGCTCAGAAATAATATGCGCCTTAACTTCAAAAGCTGCCAAAAAGTATGCTTTATGTTCTATCTCAAGCACAAAATTCGTTGTCATTTGCAAGTGCCATTTTTCACTTTTAAATACAACGTAATTTTTATTTTTATTTACCTTAATCTCATATTTTTCGTGTCTTCAAATTTCCATTAACAAAGTTCCGCTGAAAAGTATGCAACGCATTAGTTCGTCTGGCAATTTGAGTTGTTTGCTGTAGCAGACTTTTCAGCAGCAGCAACAGAAATTTTAGCTTTTAAATCAAAATGTCATGCACAAATTTCGACATTAAGTGAAATAAAATAAAAAAAAATACGCTTATTATCACGAACATCATCAACAGCGACCAGACAAACCACTCAGTCTTAGTTAAGTAGACTCTAGCATCAACATCATCATCAATATCTTACTCCTCATTGTCATTGTCATTAACGTTATCAGACCTGATCAGGTGTCATCTTAAGAGCGTAAAGTAAAAACAAAAAAGTAAAAAAGCCAAAAGAAAACAACAATAAAGTCAAAGTTTAACACAAAAAGTCTGTTAAATTTACAAAGTCACAGACGCAAAAAAACAAAACCGTTTTCGAAATTTGCCGGATAACTCAGACCGTTAGGTGCATTAATCTAATAATGTACGTATGACTTTCGGCCGAAGCTAAATTATTGTTTTATTTTTTCTTTTTATTTCTATTTTTTTTTTTTGGGTTTTTTCTTCATCACTTGGGCTGTCATGCTTACATTGATGGCGTCTCATTTGATTTATAAGCATGTTGATGTTTGCTACGTGTACAGATGTGAGTGAATTCATTTTAGCTTTTTTTTTGCTCACACTTTGGCACGGCCAAACATTAAGACGGTGTGTGTGTGTGTGTATCTCTGTGTCTGCGTCTGTGTCTATATGCACATTGCTTTTGTCAGCGACCACGCCTCACATATACATTATCAGCAGCTCAAGACAAACACACTTCAAATGTTGAACATTGGCAAAAAAAAAAAAAAAAACATAATCAAAGAAAAACAGAATAAAAAAAAAATGAAAGAAAAAAAGAAAGTCGACTTTTAGGTGTGCGCGTGTACGGTTTTACGTTTTGTGTTGGCGGTAATATGCGTGTGCGTGTGCATTTGCCACAAATGTGGCAACATTTCGTGTAACACTTTTCCTTTGCTTCATTCAATATGCCTTTATTTGTTGTTTGCCACCTTCGTTTTAACTGTCTTACTTCACTTACCATACATATACAAACACGCACACATACATATGTATATGTATATAATATAAATTTTTATGGTAAAACCATTTGCGTTGGAAATCTTTTAAGGCCTTCACTAAACAACTTGAAAATGTTTCGAATAAATGTCGGCGTCAATCATTTGAATTTTGGATTATTGCATAATTTTAAATTTAAATTTGTTTTTTCCTTGATTTTCATGTTGAAGGATTTATGCAAAACTGAAATGTGAACAAACGATAAAAAAAAAGAGCGACTTGAATGTTATAACAGTAACGAACGAAATTTTCAATTTTTGTAGCATACTTTTTGTCAGTGCGAAGACACTCAGTGAATTCTCTAAGCCAAAATTTTATATATTTTGATTTTCATATTAAATGCACAAATTCAATTAGATTGTCGTTAAATTTTCCATAGTTTTATGCAAAGTTGATTTAACATTATTTTTAAAGCGTTGTTTTTTAAGTATTCAATTAAAATTTCATCTGTTTTCTTATTATTATAATAATTTTTTTTTTATATTATATTATGCGTTTTTTGCGCATTATTTTTGCATTTGTGTGCGCTCATTATTTGTCACCAGACTCTCGTTGACAGCGTTGACAAGCGTACTAACCAACACACTACGCCACAGCTCACTTCACTTTACCAACGAAGAGAACAGCACGGTGTGCCATTGCCACACCACTAAACATCGCTACCGCCAACGCTACCGAAACCGCCACCGCATTCAACTTCCACTTCTTCACCTCATTTCAAACTCATTTCAATTACAGCAACCAGCCCAGGTGAAGAATCATAAGCAAAAACAAAAAAAAAAAAGAAAGAAAAAAAAAAAACAGAAAGAATGTCTCGGGCTCAGTTGAAGACTCAGAAGCAGGTGTCGCTTCACCGTTAATTGTTTTTTCACCGTTACGTTTTACCAACATTTTTCAATGCTCTCTTCACGTTTGCTTCACTTTTGCCTGCCAACATCTTTACCTTATTGTCGTCGTTGGTATGTGTTTGTTTAAGCTTTTTTTGTATTTCCTTTTTTTGTGTAGCATAATTTCGTGCGCCATGCTTGTATAATGAAGATAATTGCTGTTAAGCGCGTCTAAGCGGATTTATGCCATTTGTTCAAAGATTTTTTCAGTTGTGGGTTACTTTTTTTTTTTGTTTGCTGTCTGATACTTTACATTTCTTTTAATTTTGATTTTTTTTTTGTCATTTGTATTTCTTCTACTTGTTTTTGGCCAAGAGATAAAAGTCAGCGTCAAGTTTAACAAATGTTTGATGTCACAGACATAGTTTTTGTTCTCCTTTTGTTTTCGTTTTGTTGTCCATGCAATTTTAACGCAACATTTGATGTTTACATTCATTTAGGCATTAAATGAGCTTAAAAGTATTCGTAAAAGTTAATTGAAAATTTGTGTTAATATAAATTAAGGGTCCCCTTATTAAGACAAAACAATTTTGGCGTCAATTTGATTTTTAAATAAAGTTTTTATTGAAACTCGAAATAAGAAGTAACTAGACAAGCCAATATACTACAAAAATTTCCAAATTCATATCAAGGTTCTCCATCTATTAAAAGATAAAATATCGATTACACTTTCACAAGTTTTTTGTGCAAAAAGTAAAACAAAAAAAAAAAAATTAATAAAATAAATAAATAAAGAGACGAGTAGAGAAGAGAAATGCAAAAAGTTTTGGCATGAAAAAAAAGGGAAAAAAATATGCGAGCGCGTGTTTAATCCACTAACGAAAATTGAGCTTGAATTTATCAGCAGCGGAAACACTCAAACACGCACAAACACACGCGCATATATCGACATATACATATACATATGTATGTATTGTACATATACATAGATTCATATTAACATGAAGCATAAAAGTAATGAATTATGCAAGACTTTTGCTATGCTCGCTTACTCAATCTAAGCCTATTATATGCACACACTCACACACATACACATACACATTGCCGCATAGCCATGTATACTTTGCAACTGACAAACATACACACACATACACTGATAGACTCTGATATGCTACCTATTAATAATTCAACAGCAAACAAAACAAAAAAAGATTGCAAAAAAACAAAAATCAACACATATAAAACAACAACAACAAAAAAAAATCAAAATACAAAAATAAAAGTATAACAAACTTGATGAATTATAGAAGTAAAACTGAATTGAAATATAACTGAAATATATGCGATTCAAGCAGAGCGATGACTTATTTTTATTTTTTTGTTTTTGTTTTTTGTTACTGTGCTGATTGTGATTGTGTGCTGTGTGTCCGTGTGTGTGTCTACGCCTAACGCCTACATCAATGTCATGGGTGTGGCACAATGCTATGCTGAACTGAGCTGAGCTGAACGCACCTGAGTAAATTTATCACAACAGTTTAGCTCAGTTTATTATTGTCAAATAAAATTCATATGAGCTGTAATATTTCATTGGCTAAAACATAGAAAGCAAAAAACAAAAAATGCAAAAAATCACAAATATTATTCTATACAAACAATGTAAAAGAATGAAGAGAAATCTGACTTCTATATTGAATTATATGCATTGACTATACAAACAGACTAAAGCAAAGTAATATAATGTATGACATTGCGCATAAGGGAGAAGGAAGTACATATGTGTGTGTGTGAAATATTTGCGACTGTGTCTTGCTGATTGTATGACGTATGACATCCAATTTGTGGGTCTGTGTCTGTGTGACTTATATTGAATTAATTCATTTTCGTTATCAATATTTCAACGAAAGCATAAAATGAAGTGTCTGTCTGACTGTCAGTCGGTCTTTCCCCTTCTTTGCTGATTTTAGTCAAAGTGATTTTTATGCAATCAGTATGAAAAATGAGAAACTCATCAAGTTTCACAAATACATGCAAAAAGTTCAATAGAATTTGAATAACTGCGGATATCAAATTTAGATGACATTTTTTTTTATATATCTTATATGATTTCAGCAATAAATTAGCTTGTGAGTAAATCGAAAAATTAAAAATACTTTGATATATAAAATGAGCAACAGAAAGAAAGCAAAAAATCAAAAGTAAGAAATTATAAGAAATGTCAAAATAAAAATATCATTAAAAATACTACAAAAAAATAGAAATATTTGCAAAAAAATTGAGTTCAAAGTAGATGGAAGGCAAAAAAGATAAATAGATACATATACATTTACGTTACTGCTCGATCATGACAAAATTTATTATCATACAACATTGAACAATTGTACTCAAGTACTAATTGAATCATTGTTTACGTCTGGCGAATAAAATTTGAAACCATGCTGCCTTTAGGGTAATTTGTGCCCTGATTGGTCCTTAATACTAATAAAAAAAAAAAAAAGTACAGTACTAATTGATATGTTGTTATTTTTACTTTACTTTCGTGAACAAATCTAACTTAATTAAACTTTATTTGAACTTGACAAATGCTATGAAACTTAAGTGAAATGAAGACATGAAGCAGCACACATCATTAGTGGCATGCGAGCAGTAACAACTGTTGTCTAATTTAAGCCGCTTTTGTGGCAACGAAAGAAAGGCACAAAAACAGAAAACTGTGAAATCAATGACAAAATAATTTTCAAGTAGCAACAAAACTGTTAAACGTAAAAGAAAACTGCCTTGCTAAGCGAAAAATGAGTGTATGAGTAGGAGGAAAGTTCAATTGTTTTAGGAAGAAAATCAAAATTGAAAAAAAAGCTTGCAACATTTTGGCACATACATGTGTAGCTTAACTCATCATCACCCAGAGCATGTCACGAAGCCGACTAACTGACTGTCTGTCTGTCTGTCTGTTCGACTGACAGAAATGCCATACAAGCTATTTAGGGCTTTCGTTCTGCTATATGGTATGCTTTATACATACATATATACGTTTCTATGTATTTGTGTATATATGTGTATAAAATTTTTGGCAGCTTTTTTCAACTTTTTAATGATCTCTCAAATTGCTTATTTCCTACATGTGTTGCTGTTGCTTCTTTTGCTCCTTTTTTTTCTCAGTTTGCACAATTGCGAAGTCATTTTTTTTTAACACTCTCGTTTTTTTTTCATCTTTTTTTCCTTCTTTATTTTTATACTTGTTCCCGCATTATTTTTGCTCATGTTGAGTGCTACTCTTACTTGTCTGTCATAACAGATGCCACTGACTGAAGCGCATTATTTTTGCTACTGCCATTTTCATTGCATACTTGTTTTTATTTTTTTATTTTTCATCTTGTCATTTTCGTACAGAAAATGTTCGCAAAAGAAGTGAACACAAAAAAAAATGGAAACTTTCTAAAGTTTCGACACATTTACTACAGCATTTTTGTTGCCATTTTCAAAGTCCTTTTGTGTGTGCGTGTATGTGTGTGTGTGTGTTTTCATATTGGCATGTGTAAGTAGATTTTATGCCTGCGTATATGAATGTATCTCGTTTGTTAAGCAACAACACCAACAACAACAGCTTTTTGTGAAGAAAAAAAAAAAAAATAAAAATAAGAGTGAAGAAAAAAATGAAGAAAAACAGCAAGAAACTGTTGACATAACAATGATTATACGGCTCATTAGTCACATTTCATGTGTCAAAGACGCAGACGAAGAATATTCAACCGAACTGGTTCTAAAAACACACAACAACAACAAATTAATAGAAAGAAGTGAACGTATATTCACGAATGGTCTAACATAAAGTCAACTTGATGCTGAGACAGCAGACAAACACACACAGCTTGAAGTGTTGTCTAAAATGTTGCGCCAAATGAAAATAGATATGTGTGTGCGTGTATGTGTACTTAAATGTGTTGACTGACAAGCCAACAAGACATGCACAAGACATACACAAGACCCCAACACAACAGAATACATAACTGAACACATCGGCATACTTGTAATAATAATAATCATCATAATATTGTAATAAGCACCTTAGCAGCATGAACTCAAGACACGCGCGCTCACACGCCTTCCAACACACAATTGTTTTTGCTTTTGGCTTACTTTAATACCGAAGAACATATTTTTTTTTTTCTTCCTTTTTTTTTGTCATAAATATATATACACATATAAATATCTTACATGAGCATATGCGCAAGTAGCTGTCAATTGTTTTCAAAGTGCGGAAATGTTCGCATCTGCACTGAAAGTTCTTTAAGCACTCAACACAACAAGCACGCCAATGTGTTTGAAGCTAAAAATACAAGTCATTAGCTTTAAATTGTCATTACTAACATACCAGACAGATACTTATGTTGCCTTCAAAGGATCTTTAAACACTTTCGCGTCATTTGATTGCTGAACGTGCTCAACAGAGGCTCTGCAATCGTTGCATTGCTAGCTATCGCTCGAACCTTTCAAGTGGCTGTGATTTAAGACCAGCTGGAGATGATCTTCAAAAATAAAACTAAAGTAAACTAAATATATTTATCTGCTTAACTAATTTAATGGTTTGGTAAATTTTCAGCACAGATTTTGCCTGGAAATGTTGATTATTTCATCCAGTACCAAAACCAATAAATACAATTTGGGTTAGACTAAGAAAGGGTCTTCTAATTTGAAAATCTTTTAACTTGTTTTATAAATTGATTGATTGTTGTCTCAGTAAAGATGTCAAAATCACTTATGAATGTTAAAGCGCAATAAACATGAAGCACAATCTTCTATATTATCATTGAAGCGACAGTTGGGATTTTCGTTATTAAGCGGAATTTTCATTTCAAAACATTAATCAACTTAATTGTTAAGCTACACGCTACAAAATAATGTCATTCGCGTAGCATTAATATTGTATCTATGCTATACATGCTTGCACTCGAACAATTTACTGAAGATATTTCATAAATATTATATTTGAAATACACACAATTAATACTTGTACGTTGCCACAGTTTCAAAATAATGACAACCACAAGTGCCTGTATGTATGCAACATATAATTTTTATAATCTTTTTTTTTTTTTTTTGATTTTTATACTCTGTACCTTATGGTACAAGGGCATATTAGTTTTGTGAACGTCGACAATGTATGTAATACCCAGAAGGAGACATCTCCGACTATACAAAGTATATATATTCTTGATCAGTATCGAAACAGACGTCGATTTAGCCATGTCTGTCCGTCCGTCCGACGTCTGTCTGAGAACCGTGTATATAGCTTACTCCAACCTTAAAAAGAAAAAATAAAAAAATGGGCGTGACCACGCCCTTATATAGTAAAAATTTCAAACGCTCCTATCTCAAGAACCATACAACCTACAAGAATGAAACTTTGCATGTATGCTATTGGGATGGCGTATAGTAAGATTCAAATATAAAATGGGCGTTACCACGCCCACATATAGCCAAAATAGAAAACCGTTTTATTTCTGAAACGAATTGGTCTAGAAGTGCTAGAATTTGGTATGTATGATATTGAATGAAAAGGAAATCTGTTTCGATTAAAAAGTGGACGGGGCAACGCCCTACAACAGACGTTACAAATTGAATGTACAGGGTATGTCGGAGTCGAGTACTGTCGACTCAAATCCTTACTGGTTTTTTTTTTCATTTTGAGCTTTGTTTGTATTTAATCGTAAATTGATGAGTTTTCTTTCCGGGTTTTTTTTTTTTATTTTAGCTTTTGTTGCGAAAAATGATCATAAAAATTATTACATTAAATGTCAACGACGAGTGAAATGTGCGAGAAACAACAAAAAAAAGAATGAACCAGTAAGGATTGGAGTCGACAGTACTCGACTCCGACATACCCTGTACCTTCAATTTGTACCAACTGTTTGAAGGCGTTGCCACGCCCACTTTTTAATCGAAACAGATTTCATTTTCATTCAATTCCATATATACCAATTTTTACTCTTTGAGACCAATTCGTTCAAGAGATATAACGGCATTCTACCATGGCTATATGTGGGCGTGGTCACGCCCATTTCACAATTGAATCTTGTTATACTCCATCCCAATATCATATATGCAAAGTTTCATTCTTGTAGGTTTTATGGTTCTTGAGATATAAGCGTTTCAAATTATTACTATATATGGGCGTGGCTACGCCCAATTTTTTAATGTATCTTCTTGGGGCTTGAGTCAGCTATATACACTCCAAATTTGGTGTGCCTATCTCTAAAGACAACCGAGATAAAACGACTTTTGTAAGTTTTTTCCCGAGGTTGCTCCAGTCATTTGCCCCTCACCCCTAAACTAAGTCAAAAAAGGGGGAAACAAAATAAACTTGATCTGCTGAAGGAATAACAGAATCGAACTGCGAAGAGCTTTTGGTCCTATCTATTATAGTTTCCGAGATCGACGCGTTCATACAGACGGACGGACAGACGGACGGACGGACAGACGGACATGGCTAAATCGACTTCTCTTTCGATACTGATCAAGAATATATATACTTTGTATAGTCGGAAATGTCTCCTTTAAGGTGTTACATACATTGTCGATGCGCACAAAACTAATATACCCTTGTACCATAAGGTACAGGGTATAAAAATGAAAAAAAATAAATATGACAAAGTTTAAAAAAGGTGGAAAGCTTAACTGACAAATAAGAAAGAAAAAAGAAAATGCGTTGTGCAAGATTTTAAGAGGGTCGTTATTATTAAATTTCCACAGCTCAGGTTTATGCATGTATGTATATGTATGTGTAGGTGCATACACATGAACACACACGGACTGAGTATGGAACAGTGTTGCCATTGCAACATATTATGCTCGTAAAAATTGAATTTTTAGTGGCTTTCTTGCCAGAGTGGCAGTCAGAGAGACAGACAGGCTTATGCGTTTGCTTGGCTTGTTCTCTACTCCTGTGTTATATGCTTTATCCCTGCCGTCATTTCTTTTTTTTCCTTACCGTCATCACACCTTGTTACATTTTCATCCTTTTGTCTGTCCGACTGCTTTCCTGCCTGCCTGCCTGCCTGCATGGCTTTCAGGGCCAGTACCATTTGCACTCCCACCTATTTTCAACTTGCTACTTTCACTTGGCTTGCTTTATGACACATTTATGCCTACTTTTGTTTTCTTTTTTTCTTCTTCTTCTACGTTTACTCTTGAATACAACTTGAGCTTCTTTTTGTCAGTTGACTTTTTTTCACACTTTTGTTCCAGTCCTTACCATCAGTCTGTCGGTTATTTCATGTGTGTGTCGCACGTTATTAAATGAATTCAAGCAAAGAAAATTGCCTTGGCAGCTTGTAGTAGGTGTGCATATATACTTTTATTTATAATCTTCTGCTCTTGCCTGTCTTTTTTCTTCCCCTTTTTTTTGTTTTTTTGAGTCCTTTAAGCACTCTACTTACTTATATAAGTATGTATTTTTAATATGCAATTCAATTAAAAACAACACACACACTTAAGTTCATATATTTACGCGCCTTTAACTTCGCATATACTCAGCCATCAGAAAAGGTGCCTAGGGAAGTGATAAAAAACATGTAAACAACAATTTTTACTTCCTGCATGCAAATGTGTGTGTCCCATTGTTGTAACAGTAAAGACATTAAAACAGTTTCAGTGACAGTTTCGCTGTCAGCACATGTCTACATGCCCATAAATGCAATAACTGTTTCAATTTGACACGAAAAAAAGAACAACCGCCTGCTGTCTTCATTATGCAGTCGATAAAATTTTTCAGCAAGTTTTACAAACTTTTTTTTAATAACTTTTGCCGTGACTTCACATTAATAAATAAGTTTAAAATATTACTTATATAAAATCTCTTACTATCGTATGCATTTCGAATTTTACTTCGAAAACAAAAAAAAATTCAAGTTCAAACTGACAAATTAAAAACTTAATGTATCTTTTATAATTTCAACTGATTTGCTTTGGAAGGAATTGCAAAACACTTCAACAAAATACAATCAATTGAATTTATTTGAGTGAACAATAACTTTTTTCATTTCGAACATAACTTCGAATACAAAAAGTTCAAGTTCAAACTAACAAATTAACGACTTTAACATATCTTTTATAATTTTAAGCAGTCAAACTGATTTGCTTTAAAAGGCATTAGTAAATACTTAAACAAAACACAATCAATTGAATTTATTTGAGTGAACACCTATTTTTTTCAATTCGAACACAACATCGAATACAAAAACAACAATTTTTGCCTTAAATCTCAACATTTATCATCTAAATTAGCTTAGAATCAATAAAAAGCATTAAAAAAAAGCCAAAATAAGCCAAATAAATTTACTGCTAATCAAAAAGAAAAAAATCGACGATTTTATTGAAATTCTACTGGCATTTAAAGCACATTTAAAGCCACTTAACGCCATAATCGATCACAGCACATTACAAAGCCAAAAAGTAGACCAAATTTAGGCTCATTGTATTGAATACGCTACACTAATTTCATTTGATGCGCTCAATAATTTTATAGCACATAAATAGCCACAGGCGCCTCCTACAATTTAAGGCCAAACGGATCAAGAAGCTAGATTAATGTTAAGAAAATTGGGCATATCAAGCGCGCATAATTCAATAAAGCATCAAAACCAATAAAGATGAGGCGAACGGAGCTGGAGTCCTGGCTGCACGAACGTTTTATGGTATATGAGAACAAATGTGAAAAGAGAAAAAAAATACGAATCGAAAGCAAACGCTTTATTAACAAAAATCGACATAAAAACAGCACAAATGAAATGAAAGATAATCATGGCATCAAATTTAAGGCGTTCGAACGCGTACGCTTCGTTTGCTTTTTGACTTGACTTTATTGGTTTCAAACAGCGCTGTCAGAGGCACGATACAGCTCGGCTTGGATAGACTATATTGGTTTGGTATATGTATAAACTGTCGTCTTTTTTGTTGTTATCAATTGCTGCATTTTCTTTTACGCAACATAAAAATGCGGAAATCCACACGCGTATGAACGAAAAAAGAGACATAAACACACGCACAGTGGATGAAACAGATACAGATACACACATACAACGATATGAGTCCTTTTTTTTCTCGTTGCTGCTTCTTCTAGAGCATTGCCGCTCTGATAATATATTTATATTTAAATAACACTTCATCATTCGGCAAAAGGCAGCCAAAGTAAGTGAGTGAGTGTGTGAAAAAAAAACATATACGAAATCCACGCTGTTATCCTGCGCTAGCCTCTGCCTGTAGTGTTGGCCTATCCATGTTGATTGGCCTCGCTGTTGTACTTGTATGTATGTTTGTTTGTTCGTATTTTGCACTGCGTATCCTTATAAATAAACTTGATCCATTACACATAAAATTTCTCATTTCTCGCTCACACGCTCGTTGACGCTCACACAGCGAGTTGCTGTGGCAGCAGTCTTTATGCTGCAGCATGTGATAAATTTGGGATTATGATTTTATCCCTTTATTGTTGCCTCACACAACAACAGCAACAACATTCACATACTCGTTTGTTCATACGCTGTCCTTTTTATTTTCACGCCATCTTAAAAAAAAAAACTAAAAAAAATATACAAAAAAATCGAAAACCATAAAAAGAATTTTCTAGCGAAAATGACTTTATTGGTCAGACACTGTATTGACTTTGTGTTCTTTCTGTGTGTGGCTTACTTTTTCCTTTACATTTTTTATTTTTATTTATTTTGGGCTTTTTGTTAAAGTTCTCTTTTTGTTTTACACACGATTTAAATCAATTAATGAAACAAGTAGTTGGGTTTTCTTTCATACTTTCTTAACTAAATCAATAAAATAATACGCTTGATTAAAAGTTTATTTAAGCGTCGTTTGATGGATGGCCATAGATAACGCTTGACTAAAAATGCTTTTTCTTGAATCTTGACAAAGACTTGGTTTGTCCAAGTAAAAAAAAATAAAACGGATAAAACTTTCAATCGATCAGTCTAATTGACACCACGATGTGTGCTTTTCATAAATTTTACAACACTTTTTATTTATTTATTAAGTTTTAACTCTATTTATAAAAGAAAATCCATCGAGGAAATACAAAAAAAATTGTGAAATAAGAAACTTGATTATCAATTATTAATTCGAAGAAAAAAAGTTTCCAACACTAATTATTATATTGACAAAGAACTTAATATAAGATTAAAAAAAATGTTCGTTCATTTTCAAGATCAGGTTATATAATTGCTCAGCATATTCTTGTTAAATTCTATAAGCGTTAATCAACACTGTTTGCTGCAAACACTCATCAAACATATTTTAATTGATACTCACATTTAACTCACGCAAATTCAATAGCTTTCTTTGGCCTTCAGCTTTGCTATAAGTTATGGCATACTTTGAATTGCTCAACACTGGTTGGCATTAAAAATATGCACGAAACGCCATTTTGAATATCCGAACACTTTATGCCAACGCCTACAAAAGTGTTTTAATTAATGCGCCGAATGCCATTTGAAAATTTGAAACATTTTTACGCAACGCCATACAACACCCTTCCATCAACCCACACACACTTAGCCATTCGTCCATGGCTTAACATTTAAACGAACACCCAAGAGCTTGCCAACAATCCAGCAATCACATTCTTTCACTTAATGGCAAGCTTCATCCATCATTTCATCATGCCACAACACAAACATTCCGTCGCTCTGCCATTCTGCCATCATGCCATCATTCATACATTTAGTCCTTTAGTCATTCATGGCATTTATGCCATTGTGGCCATCGCTTCATGCGACCGCCGACGTACAACGCGTTATATTTCCGGCAAGCAAATAATGCAAATTAATAATAAATGATATTATTTAGCAAATTTTGTAAATTTTCATGCAATGTATCGCCCGCAGCAAAGGCTGTGGCAAGAGGCAATCGTCCAATCGGGAACGCTTCATGTCCAAGTCGATGTCCCTTTTTTTTGTTTTTTTTTTTTTTTTGTTTCTTGTTTTGTGTGTTGTTGTTGTTGTTTTCTTACTGCCTCTTTGCCGCATGCTGGCATTTAATGGCATATCCTGCTGTTTATGCTAAGCAGATTCTTTTTGGGTTTCATTTCTTTTGCGTTTCTTTAGGTTTTTTTTTTTGTTCATATTTTACTTGTTAGTTAATTTTTTGACTAACAAATTTTTGTCGCCCCAAACAAGCTGCTAAAATGTTTTTTTTTTTTTTTTTTTTTGATCCCCCCATTGTTTTAGCTTACAAATTTTTTTTTGGCGTTGCTGTTTTATGCGTTTGCCTTTCATTTTTTTCTGCTATTTATTTGTTTTGTTATACTTGCACATAAATTTGCATAAATATATATAAATATATAAAAATATATATATATATATAATTTTTTTTGGTTTTATAATTCAACAAAAGGAAATATTTCCGAACAGCTTTTCTTACATTTGCTATTGTTCGAAATTTTATTTGCAATTTAATGCCTGTTTTGCATTTCATTTTTAATTTACCAAATGAAATTTTGCCCGCGGCTAAAAAAAGTAAAAGCGCAAAACAAAAAACGACACATGGTCGAAAGATTCTTACTAATAGGAAGCGTTCTTTGTTTTTGTTAAAAGTACAAAAAAATAAGAAACAACAAAAATAATTACAAGTTCGAACAAAAGCTTGTTTTTTGTCAGGTTTCTATTTTGGACATCTTTTGCTTCAAATTCCAATAAAGTTGTTAAACACAGTCGAAAAAAATGTAATTTAAATTCTTATTTTTTTGTTTTTATTTTTATTTTCTTATTTACATTTCAAAGAAAGTTTGTAAATTGTTTTTGCTTAGTTAGACACTCGTCCATTCAGAGTTTTTGTTTGCCCCTAAAAGAAATGCCACACTTGAATTTTTATGGACATTGAGGAGATGCCACACATAATATTAAATAACCGAAACGAAATATAAGAATGCGCTGATCTTGACCGTGAGACTTTGTGGTCTCGAAGTTTGTGTTTTAATTTTCTTGCCATTGACGTGTATTCAACTATCTATAGGCACGAAATAATTTTTGTAAACTGAAAGAGAGAGATTTAGAGATTCCAAGATTTATTATCCAAAAAAAAAAAAAAAACTGCTCTACAAATAAAATATCACTCATGACTCATGGTTTGATAGTATAAATCTGTGGAAATTGGTATCTCTAAACTGTTTAGCTATAAAAATACGTTATTAATTAAAAAAATTATTATAATTACTTTTAATTTGTTTTAAGTAATTTACATTCCTGCTTCTTAGACATTCACACACAAGTAAAAAAATATAAATTAATATAAATGATATAAAGTAAAGTCAAAAGAAAAGCAAATAAACCAAAAAAAATATTTAAAAAAATAAAAATAAATAAAAACAAATAATGCTAAATATGTCACTATGAAAACATTTTATAACCAAGCAACGAAAATATTTCACAGAAAACACACAAAACAGTCCATGTAGAGAAATTTAAACCACCCACCATCCAACCCTATGACACAACTCACCCAACTGTGTAGTTTGCTCATACACATACATATTTTCGTCATTTTCATATTTCGGAAAAGAAATTCAAACCGGAAAAAGCAATTTTTCCGTCATTTCTCAGGACAGTAACATAACTACCAAAAAAAAACTGTAAATAACTGAAAATTTCTTAACACAAATTGCACTTCACTGAATGAGAAATATGAACAAGTTTATGTGTGTGTGTATGACTTATATTTACTTACATATACTTGTTTGTATGTGAGTGTTTCTGACTCAGTTGATGTGACGCTCTACCTTGATAGGTAGCAATACACAGTAACGTTAGCAACATCAATGTGTACGTGTACGTGTACACTTGTTTTTGTGGCATTTGCCAAACAAGACGTGTTTTTATGTAAATTTGCTTTTTGGTATTGTTAATTTTCGTTGCTCCTTCTTATTTATGAGTTTGTCTTCACACACACACTCAACATCATTACGTGTACAATAAGTGAAATGAACAAAAGGACACATTTTGGTAATGTCACCGACATGCGTGGGCCAAAACTCATTTATTTTACGCCAATTTGAATAATACAAGGTAAACCGAAAAAAAAAACAATTTATACTTTTTGAAGTTAATTGATTTCGTCTTACACACACAGTTTAAAGTTAAATAAGTTTCATAAAACTAACATAAAAGACACGCAAAAGTATGCAATGAAAAATTTAATACCAGTAAAACAATTACAACTTTCCACTTTACTTTGTAGCTGAATTAATAGATACAAAAATTATAAAGAGGTAGACGGATAACCTCGTATGTCTTAAGAATAAAATAGAAAAACAAAAAAAAAAACTTTACTTTGCGAAATAAAAAAAAAAAATAAAAAACTGTGCCGGCGTAAACTTCATTTACCTGTAGCTGTTATTTCATTATAATAAAATTATTCGCAAATATTTTGCTTAAGCAGAGAAGCATCTAATTTAATTAAAGTGAACGTTCCTTGCACAGCATTCTCAAAGACTCAAATGTGTTGCTTTTTGTGTTACTTTAACAGAAACAGTAAGCTTGGCCGAAGAATTAATACTCTTTACCCCCTACTTTGTAAATTCGCTACTCTTCCTCTTCTTTACTCCGTGTGAAGGGTACCAGTTCCAGCGGTCCGATCTCAATGAAACTTTCGGATGTTAAGCCTAAGACCAAAAAACTACTAAAATGTGTTGATCGCTCAAAAAAGAAGACTCACTGCAAAATTTCAGCTCAATAACTTAAAATCTAAAGGAGGAGATTTTATATACATATACAGACAGACGCACAGATAGACAAGATCAAGAATATATATACTTTGTAGTCGCAAACGTCTCCTTTGATCTGTTACAAAGTTAACTGCAGAAGAGTATAAAAATGTAGCATACTCTTGTAGAGCAAAATTACTTTGAAGCTCGCTTAAAAGCATGCTAAACTTTTCTTTTTTGTTTTGTTTTTGGTTTATCAATTTTCTCTTATGCGACTAAGATTGCAGTCAACTTTAGGCAGTTCTCATTTACTTCAACTTTAAAGCAGACTTAAATGTAGCCACATCGTTATTCATTTACTACAACTATTTTTACAACAAAATTAAAACCTTAAGAGATAAACCACACATATACCAAACATATACCACACATACACCACACACACACACACGCATAGACAGACTTACTTCAACTATTTGTTGCGCATTTTATTGCTCGCGTTTGCTTTTTCTTGCAAATATTATTGCCTGCTTTTTGTTTCAACCACTCAATCTCTCGGTCCCGTTTTGTTCCCTTTTTGTTTGTGGTTGATATTTTTGTGCGCGTGTTGGAAACTTTTCCACAGCGATAAGCTGAAGTCTCGCAAAAGATAAAAGCAAACTACTAACTGCAAAACAAATGTACAAACTTACGCACATGCACATGAAAAGACAGATATAAACAAGCTTTACGGATACTTAAATATTGCCAAACGTCGACGTTGGCAAAGTAGTCGACACTAACACCAACAACAACAAGAAAGACGATAGTCAGCATAGTCAGAATCGTTCGATGACGCAAATATTGCATTTCAAGTGTGTTATCCTCATCATCCTCGCGTCTGTGCTTCTACAACGTTTAACTGCGTTGCGTTGCTTTACGTCGCATCACTACGCAACGTTTCGCTTCACAGCACAGCACAGCCGCTGCAAGCAGCACTGCAAGATTAATGCACTCAACGAACGATGGATGTAAAGCAAATAATGTCGTTGGCATCATTAATACGACCGGTATCACAACGTTATCGATGCGATACGCGACGATTCGACATACTGTGCCATCATGTCTATTGTGGCTTCTTTTATTCGCCACGCCACATTTTACTTACCTTACTAGTGTCTTGTGCTTATTTGTTTTTACTTTGCAATCTTTGCACATGCCGCACATTGCGTATACGTTTTGAATTTGGCTTAGACGTCTGTTGATGTCGTCGAGATAACTAAATTAGTGTTGCTTTTAGTGTGCCTGTGTGTGTGAGCAAAAGCACTAAAAGACAAAGTTATTGTAGTACAAGTAGCAAATTTTAAATCTAAATTAGATAAGCACAAGTGCTGTTGTCGTCAGACAGCATTTTATGTTGCATACTTTTAGAGAGTTGTGCTAAATGCGTTTTTGATTAGTCAGACGCTTAAGTTGAATACAAGCAGTGGCTTACTGTATAAAGACAAGTATTTTTATATCAATTATATAAATAAGCTTCAAGTCTATTGTACGCAAGATCATCTTAAGCTCAGGCAACTAGAAGAGCAATTTTTATTTGATGAAATCAACGACTTTCAGTTAAACAAGTTAAACCGTTTTAAAATTTGTTGAAAGGCTTTGGTTAACATTCAAACTCATTTGTTATATAAAGTATAGTACAGCAACACACTATAGACAACAACAAAAAAAAAAACCGTAGCCTCTCAGAAAAAGCTCAACAACTTTGACTTCTGACTTCGGGTTTATCACAACGGTTTGCAATAGTGAGTCTAGTCGTATCTAAAAACTTTGTTCATCGACCTAAATACGTACAACAGCAAATGCATTGCTCTACTTTACACGAAAACAACTTTTTTTGAACTATTCGTATTTGTTCGTTTGATGACAACAATTGTTAGTCGCCGAGTTTTGCTTTGTGTTCCATAACAAGGCTAAAAACAAAAACCTAAAATTTTTCGATTTTTTTTTCCTTTTTTTTTTACCTTTTTCTGCATTTGTCGTCGACTGCCAACGCTAAAAACATCAAATCAAAGCTCAAATCAAAGCTGTCGACTGCAATTACTTGTTTTATTCCGCCATATTTTTATACCCTGCACATACAGGGTGTCGAGAGCTATGTCCGTTCGTCTGTATTCATTCATGGTTCTCGGAAACTAAACGAGGTAGAGACTTGAAATTTGGAGGGTAGACTCGTGATGCTCGGTAGCATCGGAAGCATTCCCGCTCGAACACTAGATGCTATAGAAACATGAAAATCGGTATGTAAATTCTGAATTTATAATCCTACAAAAGTACATATCTCAATTTTCCCCGCTCCCCCTCATTCCCCCTCAAAAAGTAGTTTCTTTAAAATATCTAATCTGATCTGATTACCCGTCAAAGACCAACAAACTAAATTTTTTCGTAAATTCCAAACTTTGACCAATTTTCTTGATATTTTGAACACTTGTGTGCAGGGTATTTTATTGTCGAGTATACTGGACTATGCCGTCCTTATGTGTTTTTAAATTTTTTTTTTTTTTTTTTGTTTTAGTTTTTGCTATTTTTGACTTCAGTTTAAGTTGTCAGTAATTCAGTCTGCATTTCTTCATGGTGAATTAACATTTTACAATGCCAACGTTTGCATATTTGCATTTATGAGTGGCATGACATTTGCGCTTTAATAATTTTTTTTGGGTAGACAAAGTTTCTGCCACAACAACAAACTCATCGAGTGTAAAGTTTGATTAAATTTACAAAGACAAAAAAAAAAAAAAAATGTTTCAAATTGAAATCACAAAAAAAAAAATCATTCATCAAATAAATCTGCGCCTATTTAATTTAATTAATTCCTTTGTTTGTGCATTCAACTAAAAAAATATACGAAATTTATATTTTAAGCAATTAAAAAAAAAAGACTATGCAAATGTATGCAGACTAATTAATTAATTGCTGCGCACATGTTGTGTTAATAAAATAAAAATAAAAAAAATTTTAATTTTGTAAAAAAAAAATATTTTTTTTTAAATTATGCTGTGCAATGGTGCAACGTGTACAGAATCAATCAGCTGTTCGCAACTTTACACTTTTTACACTTCCAACACTTAATTATACCAAATCTACAAAGCAAACAAGTCTACCTAGTCTAGACACTGAGTCAAGTAGTTGTGCATAATTTTAACAGAACAAAGTTTTATTATAATTTTTTACTCTTTTACACTTTTACAATAATTACACAAGTCAATGAACACCTTAAATAGTTTTTTTTTTTCGTAAATAATGTTAACAAAAATTTAACAAATTCAATTATATTTAATTAAAAGTACAAACTAAAATTAAACATTAACACAGACACACACACACACAGACACAGAAACAAATAACCAAAATGTAACTTCTGCAAAGTGTATAACAAGTGTTGAAAAACTTCTGACAGAAATAATAAAAGCACCAACAACAACAACAACAGCAACAAATGCTGAGAGCCGCCTTAAGCGACTTTTGAGTGCGCTACGCTTCAACAACCTGCGCAGAAAGTTGTGCAACAACAAACATTTTAACTGAGCTAAAAATATATGTATTTTTTTAATATAAAAGTATGCAAAAAATATATTTTAAACAAAAATATTTTAAGTTTTATTAAATTTTTTTTTTTTTTGAATTTTGTAAAATTTTTTTTGTTGTTTTGTTTTCTTGTAAGCAAGTTTTGTACGACTCTTTTGGGTGCCCTCAGCAAGTAAGCAGTAAGCAAGTAAAAGTTTCATGTAACGCGCCTTGACTCACGCTACGCTTTGGCTTTCAACTCAGCGCAGCACAACTTGATTTCATTCCAGTGGCAGCAACTTGAAAATCTTATGAATATGATAACAATAACTAAAAATAAAAAAAAATACGTGGATTATTTTAATTTCATGCCTTGCACACACACACACAGTTAGGCACATATAAAGCCTAGAAAGTTTACAAATTTGGTTTTGCTTAAGACAATGGCGACGTCAGCGCCAACAATGTAGAGCATGTTGAATGATAAACATGACATTGGCTTCATCTAAAATTCATACAATACATACTTACTTTTATGAACTTAGTTAAACTAACAAAGACATTACTTAATTTGCCTTCAACACTTTCTTGGTAACAATGCAACAGCAACAACAACAATTTAGGTCAAGTACAAAGCAAACAAAATTAAAATTATATTATTTGAAATGTCCGAAAAAATAATAGGAGTTATTAAAGTCATGCCTTCATATGAGAATACTTTTTGTTTAAGCCAATATAACGAAAATTGTATGGGTCAGCTAAGGACTCTTTGTAAGATTGATCACTTGTCCCAATAATGGATCGTCTTTTCCTAATAATGGATCAGTGAATCAAATTTAAACAAAATGACAACCTTGACTTAAAGTGACACATGTGAAAAGTATGAAAATTATTATTGTTTGATGTACTGATCCATAGGTCAGGTTAGGTTATGCCGGAAGCAAGGCGAGTCTTTGTCTCCCAAGGGCTCCAGTGTTTCCCTTGTACCGGACTCTCCGCAATTCCTGCAGCTGTCATCTCGAGTTAGGGCCATGTGTCTAGCTACTGATCCATAACTGGGATCATGATTCATTACTGAGACGTTTACCTTAAATTTAATGATTGTTATTTGTATATTGCAAATATCGAAGCGTAGCAAACTAAATGCCGAAAATCATCATGCCATCATCACTCAATTGTCAAGTGCGACCAATACAGTGTTTGATGAGTGCCTGTAGAGCGTTTGCTTATGTGGCAAACAACTGTGTATCTACATATGTGTTTGTTTGCGACAAATTTACAAATTTGCATCTTCCTGAAATCAAGTGGCCGAATTTGGGCCTGCACGTAATTATATGCGCTGTTGTGTTGCGGTCTGATCGGATCGAATCGGGTCTAGTTTGGTTTGGTCTGTTTCGCTTTGGTCAATTGGTAACTTGTAATTATTTCTGGTGTTAAATCAGTGTTCAAGCAAACAAATCAATTTGAATGGCAAATTCGTTGCATGGAAATAACGCTGCTGGTTTGTTTGGCTTTCATTTTGTTTCGATTCGATTCGGTTCGGTTTGGTTTCTGCTACTATTTAACTCAATTGAAGTGAGTTAAATTAAACGCAACGCATATCGCTCGTTGTTGTTGCCAGTTTTGCTATAGTGGTTTATCAGTATTATGTTGTTGTTGTTGTTGTTATATGCCCAGCATTAAATTATAAATGACAGAAACATTACTGATTTGTTTTGTCGCTGTACAATGTGTGTGTATGTGTGTGTGTGTTGGTAAACGTCGTTTTTATACCCTGTTCACATACTGTGTATCGGGATATATTAAGTTTGTCTGATACGGTTTGTATGCAACGCATAGATGGAGGGGAGGGGGACCCTATAAAGTATATATATTCTTGATCAGGATGACAAGACGAACTTATATTATCTAATCGAGAATACTCGACTATACTGCCCTTACTGGTTTGAATTTATGCTCGATAGTGTTGCAACATATTGTTGTTGTGGCAGCATTAGAAACAGTCGGTATGTAGATTCAGTATTTATAGCTCTACAAAACTGCAGTGCACAATTTTTTCTCTCCCCCCCTCCTGAGTAGTTTTCATTAAATTGCCATATCTCCAAAACTTCAAAAGGTGCGTAACTGAAATTTTGTAGACAAACTCAGTAAATATATATCTTTAAAATAGCAAACCATAAAATAACCATCTCTTTAATGATTCTCCCCTCAAAGACCTACAAGCTCAAATTTTTTTGTAAATTTTACATTATTTGAACGATTTTCTTTATATTTTTAAGGATATTTGATAAAAATTTTTTTTGCTGATTTGGCATGTGGCTACGCCTACTGTATGTGCAGGGTATTATACACCGTTCGTACTGATATTTTTATATATATATATTTTTTTTAATTTTTATTTTGTTTCTCTGCCATTTTTTTATTTTTTTTATACAGAACTCATGTGTTTTACAGCCTTTTATTTTATTGCCAGCACAAATGTACACACATACAGAAATGCAAGTGTGTTTGTGCATATTCACAATTGATTAAACAACGAATTTTTACATATATGTATATATAAACATTGTTGTTCATTGCACACCTTTTTTTTATTTTATATTATACAATAGCGGAAATCAATGTACAACAAATTGCTGGAAAACACAACAAAAATGTAAAAAATATTATAAAAAAAAATAAAAGAAAATGCGCAGTGAAAAAGAAAGCAAGTATGAAAGAAAAAAAGACGAAAACATTTACTACGAAATGTGAAAAATAATTATCTTATATGCAAATAAACAAATTTTATGCACGCACTGCTGGCAGATCATACGGCTTTGCCAATTTGCACATTGATATGTAAAGGCAGGAAACTGTACACAAACGCACTCATACACATATGTATGTATAAACATATTACAGATGACACGTAATGAAAATCATGTTAATTACGTCACTGCAAATAAGCTGCTGCAAAAAATGTTCGCAATTTGTTTGGACAGCAACTTACTTAAAGTTTTACAACACTGCAACTTCCTTTTCCCTTTTCCATGCACATCCGTTTCACTTCAGTTCAGTTGAGTTGAGTTGATTTTGATTCGATTCGATGCGATTCGCAATGCAACGCGTCGCGTCGTTTCACTTTATTCAATTCGATACGAATCAATACGTTTTTATTTTCTGTTTACTTTTTTTTGGTTTCATTTGGTTTTTTATTTTTTTTCATTCGTTTCGTCTGCTTGCTTATGTAAGCCATTAAAAGTGCTGATGTTGCAGTTGATTGTTTTTCGATGCGCGCTTAATACTTAAACACGTGTACACGCAACGCCGCAAAGTAGGCTTTAAAACATTTGCTTAATCTTAATATATTTTACAATTGCGCAATCGGTTGTCTTGCATTAACATACTTATGAAAAATTTACGACCCAGTAGTACAGCAAAGTAGTTCCGAACTAATGAATATACGACGTAAAACTTCAATCTACTATGCCTGCTCACAATTCGCCAATTAACAAGGACATTTCAGATAGGCAATGGTCAAATGAAAGAAATAAAAAAAAAAAATAATTGTAGCACACTGCTTTGGGCGCTATTACGTATGAGTAATTAAATATTTTTGTTTTTATAAACTTAATTTAGTTTTTCAAGACAAAATTTTGTCTATCAATCATTTCTCCGTCAGCAAAAGTTACATTTTTTTTTTTGCTAAGCGTAGAAAGCAAAGTTTGCTTTGCTAGATCTTAAGTGAGCATCTTTAGTGAGTCCAAATACAAAGCTAATCAACTGACTGACAGTCAAAAAATCATTTTTCCTGCTAAAAAAAAAATACTCGTTTTGTGTAGAAAATGACATTGGGAGTCTGAAACACAAATGTATTGTAAAGAAGATCTTAAATTTTATCTGTGTTCTGCCTTAAGTGTGTAGGCAGCAGAACTATTTTTTTTGGTTTTAGTTTTTTTTTTTTATTAATTTTTGTTTTAAATGATATATTCAATTTGCTTTGTTTCAATTATATTATATTTTATTTTTAAATTATTTTTTCTTTAATTATTGTTTTTATTATTGTTTCATTTTTTTTTATAAATTGTGCATGTTTTTTTAATTATTTTTAATTTATTTTATTTTTTATTTAATCATATCAAATAATCATTTGCCATTCAAGCTCAAAAGTATATGTTTTCAATATAATGAATAAGCACAATCATGATAATTAAAATCGACAAACCGCGGCAGTTATGTAAACAAAATCAATATGATTGTTGCAAAAACAAGTGAAATAAGTTTTTGTTCAATTGATTGACATTTTATGAGTTTGAGTTTTAAACTATATAACACTTTGCGTATACGTAATATTATTTTTCTTAATGTTAAATGAAAATCATTAAATAATCGTCACTTTTTACTTTTGAACATTGTTTCTCTTTCATTTTCTCACCCTCTCTCTCTCTCTCTCTTTCTCTCTCTCTTTCTCTTTTCCTACCGACGCATTGTTGTTTGCAAATTGTTGATGGAATTTATTGAAATCCTTTCAAGAGACAAAAACAAACGTAAATTTGAGCTGATCTTTTGATTTTATTAGTTGAATTGAGACGTTGAATATTTTATCTTTATGCCACTCATAATTCACGCTGGCACAGCGTAACATTTGCATTTAAATCTAAATGGAAATGTTGATTCAAATGTTGGCTGCAGTTTTATGACAGTTCATGAAGAAAAGTTTTTTGAAGTTTTACGTATAAACAGAATTGCCATGAATTTATTTAAAAATAAAAAAAAAAAATAATTTTTAAATGAATAACATTGAGAGGCGCTGTATTAAATGAAAGTAACTAACAAAACATGAATTTTCATCTGCAAAATTACTACAAAAAGTTCATTTCACAAGTTTTATGTATTCTTTGCTCCAAAAAAAAACCTTGACAGTGAAAACACATGTGAAGGAACACGTACTTTTCTTTGTCGTTTGTGGTAAACGTTGAAAAAGAAGACCATCCGTTTGATTGTTTGATATTTGATCAGTCATGTCAGACATGTCTGTCCGCATGAGCTTTCACTGTATTTTTTTATACAAAAAATGCTTACATTCCTTCGTCGTATTTATTTATTATTATTTATTTATTTTATTTTATTCTTTGGTTAAGTAAAAAATCAACAAGCACGAAACTTTAATCACATTAGGCTGTACAACAATGCAAAGTGGCATTAACAATACATGTCTGTCCTGATTGTGTGTGTGTGTGTGTGTGTGAGTGTTACGCAATAAGCACACACGCATTATACAGAGTTGCCACGTAACATAAAGTAAATACGAAAAGTGAAAAAATAAAAAGAGCGAAAATCTTGTCTCATTTTTTTGTTTGTATTTTTTTTGTATATTTTTTTATATTTTTTTTTCAAAATTTATTTGGTTAAGTGCATGTTTTGCTGTAGGCAACTACGAGTGTTGTTGTTCAAGACATGTGACGGCGTTGTTGGCAATATTACTCATACTCATACTCATACTCATGCACATGTGATGTGATGCAATGCTGTGCTGTTGAAATTACTAAAGCATGCTAGCTCGAATATAAGTTGAAGAGCTGCTTTGTTGGCATGTACTACAAATAATGTTGGCTTTCAGCTTTAACACCGCCAACAGCAGAATAAAACAACAAAAAAAAACCACCAACAAAAAATACACATTGAGCTTTTCAACACTGTTTTCATTTATTTATTTATTTTTATTATTATTATTTTTATTTCTCTTTACGATCTTGTACTTTTATGATAGCTTTTGCTTGCTTGCTTGCTTACTTATGGCACAAGTGTGTGTTACATTAAGTGCATGTACGAGACTGTATGTATCTGTGTATGTGTGTGTGTGGTGTATGTGTAGTAGTCGCAGAAACAGCAACAGCCGCAACATATGCAACAGCAAACTGGACACGCAACAACAGTGTAGAAAAATGCTTTTTTGTCAGTTTTTAGCAAGTTACAATTGTTGTTGTTGTTGATGTTGATGTTGGTAAAACATATATGAGAATACCTTAACAAAAAAGGCATTCCAAAATCCCTTCCCAGAATGCCCTTCTGAAAGAGAATATTGACGAAAAAGACGTTCTAAAATGGGAAGCATGGAAAGACTTTTACCTTAACCAGCTTCAACTGAAATGTTTTCATTTCAATCAACCTTTTCTAAAATCCCTATTTTGATAACCTACTTATAGCACCTTCAGCATTTCAATTAAAGGTTTTAGAAGCGAAATCGGCATTCCTACTGGGTGTTATATACACACATACAGATAGTAGAGTAAGTGCAACTATTTTGCTATGGTTGTGTGCTATGTGATTGTGTTTTTATAAATAATTGCACATGAGTCAAGGAACCAACGAAAATGATATGTTGTGTTAAGACGTTTGAACGCCGTGTAAAAGAATTGAAACAAAATACAAAAAAAAAAAACAAAGTGAGAATCAAGTAAAAGAATCTGTGGTAAATTCAACACGAAAAGCAAATAGCTCTAATTTTCATCTGCTCACACTGCCTAACGAGCGGTTTTGGTTTGTGTTGCTGCCCCAAAAACTTCTTCGACTTGTTATTTTTTTATTTATCATTCTTCGTCCGCTTTTGCTCTTTCTATTGCGGTCAAAAAAGTATACATACATACATACATATATATAAATACATATATTGCCTAGGCCTTTATACAATTGTATCAACTGGGTTTTTTTTTTTTTTGCACAATCTTTCACTGCCTCACCTTCTTGACCCTTTCTCCCCTGCCTATAGTCAAATATTCTACGCTATTTGAACATATTGCCTTTTTGTCAGGCCTTTCTAACCATTTTTTCGTATTTTGTTTTTTTTTCAGTGTCATTTCTTACAGCCTTTATATATTTTTTTTTTTTTGTTTTTCTCAATTTTTTGTTATTGTTTCTTTGTACCCTTCGTCTTGTTTGTTCTTGTCCAGCCACATTGCAACAGTCTTGGGTTAAATTCAGTGGAAAAATTATTTGGCTGCGTTGCTCGTTTGTGGTTGACTTTCATGAAAACTTAAGCAGTCCCGCCGCCTCAAAATGCTATCGTATTACTCTACTTTGCTTTGCTTTGCTTTATTTGGCATTATTTGGGTCCACTTATGGTCGAGCAAATGGTAAGGACACAAGTGCGAAGAAGTATAGAGCGAAGAGCGAAGAACTGTTATTGGGATTGCCGTCGAGCCGCCTTTGTTGTTTGCTATTCAAGTGGTCCTTTTATAACTTGTGTCTACTGTCCCATATTCCTTTTGAAGTACATCAAGTTTTCTCTTTTAGTATGTGTTTGTCTCTTATTGAGCACGTATGTGTGTGTGTGTGTGTGTGCATGTGTCGGTGTGTTTGTAGTTTGAGAATTTATGTTTTGGTTGCATACTTTTCACACACTTACTTAACTTTGCGGTTATTATTCCAGACAACGACTTTGGTGTTTTTATTTATTTTTATTTTTTCTTTACGTGACGCGATGCAAATACGTAAAATGTTTTTTTTGGTTTTTTATCCTATTTTTTATTTTTTCTTCATTGTTGCATGAAATTATTTATTAAATAAGAAAAAGGCTGAATCATTTTGAAGCTCTGTTATTATTTGCTGTTTTTTCAGCTTTACTCTTCCGAATCAAGTTAGTCTCTACCAATCTACGCCTTCATAAATCGATTCCAATCGAGTATCACTTAATACCTTCTTGAGACTCACTGATCTCTTACTTTTTCTCGCTCATATCAAAGTTATTCCAAACATATACTAAACTCACACCAAATTCATGTCAATTTCGTACCATACTCATTCCAATCTCCTTCCAAAATCAAGCTTAGCCCACTCCAAACCCATTCCAATCTCATTCCAAACTTATTACAAACTAATGCCAAGCCCATTCCAAACTCATTCCAAGCCCTTTCCCTTACTCATTATCTTCTGCATACACATTCACTCTTTTATTTTTCTTCTCACTTACTCATTTACTATGCCGCTTACACACCCATTAACCACAATAACGCTCACACCTATTTCCAAATCATTTCGAAATACTTTACAACACTTTTTTTGGATTTTTTTTTTTCCTTTTTGTTGTTGTGTCATTTATTTGGTGCACAATTAAAGTGCTTCGTAATTTTGTGGTTTTTAATCCTTTGCCTCAAAATACCTAAGCAGATCAATAAAAAGGATTTAATGCTTTTTTTGTTTATGTTTATATATTTTTTTTTTTTTTTGCTTGTTTTATATTTCGTCGGCTTAGTTGGTTTTTTTTAGCGTGCTTTGTTTTTTCATTCGTTTGAATTTCGGTTTTTGTAACTGTTTCTTTTTATTTGCCATGCTGCGCTTTTGTCTGTATTTCAAGCGATTTAATCTTTGCGCGTCCTTTTGTATGTGTGTGTGTGTGTGTGTTATATATGCGTTGCTAAATTATTTCTAAATGACTGAAGGCAGGCAATAGCGCAGATAATTAGAAGATTAAGTGCAAAGCAGAAACATTAAAAACTTTTCCTTCTTTTTGGTTTCATGTTTTGTGTTTTTTTTTTTTTTGTTTTGGTTTCTTCCAAAGAGATTGAAGATTTATACTAATTAGAACACGCTGCGTATGCGCAACGCTAATAAGACAAAAGAAAATGCCAAGCGAAGTGGAAACGCTTTAAGCGAACGGAAGTTGGCTATTTCATACTAACACACATCCATATATATTTACATATGTATATTTAACCATTTACAATGTACATGTATGTATATAATACCAAGGGATTGAAAAGTCAAAGCCATGAACTAAGCTAAGCGCAATTGAAAATCTTTAATATTTCTTTGCTTCTTTCTTCTTTCATTTTGTGTATGTTATTTGTTTTGTTGATGAAAAGTTCGCCTCAAGTCACGACAACAGATTTAAGACGCTCATCTTTATGCAGGCCAGGAAAATGAGCGCTATGCATCATTAGCTGATATTGTAAATGGCACAAAACATCTTGACATCATGTTGCAAGCCAGGCCATGCAGGCAGGCAGACAGACAGACCGACCGACCGAAAGGCAGACGAGCGACACTACAAGCATAAACATAGTCAAGTGACAAAGAAGAATATGCAAATCCTTGCAACAAAGAACTTCCGCACAAACATGATGACTAAGCGGAATGCGCATGTCAGTGGCGTTGTCTCGTGTCTTTAAAAACATGTGTTTAAATAGCTGATATAAGGTTGAGAACCTTTTTATTTTGACGTCAATTGGCTACTATTTTTCTTATAACATAAACCTTAAAAGACTTACTTTTTTGACCAAAAACAAGTGAACGTGTTCAATTGTCTTGAAAAAACACAGATGTAGGTCTTGAGGGATCTGCATTTGGAAGCAAAAGTTTTATGTGTTGCGTGATTGTTTTTAACATACGAGTAATCGTTACAAAGATAGTAATATGGAGTGAAATTGCCAATGCAATGGTTTATGTTGAGTAAGGTGGCCAAATAACGTACGTCATTTTAATATCAAATTCTTGCGAAAGTATAGCCACTTTTTAATAGAAAATAACTAAAAATTGCCATTTTCATACTTCCACCTGAACCTCGTTAAAATTTGGCTTGTGCATTTTGTTGTTGGCAATTTAACTTTTCATACATTTATAGGTTAACGAAAAATGCGTGAACACCGCAAGTGTGCCAACAGCCATAGACGTTATGAGTGCTGTGTAATATTAAAAGCCCCTAAGTTACTTTACGCCATGCATTACATACGTCATTCTAATACCCAGTTTACATGAGCGGTTTAACGCGTAGCATGTCCAGTTAATTAGCTTATGTTGCAAGGTGTTGTATGTAGACATAGAAAATTCACAAAAATTCTTATGTCTACATATAACAGCTGACAACATACGTTAATGTAGCTAAAGATGCCGCATGACATGACCCCCAAACGACACGACGCCACTGTTGTTTTTTGTCTTGAACTGTATTGAGTTTGCTATTTTTTATGTTAGTCCTAAATATTGCACTTTTTAACATACTTGCTTGATTCGACGTCAATTGTTGTTGGCAACATTGTAGCGCGCATAATTCCTAATAATCTGCATATTGAATGTGGCATTAGCGTGGACTCCACTGCTAAGTCAGTATTGCAATACAATCAAACAAACAAGCAAGCAAGCAACCAACTAACAATTCATTCAACCATTCATGCATTCATGCCACCATTCAATCATTCACACATTGGTACATGCTTAAACATGACAGCGTACAAATGTCTGACGATGAATGTCATTATGCCAAACCAGAGCAGCTTAGTTGACGCTTAAAACGCGGGGCAACAACACACACACACACACACACACACAGTTGTATGGAACTTGATCATGCCTCAGTTTTGGCCGGAAGAGTGAATACCGAAAAGCCGAGCCAAACAAACTTAAAACCACAAAACGCGCACCGCGAACGTTGATGGTACTCACCCATCAGCCATCACCCACCCAATGCCGATGTCATCATTTCTACAGAGGCGAACGTTGAGGACGTCAGAGACGCCAACGACGATTTGGTGGTCGCCAGCTTGGCACGATTTTACTACTTTGACTAAATGCTGGCAACACTCCAGCAAATGCATGCATATTATTCTATGTATGTTTGTCTATACATACATACATACATAGATACTACATCCAAACAAATTTAGTTGCAGATAGATATATTTTTAATGCATTTTGTATGCGGACGCCCAGCACACAGATTTAGGTTAAAAGTGGCTTCCCTTGTGTATTTAATGGCATTTTTGCATACAATTGCCACTGCCAGCAGCAGCAGCAGCATCACCAACAACAACAACAACAACAACAACATCAGCGACATCCGTGAAGAGTGTAATGACGACAACAACAGACTTCGTTGCTATGCAAAACTGATTCATGTTTGTTCATGCTCTTTCAATGGCGACGACAAAAACAACAACAACAGCAGTAGAAACAACGACTGCGACGGCAACGGCGACGCTAACAATTTCACTAAACAAAATTTGTCATAATAATTTTTTTTTGGTTTTTTTTTTTTTATAGTTACGTGTTTTTTGTCATTGCACTTTGCTTTGCGCGACAAACTTTGCGTGTATACAAATTTGAAAAACAGCAAAAATAAGCTTAACAATTTTCTAGACTAAAAGTTACCTAAACAAAGTCAAGTTAGCGACAAAAAACAGAAGGAAAACTGCGAAAAAAAATTTTATAAAATAAAATAAAAATAACAAAAAACAATTGCACTGTTTAAATAACATTTTCAATGACAAATCCAATTTTGTACTTTGTCAAACTTTGCAACTTAGCAAACTTCAATATTAATTATTTAAATTGATTTCATTTATTAAAAGCTCAGCTAAATTTATATCTTAGGAGACGTCCACAAATCACGTGAAATAAAATTAGGGGTGGGGGGTTCGGCAAAATCTCATCAAATCTCAGTTAGGGGGAAGGGGCTTCATCGGACATTTCATTTCATTAATTGATAATTTTTTTTCAAAATTTTAAGCATAATCTCATGTGAGTTACAGAGGGAGAGGGGCTCGTGAAAATCTCACTGAAACTCATGAAGGGTCTAAATTTCTAGAAAAAACCTTACGTAATTTAAAAACGTCCCCTTGGTTGTCGGCGACTAACCGACTCAGTCTCAATTAGTCACAAGTTTTAAAGAGTCACAGTGAATCTCGAACCTCAAACCGTTTTTGCTTTTAGCGTTTCGCAACACTAACAACTTGTCGCTATCCAACACACTTATGACTTTCTGATACGTGCGACACAAATGGTCAAAATTCTTTTTTACAAAATAAAAAGCCAAAATTTCAATTTGCAAAATAAATTTATTTGGAATCAAACAAAAAATCAAAGTGAATCGTATTGAATTTGCCAAAGTACTGAATTGAAATGTTGACATTCATGTTTACATTAAATATTTCGTAATTGTTATTACTTCTTTTACTAATTTACCAATACTATTTTTATTACTATTTTTATTTTTTCTTGTATTTTTTTTGCATTGCAATTTTATGTTGCAATAAAATGTTCGTTTGTTATATTTTATTCATGTTATTTTAGTTAAGGCTAAACGAAAAAATCGAAATAACAAGCAATTATATATTTTAAGCTATAATTGAACAGCATTTGCAGTGTTAGAAAATGTCAGCTGTCACGTACTGTCAACCACTTTTGTGAAATTGCCTGTTGCATATTTGCGGTTCCATTTCAATTTGCCACAAAATGACACAAGCACACAAACACGTACGCACGCACACTCACACACACACACACACACATACCTGTTTAGGCAATTGAGCCAAATCGATGCATTTTGCATCACTTCAGTTCGACATTTCAAATGGCCGCATTTTAATACCTCTTAATTAATTATGACAGATTTCATTTGTTGCCACTTTGGCGTTTGTTTAAGCCATTTTCAATTTTTTTTTTTTTTTCTCAATTGCAAAAACAACATTTTTTTTAAACGTTATGCAATTAATTTTGCAAACAAACAAAAGCAACACAAAAAATTTAAATTTATAACTTTTTTTTTTTTTGTTGGCAAAAAACTTTGTTATTGTTAACATTTTCGGTTATTTTTTTTTAATATATATATATTTATTTTTTTTGTTTGTTGTCATAATTAATTGAAATTTATTGTTGCATTTGAGAAAAGGCATTCATGCAATAATTTTGATTGCAATATGCGCCTTCATATCAGCGCCCATTATAATTATTAATTAGACAGCTAGATATTAAAAAAATACCGTAACAATTGACCACAAGTGCGACAACAACAACAGTCCAAACAATATGTTCACATTAAATAATCGCCTGGCATATGTTGGTGATCATATTTATCGCTACTAAATAGCTTAAACGCTTTGCAGTGTTGTAAAGTTGTGTAAAAAAAAAATTTAAGCCACTGAGTAATTTGTTAAAAGCAAGCATATAAAAAAAAAAACTATTATTCACAACTGTTTTTCAGTATTTCCTAATAAACTTATAATACGACTAATTAACACAACGTGACTTTTGAGTTATTGTTCGTTTATTTTCAATGAATATGAAACGCTTTTTTGTGTCTCAAAAATTTATTTGTACCGTTATTTAAAGTGTTCGTAAGAACAGTACAGTTTCACTTCGATCAGTGTTGATTAATGCACAAATGAAGAAATAAAAGTCCTAAAAAATATTACTTCTGTGGAATGAAGCATTATAAGCGATCAAAAATATGATTATTTTAATTTCTTTAAACTCTGCGAGACACTTTGCCAGGCGCTCCAGTGTTGATTAATGCTTTTAAGTATTAAATTTACCACTTACAAACAAAATTGTCAGTTCAGCACTTTATTTTAAAAGCTCAAGCTCTTACACAGGCTCACACAAACTGCTGACATTTTCATTACCATTTTTTTTTTTTTTTTTGGTTTTTTAACCAAACTTGAAGTTTTTCTTACTCATTGTGTTTTTTTTTTTTTTTAGTTTTTTGGTTACTCACAAAGCCAAATGAATAAAAGCGTATACCTTTATCAATACTCCTTTTTTTGTTGTTTTTTCTTTTAATTTAATACTTCATACATCGACAACGTTTGTCGACCAAAAAAAAAAAAAAAATGAAACGAAATGTTACGAAAGTCAACTGTCGACTGCATTCAATTAAAAATGAAAACGTAGAGAAAAAAAAAAATGCGTTACTCTGCAATGAAATTTACTTTGCTTGCTCAGAATGCCTTTTACACGATGATGACTACAACAACAACTATTCCACATTGCTTTGCCAGCCACGCTCACTCACTGTAAATATGAATTTTCTCGTGTAGAACAATTTTTGCTACTTCATAACCAAGATTTTTGTTTTTAATGGCTTGCATTTTCCTCATGATGATGGTTTCATTTTTTTTTCGCATTTTTTTTAATATTATTCTTTTTTTTGTTCATTCTTGGTTACTTTTTTGATTTTTTTTTTTTTTTTTAGTTTTCTATTTTTTGATGAAATGCAATTTTCCATGATATGCTTTTGCCATGGTCGTCGTCGTCGTCATCGTGGCTGCCAACACATGCCTCAAGGCAATGCCATAAACCCCCCAACCCACCCCCCATAAACTTCATTTCTGCACAAATCGTGGCTTTGAAGTTGTATACGAGCGAATGATAAATGGCTGACATTGTGGTTGTCATAGGCAACGTTAAGCGCTGTTGAAATGCCACAGATTGCAACTGTTGCAGTTGTACACTCGTTCGTTGATTTCGTCTTTTGACTTCTTTGGTACAATTCTTCCCTATTACGCCCATTGCTCGACCCATATTACTATATTTGCTGCTTCTTGCCTCATTTTTTTGTTGTTTTTTGTTTTACTTTATAGTAACTTCTTGCTCATCAACGTCGTCGTCATCAACTTTTCGCTTTACACTTGTATTTTATGTTTGCACCCCAACACTTTCACCCCTTTCTTTTTTTGTATATGCTGTCTATGTCAGTCAAAGTTTTGTACTTTGACAAGTGTTGGCTGGTTGGTTGGTTGGTTGGTTGGTTGGTGCGAGCGTACAAGTCATTTGACACAGTCATGTGTAGTGATGTCGGTCAGTTGTGTTATACCTCGAGTTATGATTTATACAAATGAAATGAAATGAAATGAAATTTTAACTTTTCGTTGCGTTGCATTGATTTAATGATGTACTCTGTGTTCTGTTTGCGGCACTAAAACAATTTCAAAGTTGTTCAACACTATGTTTGCCTGTTAAAGTAAATAGCTTCAATCATTTGAAACTTTTAGTTTGAACTAATAGTTGTTGAGCTCTAGTGCTGGTTATTTGTGTTAAACAAAGTTTATGCATCATCATCATCATTATCATCATCAGCAAACATTAGCCTAATGAAGTTGACAACTTGTGCACTTCAACATTGTACAACACTACGTGTGCCATGGCAGAGGTCGCTTAAAATCTTTTAAATTTAATTTATACTCTGCTCGCATATATTTTTATGGCACTTATACATATACATACATATATAACGATATTAGTTACTTAACCTCAATTTTATGACACAATTTTCGAACGTACATAACTCGCAATATCAGCTGCAAGCCATGAAGATATCATGCTCATATATTGTGTACTTAGTTAGCCGCAATTGTGAACTTTTTCAGTCGTGTCACGCCGCACCTTGCCAGTTATTTTATTACAAGGTGCTCATATATAAACGAAAATAGTTAAGTGTTGTAAAAAACTGGCAGCAAACATAAAGTTCGACCGCACTTATTTTTCGCTTCAAATCCAATCACGTAACAATTTTACCCAATTTAACCTTTTCTCTCTCTCTCTCTCTCTCTCTTATATTGTTTTGTCTTCTTTTTATTACAATTTTTATTTTTCGATTTTTTTTTTTTTAGTTTTTTGACTCCAACGCCAATGCCAAAAACTCAAGACCAAGCCGTAAGGCAAGTGGGAAAAGGCCAAAAAGTAGTGCACATTTTGCTTGCCAATAAAAACCATTTGCCAGTGTGAAATTTATACTCTTCAAATACACAAACACACACACACACACACACACATGCACAAAGGACATTGAGCAACAAAATGTATACCCAAAACCTGACACCGGACCAACCAAAAAAAAAAAAAAAATAAAAAATATTACAAAAAGGGAGAGTAAAAAAAGAATTGTTTGTCCCAAGCATTTCGAATTGGTAAAAAGGACAAGAAAATGGTTTTTGTGTTTGCCGCCTAAAGTGTTCGCTGTCTTAAATGTACAAATGTATTTTTCACGATTTCATGGCCTTCAGCGTGCCATACGTTTGCCTAGCCTGGCACACACTCTACGATCGCATTCTATAGTCATTGGCTGTAAGCGACACCATAAAGTATTGACCGTGTGTAACCTTTATAATAGCAGCAGATGCCACGATTGCACTTGCCGTTGCTTCTTCTACTACTTCTTTTTATTATTTGGTAGTTTTTATTTGTACTTTATTTTGTCCAAAGCAAACGCTTGGCAACACTGGCACTTGCAATGCATTACACATTTTGCGGCTCAGCGCAGCTCAGCTTTTATTCTCACTTTGCCTTGTCAGCCATGAGTTTAACTTTTATCTCTACTCTATATGAGCGCACATATGTTACAATAGTTTTCTTTGACTTCGATTATTTTTTTTTTTTTGGTTTTACCAGCACTGCTGATAGTTCTTCTTTTCAACGCTTGTTCGATTGCATATAATTTTAAATGCCAAAATTGCACTAAGTCGCCCATTATCCATGCAATAAATCAGTGCACTTTCGGTTAATTTTAGATTTCGACGATTACTTGCAGACCTCGCAAGTTGTATGCCAAAACCGAAAGTCCTTTTTACATATACATACATACACACAATCGTAAAGTAAAGAAGCGCAAAGCCAAAAAACCAAAAGCAAAAAAATAACAAAAACAAAAGTAATACAAATAAAAAAACAAAGCAAAGAAAAACAAAAAAAAAATATATCAGCTTATTGCTAAAGCCAAATTTAAGTGTAGTGTTCGAAAATGCCATTTAGCGCGTTTTCGTTTTCGCTGCTTCGATTTGTTTTTTTTTTTGTTTTTGTTGTTCTCGCCAAAGCCAAGCATTTAAGACATATACGGCCACAATATTGGCGCATTGCCCGAAAATACAGCAAAGTGGCGGCATTCAAATTAACTTTCATTACATTTATTTGTACGTGTCGTAAATATTCTTACACTTGCTTTTATATTGCACAACGTTGTGTCGATTGTTTTGGCTTTCACATACATATACATTTTTATATATACACACATATATAGATTTGTGTGTATTTGCTTGCCAAATTATTGGCTTGATGCTATTTTCCCATCGATTTGCCTGAATTCAATTTGTGTTGTTGACTTCAACAACACTTTCAGGTGTTTTGGCATACAATTATACAGTGGCGCACAGCAATCTCACTATTGCTGCTAACGTGATCTTATTTTAATTAAATAAATATATATATTTTTTTATATATTACATTTATTAGTATTTGTTTTTGTTTTTGACATTTAGCGTCGTTTTAAAAAGTGCTTAGCGCCTTTTACAACACTGAATTATAGACGCTGCTCGCAATTCAGTAAAACATTAAGTTTTTAAGTGCTACAAAAACATGTATGTAGGTATGTATGTATTTGCTTATGAAACATGTCATAAAGTATTATTATTATTCGCCCGCACAGTGTTGGTAAATACTTGAGAACATTTTACGAAGCTTTAGCAAACATGCCACAAAGCTTGCTCCCTGCTGACTGCACACAACGTTGCACAACACTGGAATTCGCATAAATGAAATGACGCATAAATGAACGAACGTACGTAAGAACTTTGCGTCGTCGTGGACCATGGTTGCCATAAACTTTGCTTTTACCGTTACATCGTTACGTCTGCCCACTGTCGTCAGTTTGATTTTATTTCTTTATCTCATTTCGTGCTTATTTTCTTTGTTGCTACTTTTTTTATGTTGGCTTCTTTTTTTTTGGCCCCACAGTAGCAGCAGAAAAACTTATTGATTTAATTTGTATCTAGGGAATGCTTAATCAAAAAAATTTTCATGTTCGTAAAAGTTGCCATGTATAAATTTTGAGTTGGCCTGTTTTTTTTTTCTGTTCACCCGCTTGTTGTTTGTGTGTGTGTTTTACTTGTGTTGGCTGTGTCAGGCTGGCAATTTGCTAGTGCTGTAAGCACGAAACCAAACCAAGTCCCGCGTGACACGAAACAATGTAATGCTGGGCGTGAAATCAGCAAATATCGATTGCGCAAAGCTCGTTAGTCGAAACGTTCACGAATCAAATAAAAAACAACAACAACAAATAAATGAATTGAAATGAAATGCAACGTTGTATAAAAGTAGAAAAATAAAAAAAAAAAAAAATAAAAATGGGTTAAAATAAATGAACATATTAATTTTACAAATTGGAAAATTAAAATAAAACATGAAAACAAATAAATAAAATGGCAAGCGTTAATTTGTTTGTTTTTTTTTTTAATATTATTATTTATTTTTTTTTAAATATTTTTATAACAAATGATGTGATAATGTTTGTTGCTTTACTGTATGTTATTCTTTTTTTTCTACTTTACAGCGTATGTACAAACATGAAGGATGGCACATGTCCATATAATTAAAGGTAAGCTAATATTTTTGTTGCATTTATTTCATTACAAAAACTTGACAAAGTCACAAAAAAAAAAAAAACAAAAAATTAACATACAGAGTTTCAACAGCGACAACGACAACCATTGAGAAAATCTCTTGAATAATTTATCTTGTGTTGAAAGGAGCGTTTCATTAAAATTCGCCAACGTATTTAGACTACGTTAAGATAACTCCCAAAGAGACGATTATTCAAGTGAGTTCATTTGCCTGCTACGAATGCAAAATGAATGCCATGAACTGTATATGCTAGCCAAGCACCAACAACAACAACAACAAAAACAAAAAAAAAACAACAGCAATACAAATAAACGTGCGCAATTCAAAACAACATACAACAATAACACAGTGACAACAACAACAACAACACTGCCTTTGCCTTCATGCACAATGAAACAGGGAAGTACGCAAAACAGGACATACAATAGAGTAGAGTCAGGATAAGGCAAGCCAAAGTCAAGCATGGACATAACAGAAGAAGAAGAAGGCGAAGCAGATGAAGAAGAAGAAGAACACCAAACAAAAATGAGCTAAGCGTTGTGTATGACTCTGAGCTATCTCGAGCTGAACGGAGCATAGCTAAGCTGAGCAGCGTCGCCATGCAATTGCGCATTTTCCGGCATTTCGACGCTACACAACAATTCACAAAAGGCTGCTTTACAACACTACACTAGCAAAGCCAACCCGAAGCAACTCCTCCCATTCAAAACAATAACAAAAACAATGCAAATAAGACAAAAAATATTTCCAAATAAAATTCAAGTTTTTTCAATTCTCACTGACAAAAAAAAACAACAACAACAACAACAATAAGTAAAGCAAAAAACCAAGTCCTATGAAAGAAAGAAAATCTCATGCTCAGTATTGCACGATTGTCTCTCATTTATTTTCTGTGTCGCTGAAGTTGTTCTACACTTTTCATTTAAATGCTGTTTATTTATTTTCTCTTTTTTTTTTTTTAAATTTCTTAGCAAACATTTACATTTGTCATAATTGTTTTTTTTTTTTCTTTTTCAATACTCTTTACTTTTTCATTGCTTTCTTTTTAATAGCCTCAAGTTTTGTATGCTTAAGTTATTTAACTTGAAATGTTTGGCAATTAAAAATAATTAATTTTAAATAAATATTCATATTTATTTCGTAAATTTTTGGTTTAGTTCGCTTTTGAATTTAGGATAAAGAGATGAATATAAAACATGAGCAAATCATAGTCGTTTAGCAACACTGACTTGTGCTTTGAAGTTCACAGCATGCTCAATAATTGTTAGAGGGCAACACTGACAGCTTCAACCCAAACCCAAACTGGTGCTCGGGAATAATCCCCTGAGCATCCACAATCCTGACAATCCGGGCAGCAATCATTCCCTCAAACACCTTCGAAATCGAAGGGAGACATACAAGCTGACATAACCAAAACTAATGACTTGAAAATAATTTTCAATTTCAAATTTTAAAGTTTTCTTTTTTTTCCCACATTATCAAAAACAAATTCAAATTTCATTGCATAAATTTGGGAGAACCAAAAAATAAACAAAATAAATGAATGAAGAAGAAAATAGCAAAACGCAAAAAAAAGCGAGATAATGACAAAACTCTTTATCACAAACACGAAAAGACGAAAAACAACAAAGCTGTCAAACCAAAATCCAATCGCAAATGACAGTCGAATCAAACCACATTCAATTCATTCAGCTTAATGATGAGACGTGGGCGACGGCTGGCAAAAGAGCAAACGTGTAAGAGTGAGGGAGGGAGGAGGTAGAGTAAACCTAATCCAAATCATTGCCAGAGCTTTTTGAATTAAGCTGTGCGCTGAAAAATTCGTTTGCATTTTCACAGTCAGTTCATGTTCATTATTTAAATTTGTTTCATTCTTTTATTACACTTCGTTTCGTTTCATTTTTATTCTCTTGTTATACAGCTTCTCTTCTCCTTTTTTTTTTTTGTTGCCTGCTTTGTGAAAATTCATTCATTCATTTTTACTTCCTTTTTCAGTATTTTTTTCCCCATTTTTTTGTTATGTTAATTTCATTGTTTGCGGTTCGTTTGACTGCAGGAAAGTAGCTCTGAAATTGGACGCTCAAACTGAAAATGGCATTGCCTTTGCACACACCCCCATCCCAAACAGCATACACCGCTCGCCCATTACCGGCGCTTGAGCATGATGACAGGAGAACTCAACGATGAGCTAAACTTGTGCATTTTAATGCAATGACAGAAGTCTTCGCACTGAAAAGCAACAAAAAAAAAAAAAAAAAGATTTTAATGTGTATAATATATGTATTTCATACGTTTTGTAGTTCTGCTGTCTCTTCTTCTTCTTAGTTTTGTTGCTTTTTGTTCGCACTTGTTACGCGTCGCCGTTTTCGTTGTTGTTGTTGTCAAAAGGGACGGAACAACAAAACACATGAAACATAATTTTGTTAAAACTCTTCTTCTTGCATTTTGCTTTATTTCCACGCTGTTTTTTTTTTTTTTTTTTTGTTTTTGTTGCTGCTTTCACTTATGAATTATTGTCGCATATGTAAGCAGCTGACGTTGCCCACACTGAGCACGTGCTCATGCTGTATGCATGTTGCCATCTCTCTTTGTCAGACATGTTTTACATGCTTACTTCGCGGCGCTCTGCTCCTCTCCTCTGCACTGCTCTGTTGCCTGTAAGCCAGCCTGTTAATGCGTTTTAGTTGCACATGCAATTTCCCGCACACAAGTGTTGGCAATATAAAAATGTGTGACAAAATATAATAAAAACCAAAACAGAATGCAATTTATGCGTTTTGCATTTTTATTTGCCTTTTTTTTTTTTTTTATTCATAATGTACAAAGTGAATACTTTAAGCGTAGCAAATGTCGTTGAATAACTTCAGCACCCTGTATCTTCAATTAGAACGTTGCCACGCCCATTTTGCGTACAGTTTCAGTTTTCTTTTTTCCAAAAAAAAAAGACTTTTGATCCTCTATTTTATGGTTACCAAGATCAGCAGGCTCAAACAGTGTGCGCATAAAACTAATGTACGCTTCATATACCCTACGATAAGCTACAGTGTATTAAAAAAAAAATAACAACAAAACAAAACAGTCATGCTGTGCTATAAAAATTTATTATATTAAACAATTTACATAGTAAATGAAATGAGTTGACAACTGGTGTCACTTGTTTTTACGATTGTTCAACACTGGTCGACTGTCAATGGCTTATTTTTCGTTTTTATAACCTGTTTTTTTGTTGTTCTGTTGATAGTTTTTCTAAATATAATTTCTTTGTGCATGAAAGCTGAAAAAATAAACATTAACTGTAATTTGCTGGCACAGTGTTGAGAAACAGTCAAAGTTAAAGCATTCTGTGCATTTGTTCTATGGTAAATGTTACCTTAATATACTCGTCTTATAAAATACACTTTGATTCACAAATTTTGCTAACTACTTAATTAATATAATCAAACAACAACTCAACTCAACTCAAAATGCGCACAAGCACTAACAGTGCTGTAAAATGCCACGCAACCAAAATTAATTAACACAACAGCAAAACATTTTTTAAATAACTTTCAAAAACTCGTTTGTAAAATAATAAAAAAAAAAAACACAAATACCAAAAACAAAAAATCCCCAACAAACCACAAAACAAAAACGAAAAAAGAAGAAAAAGAAAAAAAAACAATTCACAAACTTTTTCGTTTAATTTGTTTAAAGAAAACAACGAAATTCTTATATAAAACTTCACAGTCAACGATTCTACCAACAAATTGTGCTGACCACACCGCTCCGCGCCCCTCGCCGTCCCGTTAAGCAAACCACATACGGGCGCTAACAAAAGTTACGCCATGAAGGTTTCATACCTTCAACAACCAATCAACAAAAACAATGAAGCAGCAAAAAAAAAAAAAAATTTATAAAAGCAAAAAAATAAAATTAAGAAATAAAAAACAAAAAATTGAAAATGAAAGCAATCAAATAGTTTTGCAGTTAACGTAAATAAGAATTTCCGTTTCATGTCATCACAAACACACACACAAACACACACACACATACTGCCGGCAATGCTTTTATTTTATTTTCTTTAAGGCAATTCTCTTTTCGTTCATGTAGTTTATTAAATGTGTGCAACATAAGCCAATTTAAAGCTAAAAAATAAAAAAAAAAAAAAATCTTCTAATAACTTTCGCAACTACAACAAAATTTTCTCGTACCGTTTCTTCTTCTTCTGCTTTTTCTAGTATTTCTGCGACGTTAATGTTGCAAGTAATAAAAAAGGAAAAGAAGCAGCAGAAAAAAAAACAACAACAATATAAGAAATAACAATTGCACAAAATACAAAGTAAATTACACGCAATGTCGGAGTGAGACAGACAGACAGACACACACACACACACACAATGCTGAATGCTGCCGTTGAGTTAGAAAGGTGGAAAGAACTATAAAGGCAAACACACTCAACAGCTTAACAACAACAACAACAATTAGTATAAAAGCGACGACAACAACAACAACAACGATGACGACGACGACACACTCAGACAGTCAACCAACCAACGAAGCAGTCAGGAAGATAGGCAGGCAGTGAAGTATGGAACGAGAGAGCGAGAGAGGCAAGCAGGCAGACAGGCAGGCAGGCACGTGTAGCTCAAATACAGCTGTACAAATGTCGGAAGTAAAAATTACTTTTTAAATTAGTTACACACACACACACACACCGACACACACACACGCGCACACATTTAGAAAGCAAAGAAAGATACATTTAAGTCCAGCGAGGTGTTTAATTCGTCTGAACAAAATCGTGTTGAATACCGGCATGCGAGTGTGAAAGTTTAACATTGATGGCAACTACAGAGCAGCGGAGAGGAGAGAGGAGAAAGTGTGTGTGTGTGTGTGTGTGTGCATGTGTGCATTGCAACATGTTAGCAAAAGGAAAAGCATTTCCGTCGCTCACATGAGTACAATACAAACAAAACAATTATTTACACATATGTATATACATACTTAGATGAATTCACGCATACACACGTGCCTAGGTAACAAAAAAAAAAATAAATAAAAAAGCAAAAAACGATATTTGAAGTGTTGCATTTTGTATGACTTTATTCGCTCTCACATACATACATACATACACATACGTCGCATGTAACCGGAAACAAGTTTCGTCAGCTAATTAGTAACGCCAACAGTACAAATTCAATTGACTGAAGTGCGAAAGATAAACTATGAAGGAATTGTTAAGCAAATTGTTACAAATGACAACATTGAAGACGTGTGGTTTCTTAGCTATTAAAACTGAAAATAATAACTTATTATAAAAATAATTCAAATTAATGAGCTATCATTAAATACTGTAAAGGGGCTGTCCATATAAATTATGTGAGGTTTTTTATACTCTTCATAAAAGTTTGTACTGAAGTTTGTAACACATAGAAATAATAATAAGAGAATAATCTTGATCAGGACGACAACACGAGTTGATTTAGCCATGTCCGTCTGTCCATCTGTCCATCTGACCGTCTGTCTGTATATATACGATCTCCTCCCACAGTTTTGAAGATATCGAGATGAAATTTTGCACAGAGACTTTTTATTTGTAGGATCAACTCATTTGTCGGATCCAGCTATATTGGACCACTGGAGCTGGTAGCCCTTATACGAAAAGAAGAAGAAAAGTGAACAAAATTTGAATCGTTGTATGGAAAACTTTTTTTGATTTTTATTGAAATTTGGACACCGCGCCCCCATTTGATGGATTTAGATGATATTTTGCTTGAAATTTTGAAGAAATTTGTAAATTAATGGAAAAGTTGTCATGAGATTCTTAAGAACCCATCTGAGATTTGAAGAGATTTCGTTGGGTCCCTAATTCCCTAATTTTATCACACGTAATTTATGAATGTCCTCAAAGTAGCTTTAAAGAAACCTGAAGCTACCGGTTTTTAATTTATTTTCCAACATTTACATTTAACACTTTCTGGAATTTTTCATTTTTTTTTTTCTGTTATTTTGCTTAATGTTCTTAAAGTAAACTAATCTTATCAGCTAATAAAATGAAAACTTCATAATTGTAATGCAAATTTTATGCATATTTCATTTAAAATGTGTTAACAAGATGTGGACACAAGACTTACCAACACTTTGTCAACGCTGCCTTGCAATACTAAATCATAATAACGATAATGGGAACAAAAAATGTGCGTAACCACAAAATGTAATTAACTGATGACTTTGCTTGTTGTAAGTCAAATGAAACAACGCAATTAACACGAAAGCGAGCTCAACGCAACGCAACTCAACTAAACGCAGAATGTTGAATGCCAAATCCAGCGTGTAAGCACTGTTTTACTGTTGTTTAGCCAACCTACAACACTGACACACTGTTGTGCTGACCAAGTCTATAAGAAGGGGCAACTGAATGCAACAAAGGCTCCAACAATAAAATAAAAAAAAATATAAAAATACTGTAATGAAGCTATTTTCAGCTCTGCTGAAACTTATATACACTTGCGAGCATTTGGCAAAATATTCTTATTGGAAAATCTGTCATATAGTTTTTCCAATAAGAATTATATAAGTTTGCAAAGTTTCATCTGTTTATATTTAAGAATAAAAAAGTTTTTCTAACAAAAACCGAATTTTTGACCGATTGTACCTATGGCAGCCATATGCTATAGTTATCCGATCTGCACCAAATTCGCAATGTGTTTTTATTGACGTCCAAGATATTCTTATTCAAAAAATTGAGGTGATAGCTTTAAAATCAAAGCGTTTTTTTTAAAGAAAAACCATATCGTTCATATGGCAGCTATATGCTATAGTGATCCGATCGAGCTGGTTTTAACATACAAGCTGCCTGCAAGAATAAGAAAATTTTCTGCATTTAAATTTTTTCGCTAACTGTAATATGGTAGGACAGATGGACATGGATTCAACTCGTCCAGCTGAATCAGCGTATATATATACATATATAGTCGGAGATATCTCGTTATCTGCATTGCAAACTTCATGACAAAGTTAATATACTCTTTTTGCTGCAGTATGAAAAACAAAAAAGGATAAAGAGCAAGAGAATGTGCGCGAAAGAATGAAAGAAATTGAATCCTTGTACACTTTGAGCCATAACAAGGACTTTGCAGACAATAATCTAAGCAAACGCTTGAGTGCTATTGCTATCGCTCTCTCTCTCTCTCTCTCTCTCTGTCTCTGTCTCTCTTTCTTCATGGTTATGCTTGCTTGTCTTAGTTTAATATTAATGTAGCGTCTTATTGCTGTTACTACTATACTACGACAACGACAACGACTACGACTGCATGGAGATGCTTTTAGCGCATAATTAAATTTGATGCTGATTGAACTTATGACTTTTTGAGTTTAATTTCACTACCTCAGCACTCACACCACTGTCTCTCTCGCTCTCGCTCTCTCTCACGCTTGCACTTGACCACTGTCTTGACTCTTTGTGTTCATGTTCGTTGAGTTTTTTTTTTCTTTTTTTGCTCGTTGATTTTAACGCTTGCTCCTTTGCTCATGCAGCCAACGTTTATCCTAACTTAATCAGCATGACTTGGTGTGAGTTAGTGTGCAACTATTTGTCCGTGTGTGTCTGTGTGTGTCCTTTGAAATGGCATTAATATAATTTTCACTGCGTAACATAAAAGTAACGAATATAAAGCAAAACTATGCTATGCTTTTATGCTGTCGGCAAACATTTATTCAACTTATTATTTTAGTTGCAAGCATTTTAATAAAAATGCAACAAAATTAAATTCTTTTCTTCATTGCTATTGCAGCAAATAATTTGCCTGAGCACAAATGGCTTGAAATAACAGTGCACAAGAAATTTGTCATATCAGATAACCAACACCGAGAGGTGAACATGTTAATGGCAATAAAAAAAAATCAAATAAAATGCTATCGACAAAAAAAAATTGAAGTCCGGCAAACTTTCAGTTCACATTCAATTGAAATTTGCTGTAATATAAAGATAACAAGCAAAATATATATATGTATATATATATAGTCGACAATACTTTGCCCAAACTATGAAGAATATTTCCACTTGACGAAAAATTTGTGTAGCATAATTTTGCGCAGCTAAAGTAAAATGCCAACAGCTTGTTAGGGATTTCGTATTTGGCTAGCTGTGCTAGCGCTATGTGGCCTTAACGGCATTATTATTATTGTCTGGGGCATTTAAGTGAACCCAAAAAAAAAAGTACAAAAAAATGAAGGAAAAAAAAAATGCAAAAAAGTCAAAGAAAAGAAATGCGAAGAAAAAGGAAAAAAGTAACAACAACTTAACCCAAATTCGACGACAGCCACTCAGACACACACGCGCGCAATAACAATTTGTGTGTGCAAGCGCCAATAAGTATGCAACGAAATATTTACTTGCTCACTTTTCCATTCGTTCATTTCTTCGTACACTATTATAAGACACATGTGAGGCCTTGTATGGCCTGATTGTGCCACACACACGAACACACGAGCACAATCATACACACACAAATGCAAATCACTTGGGAAATTAAAGATACATTAAATGCCGACGAAAGCAAATGAAGCATTTATTGCGCCAAAGTTCTGCTTTGCCACCTAAAGACAAAAAAAAAAATCAAAAAAATACACAAATCCACATAGAAGAAAAATGACGCATGTGTAAACATCTGATTGTATAAGTTAACTGTGCGAAATTGCATATATTAACCTAAAAGGATTTCCGCTTGACTTGATGCTATTAAATTTGAACTTATGGGGGTTCGAAATGTTTATGCAAGCTTTATTAAGACGAACGCAAAGGTGTACCACAAAAAATACAAAATACAACTAATAAGAAAACATCTATTTTTGTTATCAAAGGCTTCAAATTGGCCAACGAATGGCAAAAGGAATAAACAGCTTGGGAATACACTTAAAAAAACAACTTTTACTTCCACTACTACGCTCTCATCTCTAAAAAAAATTTCAACACCTATGATTTCTAATGAAAAATCAAAAATTACTTAAGATTTCTTCTTCAAAAATTAATGCAAAAAAAATAAAAGATGTTAGAACATGCTTCATTTGACAACCCACAACTTTATCTTTATGAGAAGGAGACATAAGCCGCATTGGCTTCTATGATATATGAAACAGTCTGCATGAACGCACACACAGAGACAGACAGACAGACAGACAGACAAGCAAAATATTATGTTTGGCTGGCTAGCAAATAATATTAAGTATACGCCCACTTAAGGTCACTTTTCTTATCGCTTTTGCCAAAGCAAAATTTTCACTTTTAATGCGTATCAACAATAAAATAGAGAATGACTATAAGAAAATTTTCGAACCATAGCCAAATTGCAAAAAAAAAAAAAAAAAGTCATATATTTATATATATGTATATATAAACTCCAAATGTTACCCAAAGCGTAGCTTTCGTTGTTGGTCCTTAGTAGGGCCTTGGTTGTTGGTGTTGGTGTTGGTGTGAGGGTAAAACGCTTTTTGGCTCTGCATAAAATAATTTTGTCGGTGCGCAAAAAGTGGCAAGAAACTTTTCATGTTTTCATATTTAATTAAAATTTTGTGTAACGTTTTGTTAATGAATTCTTATTTGGCCAACGATGCGATGCTATGCTATGCTATACTTTTGCTCTGCTAAGGACTTCGAATTTGAGCTTTGTGCTACATGAACGTCCAGCAATGAATGAATGTGTTTGAGAATTGTTTTTTCATACTTTTCGTATTTTTTTTTTTTTCTTAGTTTTTTTTTTTTGTGCTTGGGTTTGGGTTCAGATTCCAGGCACTTTTAACATTACAGGCTTTGCGCATTTATTGTAATATACCCAAAGGAATGGTAATATTTATGAAAATGATTTTAATTAGGTGGTCCAATGTCGTCTTTGGCAACGTCGATGTCCTTGTCGTCGTTGTCCTTTATATATATATAAGAACATGCGCTGTGATTTAAACTTTCTTGACTCCCTTGAATGCTTGTTAACAAAAGATAGAAAAAAAATTAATAAAAATAATAAAAATTTGTAAAAACTTTTCGGTTTTTGAAAAGCATTAATTTTTTTTTTTTTTTTTGTCTTAATTGTTTTCTGTTAAAAGACAATAAGTGAAATGCAAAATGACAAAGTACATAACAACAACAACAACATTTTTAAAGCTACAAGCTCAATAAAAATAAATATTAATTTATAAATACAATGATATTTAATTTCACTTTTCGTTTCGCTTTTAGTCTTGTAAATTTATTCAATTAGCTGTCGAAATGTACGCTCATTGTTTGCCTTAGATCAAATTCTTGTTGACTTTTCATTAAAATCAAAAAAAAAAATAAAAAAAAAAAAAACAAAGCAACACCAACAAAAACAAAAACAACATCAGCGCAAGAGCAAAAAAAAGTTGCATCATTATATGATTACATAATTAACCACCACAGGCGGCAAGCGGAAAAAGAATTTATTTGAATTTATGATTAACTCCAGGATTTTCACTTTTTATACCCTACACTACACGAAGTGTGCGTCAGTTTGTTTCAGATCATACGTATGTAACATCTAGAGCAGTCGTTCTATATATGTATATATGTCTTTATCAATGGTTCTCGAAAACCAGATTACCCCTCAAATAACCCTTTTATAAACGATGCTTTAACTCGGTAAGCTCAGTAAATTGCGTACCAAATAAACACTCCCCCCTCATATTTACCCCTCAAATGGGAACAAACTAAAGCTGCTTAGAAATTTCATATTTCTTGACGGATTTACTTGAAATTTATACTTGGGGCGTGGCATTGCCCACCATATTGGTGAACATATGCGACTATGCCCCACTTAGAAAAAAATTTTTTTTTTTTTTTTGCATTTGCCCCACAAAAATTATGATTATGCATAATTGTTGTAACCACTTGAAGTTAGACACGGCACGCGAGCTTATTTAATTTGCATTAATTCAACGCAATTCATTTTGGCTTGGCACATTTTGAAAATGTGCGCAAACAAAAAACCACAACTAAATTTAGCCAACTTCATGCCGAGCTCAGTGTCGGTTCTCATTTCAATTCGTTTTGTTTATATATTTTTTCGCTTTTTTCATTTTGTTTGTCCCTTTTTTTTATATATATATATAACCGCTTGTTGCATTTCCTTTCTGCCACAATATGCTACAAAAATGTAAATAATGATATTTATTTAGTCGACTCAAATTGACGTAAGTGATTTCATTAAATTCAAATTCAACTTGCAATCAAAACAAATGAAAACAAAAACAAAACCAAAAAAAAAAGCTTTTGGATTTATGCTAAGTAAGCTAATACAACTTTGTTAAATTCATCAAGTCAATTTGCCATGAAAAATTATGAAAATATTTAATACTTAATTAATTTCAGCAATGGTTTGACGTATGTGACATGATACATTATTATAACTATTATTATTATTTCAACTTCAATGAAATTATTAAACTTACAGAAACTTCCTACAAATGATTTTTTTTGTTTCTTTTCGCTTTTTTGGGTTTTTCTTTCGATTTAATGTTTTTTTTTTTTTTATTGTCTGTTGCATACTTTGCGGCGCTGCAACAACTTTTCTTTACTTTTTTCTTGTTTTTGCGTATGAACATCACTGTGGGAATTTTTTGCATTTTACACACTTTCAACATGTCTTTCTGCATGCTTTCAGCAATTTTACTTCATCGACTGTGTACGTTGAACACTTTATTTATTTTTTTCGTAAATAAAATTTCTACAAACAAGCACGAATGCGTCAACTGAATAAATAACACAGCCCAAGTAACTGTGACAGTTGAGTTTGCTTGAATTCGTAGCTACTACTTGGGGACAAATATATTTGTTATATGAATTTTCAAACGCAAGTTCTTGAAAATTTTACAAAATTTCGAATTCCAACGAACATTTTTTTTTATTATTATTATTATTCAAAAAGCCTGAAGTGCAACAGAATTTCGTTACTGCCGTTTTGAAATTATTGCTGTTATTATATATATATTTTTTTTATTTCTTCTGTTTTCATATTTTCAACTGCCCACAGACATAATTTCATATATGCTCAAACGTTTACTTCTGCACATGCTATCTCACTTTAGGCACTCCGACTTTGTTGCTATCTCTTTCGCGCCGCTTTGTTACATTGAAGCGTGCTTGTTGTTTGCCTTTGCCTTACGTTTATGATGCATGGCTATGCAAATTCGCATTGCGCTTTTTGCCATACAAAATGAATGCACGAAAAGTTGCAACAAAAAGTTGTCGTCCATGTGCTCACATAAACCTGTGCTGTCAACCTGTGTGTGTGTGTGTGTTACACACATCCGGCACAAATCAACGAACCAAACGAGCGTCGCACGTCTAGTTGTGAATGCATAATTCTATTTGTTAACTTTCAGTTGATGTTGCGAACATGATGAATAATAAAATACTAACTATGCAGCAGAAGTTGTCCGGAAAAATATGTGCATATGATAAAAAAAAAAGAACAAATCAAAAAAAAAAAAATATATAAAAAAAAATTTGGCATAAAATAATAATAATAAATGACAAAAAATAATATTACAAAAAATACAAAACTTTTACAAGCAACTGAATTTTATAATTTTTCTACAAATCGTTTTTCTAACATTTCCGCATAATCACATGGACACACACACACACACACAGCTCAGTCAATTGCTGCTGCTGTTGTTGTTGCACTTGTTGTTGTTATAGCCACACATATGTAATTTTTGAAAAACTTCAATAATTATGCATGACAATGTTGATTGAATGCCTTTTTATTATTTGATTTGATTTATTGCGGTCATTTCAACTAACAAAGCATATTTTGTGGCCAACCGCATTATTAACTAACTTGTTTGGTAAATTTCATTTCGATTTTTCACGCTAATTTCTATTTACGTGTTAAGTTCAATTCAATTCAAAGCCGTTGTGATCACATGGTCGCGGAAAATGCATTTGTTGTGGCCAACTTTTTGTCAAAACATTTAAATATGCGCGTGTTGATTGCCACAAAGTATGCAATGACAAATTAACAATGCAATAAACAAAGCACATGCTGTTAAGCAAAAACACCATTAATATTGTTGGAAATTTTGAAAATTTATCATTGAAAAATACTACAAGAAAAATTATAGCATACTTGGCAGCGTCTTTCAAAGAACTATCATTGCTCTTTTGCATGTTATTATAATAAAAGTACAATAAAATAATATTTTAATAAATTTTTTTGTTTTTTATGTGTGCAACCAAATGATTGAAGCACTTCCGGAGAATGCTTTCCTCTTTCTCGTGCTTATTTTCAATGCAATTTTAGAAATACAGCATTACCCCAAAGATTGGAAGATAGCAGTCGATCCATAAACCTGGTAAACCTGAGAGAGACCCCGATTCGTACCGTCCCATAAGTCTTTTACCGTCCTTATCTAAAGTATGGGAACGTCTTGTTATGCCAAGGCTTACAGATGTTGCGATATCTAGAAGACTAATCATCAATTTGGATTCCATTAAGGTCATGCTACAATTGAACAACTACATCGCGTTACAAACCACATCCTAGAAGCATTTGACAATAAACAATACTGCAACGCAGTCCTTGTTGACGTTGAACAGGCTTTTGACCGTGTATGGCATATGGGACTGCTGGCTAAAATCAAAGCTTTACTGCCCTCTCCTTATTTTGCTCTTTTAAGTTCCTACTTGGAGGGTCGTTCTTTCAGAGTCATGTCGGCTGCACGCTCTGCTCTAGCGGGAGTCCCTCAGGGAAGTGTCTTAGGACCGTTTTTATTTTCGTTATTCACAGCTGATATTCCAGGACCTACATACGTATGACAACGATTTCACTCGAGGTACGCTGATTGCTTCTTTTGCGGATAATGTCTGTGCATTTTTCAATACTACCTCCTGTCAAGCTGCTGCCGACATCTTGCAAAGCTATTTAGCTAGACTTGAGTCTTGGACTAAAAAATGTTATAAATTGTCGACAGAAAATGAGAAGACTTGATTGGCTGATGAATGATCGCAGTAAACTATCTCTTTTTAATAAAAGAACGGTTTATTGCCAAATAATCGCCACCGTCTGGCGATATGGAATACAAATTTGGGGTATTGCGGCAAAAACGAACCGGCGTAGGATTAGATATTGAAATTTGTGCAAAGCCAAAAAAAAAAAATTGTTAATAAACTGAAAAAAAAACATAACATTCTTTTAGGATGTCAGTAATTATTAAACAGCTCATGTTTTACCACTTTCTTATGGCAATTGCTTAATTGCGCATTTTAATCTGCTTAATCGTTTGCTCTGACAATATAAAAAAAAAACATTTTCCAACAATTTTCAAACGAAAATTAAAAAACGCAAAAATCGGAAAAAAGTACTTAAATATAAATATGAACGGGTCATTGCTTAAAGTAATATTTTTAATTATATCGAGGCAGGTTTTTTTTTTGTTTTCTTTGACACATTTCTGCGCGTTTCTGATAGCAACTTCAAAATGACAACCATGGCATTTTTATTGAACCTGCTTCAAGTTTAATGACAACTTTCGTTTAATTATTGCGAACCTTTTGTGTCTGTTTTTTTTTTTTTGTTTTTTTTTTTTTTGTTGTTTAAGACGAATTACAACAAATTTCCAACACAAAATTCTAATGCGACAGCAACTTATTTCGCTGCTATAATTTTTATGCCCTCAAATAAAATGACGCATTGTGTGTTTTTGTTTTTGCCTCAGCGCCTTTTGAGCTTGGTAGCTTAATGATTACTTGCCGCCATTTTATTGTCACGCCTACACACGCCTGTCACTCACACACACACACACACACACACAGTCGCATTAAAATCGCATAAATGTTGCGCGAATTTATGCCGACGAAAATATTTACTTAATGAAATTGTGCGAATGAAATTAATTTCAAATGATTTTTTTCTTTTTTTTTATTATTATAATTTTTTTTTTTGTGTTTTGATACTTTGAGTTAAGCCGAAGAAGAGTGCGTATGTGTGTGTGTGTATGCATGAAGAGATTATGATGTGAATGAACAATATTTAACGCACATAAATTCATATAAATAAGCTTAGCATACTTATTGGAGTAGCAACTTTTATGTTGCGAATGTTGCTCAAGTAATGACGCAAAGCTACACGCACACAAGCACACAATCACGAAGTATGAGTATGAGTATGAGTAGGAAAATGAAGATGAAGATAAAGAAAAAGAATCACAAGAACAAGAATATGCATGAATATAAGAAGCATGCTAAATATGAGGCAAATAATAATATCTAATTATATATGTAAACTGTGTTCTGTTGTTGTTGTGTATGGTTATGTGTGTCACTCTGTGTATGTGTGTGTGTGTGTGTGTGATGAATTACTTATGTGGTAATGACAACTTAGTTAACGCCTTTAAGTGTTTAAGTGCTGCAATAGCGTTAGGAAAACTTTCATCACACATATACATACATACATATACATATAAGTTTGCACGCAAAAACGGAAATGGTGCGCATTTCCGGTCGATTGCTCATTACATAACATTTGCGAAAATTCAACTTGTGCTTATGGCAACTTAAGCTGATTATGAAATTAATCTTGGGACGTTCTTCGATTGCGCAATTTTATTTAATATTCAAAACTTTGCTTCCGTCCCAAAATACATTATATTATTGTTAAAGTTCGCCGATTCAATTGAATCTTTAAATTAAATTTTATTGACGTATAAAGATACATGATAAATTTTTTTTTTTTTATATATATTTAAAGACATATTATCTTAAATTTTTACTTAAATTAATTTTATAGAAAAAATGACTTGGAAAAAAAATTATAAATATAAAATGTTAAAAATAAATAACAAAATTATTTTTTATTAAATCAAATTTAATACGCGCTCTCAAAGTAGCAAAGGTTAAAAACAACAACGATGGGGCGAAAAAAAAGCAAAAAAAAAAAAAATCTCAGAGCAATAAAAGCGAAATTGGCAACAATTTAAAGGTGAGCACACTTGAAGACGGCACAAAAAGCGCGACAATGACAATTAAGTTGCGTATATTTCTGCATATGTGTGCGTGTGTGTGTGTGTGCTTGTTTATCTTACTGATGCATATTTTAAGGCGCACTCGAGTGTGTCAGTGTCAACAGCAGCAGAAGCACCAAAGGCAAAAGCCTCTACAGAAGTGTTAAAGAAAGCGCAGATGAGAGGCTCAGCAAAGAAAAAGAAAAAAAAGAACACAACAACAACAACAAAAATGAAAAATGAAAAATACAAAAAAAAAATTTCAAATGAAAATGAAAAACAGCAAAAATACGAAAAGAAAAAAAATAAATTGGTTCAAGTGCATTTCGTATGCATGTGCTGGAAAATAGCACGGAAATTGTTGACGTTGTTGTAGATTCTCTTGTGTTTGTTGTTGTTGGTGTGTTGCCTTTCTTTTGTTATGCTGTTTTCATTCATAGAGTTTTACTTTTTTTGTTTTTATTGTTTTTGTTTGTCCACAACAGAAAATGACAATTGCCAAAGTATAACGTTGCGTATGAGCAACGTTCTGAAATTGTTACTCATACGCACACAAGCAATATTGTTGCGTGTTGAATATATTGTTTATAATTTTATGTTTGTTAATTTCATGTCATTTATTTTTATTTCATTTATTTAATTTTTATTTTTTTAATTAAAGAAAATTTCATTTTTTAATTTTAATGTTTTTTCTTCATTTTATTATTAGCTTAAATATCTTTATTTTTTTTATAATTTTTTTTTTATTATTATTATGTTTATTGTCTCATAATATTAAATTTAATAATTTATGTTTTTTTTTTTTTGCTTACAGTTCACTTTTTATTCTTGACCACGTATGAATATTTTTGCACATTTCATGCAAGCAAATTACAATTTATTTGAGGCGTGCAAAACGGTCAATGAAATACAACAAACAAAAATGCCACAAAAAAAAAAAAAAAATAGGCAAAATAAAAATAATAAATAAATAAAGAAATAAAATAAATAAAATATTTGAACTGTTGACCCGAAAGGGAACGCGACAGCGAATGAAAATGTGACCGTGTTGGTGATGGCGGTGGTGAGGGATGTGTTGAGTGCGATGAGGACTGTGTACTTTTGACTGTGTGTGACGGTGTGAGGTGCTTGTGTGTTTTTGTATGTACGACAGTCAAGTGGTGAACTTTGCTTTGGTCAATAACCAAGGATATGGCGGTGTGTGTGTATGTGATAGGCATGCAAACGCGCTAACAACCAAAAAAAAAACTAAAAATGAAACCGCGTCACAAACAGGAGCAACAAACAAACACACAAACACACACTCACACACACAAAGTAAGCGAGAAAGAGAAAGACTTACATGTGTATGTGTTACCGTTACCGTTACAGTTCAATTGCTGGCACAGTCAGACTTCCGTTGTAGCATTTTGCCGTACGGAAATGCGTTCGATGCGTGTTTGAAATATTGCAAAAGTATTTAACAGTCACGCTGCTTTTTCAATGGACACGGACACGGACACGAGCACGGGCACGAACATGAACATGAATACAATTTAGAGATTTTCATTTTTGCAACAATTTCATTTTGTTACGTTACGTTACATTGCCTTACGTTAAATTACATTACGTTATGCAGCATCATTTTAGTTTTACACCAACTTTTGTTCCCTTTTTTTTTTTTTTGCACTTTTTCACGCTGAAAACTTTTATATTGCTTACTTGTAAAAGCTTCAAAAAACTGTTTGGCGTGCTTAGCAACAAAACAAATTCTTGCAAACTTTCGACAATCGCGCGTTAGCGTTAAAAAAGACATATATACATATATATTGTACATAAACAACTTGAAAAATCAATGAAGTTTTTTGTTGTGTCGATTAAACAAAACTATACAAATACTCGTTAATAATCGTCAAATTGTTGTAGCTGATCTGACACTTAACCACGCTCAATTACGACTTTTCACGCTTGATTGAGGAAAATATATTTTCTGCAAAAACAACTTTTATAATTCCTTAAAAATATAGTCAATACTAAGATCTCTTTAACATGTACTTCTTGAGTATTGCTCTTTTGCTTTTTCTTGGCCTTCATGGCCTAAGCTGGCGTCCTAACTCACGAGAACCCATCACATCGTATGCTCATGTTTATTGTTGGTTAGCCACACTTTTAAAATGATGACTTTATACATAGAACAAATGGGTATTTAGTTAGAATACATTTTAAATAGAACCTGAAAGAGTTAATAATAAAAATTTCATACCCCCAGTCTTGCAAAGATCTACAACTGTCTATGCCACACTATAATACTTCAAATTGTATAATAACTGTAATTATTATCACTTAGTTGTTAGGATAGTAAGTAAGCAAGTGTGAAAATATTTAATTTCAAAGTGATGGACAAATAAGTGTCTCTGAAATGAGTTGAATCACTGTGTGTGTGTGTGTGTATGCGTAAAAATATGTATGTATAATGAATGTATTCATTATGCGTCCCAGTGATTAATACGCATATTCATGATATTTCCTTAAATGAGTACGTGCATCCCGTCAATGAGTAACTAACTAACTAATTGATTGAATCAGTAAATGAATGAGTAAATAAATGAATGTATGAAGTGTTGCTTTGTTACAGAGCGCATGATGTCTGTCCTATCGATGACGATGGACAGCTGTAATACGTATCGTATGTGTATGAACAAGAGATATTTTCGTATAATTGCATACTAATGAAACCATTCAATTGCTTAAATTAATGCGATTTTGTATTAAATCAATGAGCAAATGCTAAATTATTATGAACAACATCTATCTGTGTGTGTGTAACATGATTGTGTGTCGATTGCATTGGCAAGAGGTTAATTACGTGCCTAACATGTCAAATACAATGCGAGCACAAAAACAACATGTCCGAGATATACAACTGTTCATTGTTGTATTCTCTTATTAAACGTTGCCGTTAATTTAAATTAATAAACAAAATTTCGAACAAAGCAGCAATAACAATATAAATCATTATGGCCATTTGTGCAAGAAGATTATCACAGACAGACAAATTATATCACATGTGATAAACATGTGTCTTTTGTAAAAATCTGTGTTGCAAAGCATACTCATTTAGTTATTATAACAGAAAGAATATCGTGTTATATTGTTAGACTTCGAACTGCTCCGAAACGGCTCGATAGATTTTTATAAAATTTTTTATGAATATTTGGCAGATATGAGCAGAGGTCGTAAGGTATATTTTAAACCACTAAATGATTAGGGTATGTGGTAAGTGACTAAATTAGATGATATATAATAAGATCAGTTAGTGTGAGATTGTTGAGTCTTAACGCATATAATTATTTTTTTAATGACAGAATTATCGAATGAGTCAGTTCTGATGTATTTTGAGTAAAGGACTGTAATGGATTTTTGAAGTCAAAATGGGTATGAGTCTTATATAGATCTAATATTGAATTGAAATGTTTTTGTTTCTCTTACACTCATACTGGAAAATGTTAAAGTTACATAGAAAATATATTTATTTGTAACTCTTTCTCACTCTTACTCTTTTTCGCTTATTTACAGAGCCTCAAAAACAACTGAGTACTCAATGCAAATAGAAGGAATCATAAAACAATTGAAACAATAATAAAAGAAAAAAACGATTTTAATCAACAAAAACAAAAACAAGGCCAACAAGTAAAAAAAAATAACAATAACAACAACAACATTAACATGGAACAACAAGAACCACAACAAGAACCGCCGCCACCGCCCTCTCAGTTAACCGCCGAGGGTTATGCAAATTTCAACATGAATCCAATCGCAAGTGCAACAACTTACGTAACCATCGGAATGTTGCCAACAACAGAGCAATCGCTACCACTACAGACGATGTCCGGCATCTCAACAATATCATTGCCAACGGCACAGTGTACACAAACGTCAGGACTCATAATGACCGCCAGTCAACAACAACAACAGCAACAACAATCGCAACAACAACAACAGTCGATGCCACCATGCAATACGAGCACATTTAAAACGCCGTTGTTGCCCATGCCACCACTGGAGGACATCGAGATCACAATGCCAACATCAACAAACGCCGGCGGCAACAACAGTGGCATTGGCATCACTGGTGGTGGTGGTGGTGTTGGTGTTGGTAGTGGTGGTGTCGGCAGCAGCGGTGGCATATTAAAGTATCCCAGCATGCATGCACCGCATACGCATACGCTTATGTCTGGCGATGCGAATACATGTGGCACACTCAAGAGCAATGCCAAATTGTTGCCCACAGGTGCATCGCTTGCATTGCCCTTGCAGCAGCTGTCGATGCCGTTTCCGGTGCAATTGCAAATGACAACGACGCCGTCGAATGTGAAGCCGCACATGACGGTCAATGCTGCAACGCTCAATCGCAAGGATACGCGTGGCGAGCCTATGGGACAGCAACAACAACAACAACAGCAGCAGCAACAACAGCTTCAACAACAACATGGTCAAAGTCAACGTTCCGCTTCGGGCGTGACCAATTGCTCAACGAATACGTCCATTGGTTCATCTAATGGTGGTAACACTGGCAAATGGTGTTCTTGTTTCGGTGGCGGTGGTGGTGGTGGCACTGGCAATGCGAATCGTTTGGGCAAATCAACAACGAGTGGCAGCACTGGCACCCCATATGGCACTAAATCGAATAATAAACGCAAAAAAACGGCACAAACAATTTGGTCGGCCTTGCTAACGAACTTGGGCATTTGTACATTGCTTTTGGCTTACACGCTGCTGGGTAAGTTTATAAGAGGAAGAAAAAGAAGATAGTAATAAATATCCCATTTACACTAGGGCTTTTTACGCGCGGGTCTGTTACTAAATGAACGTATGTTATCAGGTGTTGTATGTAGACATAAGAATTCTTATAAATACAAGGGACTTTTAGGAAATTCCTATGTCTACATACAACACCTAACAACATACGTTAAATTAAAAGAAAAAAAACTATTTAAGATATATTTTTATAATTCGGCATATAAAAAAATACATCGAATATAATTTGTCTCATGCCTAAGAACTTGAAATGCTTATAAATTGTTTCATCCTTTTCAAAAACCAACAGCAACAACGACAACAACAACTTATGTACAAAATAACTAACACAGTCGAAATGCAATCATTCATTTACATTTAACCATTATTCAATTGCTTTCAGCATTGACTTGCGGCAACGTTGTCAGACTGACTTATTGATTAAGTAAACGACTGACGGACTGATTGACTGAGAGACGCCCTGCGGTGCATGTTTGCTCATGTTCGCGCAAAAAGTGAACCGCATAAATTACCAGCAGCTACAATTTGCTCAACGTATGGCAAAATGAAAAGACAACAACAAATTTAATTAATCATTTCACTTGTACTGACACTTCTACACTTCCTGCGTGCCGGCTGACTGGCTGGCTTGTCTGCTTGCCATCCTTTCAATGACACTCATCATTTTGCATAGTCATGTTTAAATGTAATTGAGTAGCAACAACAACAACAACATTGCATTGCATAAGCAGCAAAGCAACAAAAAAACAAAAACAGTCAAGTCATCGTCAGAATGTTGTTAGTTTCAAATGTACGCTTGTCCTTGAGACATTCCTATAAAGCTTACAGATGAGTTGGCGTTGATCTTTGTTTAAACAAAAGCTAATGAAAGAAATAGGTTATTAATAAAATATATAAAAATTATAATAGATTATACTTAAATAAAAGAATGATCTTATCGCCAGAATTTATAAAATTTTATAGACTAAATAAGTTGACATTTTCAATGATCCAATGGTAAGATTTTATTGGATCTCAACTTAAATAAATTTAGCTCACGTAATTTATGAATGTGCCCTAAGAAACATGAGAACGAGTATAATATACATATAAGATCGATGAAACAAATGAAAACTTCAAGAAATTTTCAAAAACCAAAATCAAAACCATCGATTATTTATGACTTTGTGTTGATTGAAAGGCTTAACGGAACCTCAATGCTCAGAAACAACAAAAAAAATAATAATAAAATACAAAAACTCAACCACAAAAATCATTTTAAGACTTTCAGCAAAGAAACGCCCACAAAACTTTGCTAACAGAAAAGTGAAAAGAAAAACAAAAAAGGGAATTGAAGATGACGACATAGAAGGCAACATGCTGACATATACAACACATTGTTATACTTTAAACAAATCGAAACAAGAACAACAACAACAAAAAAAAAAAACACACACACACACACACATGAAGACACGTAGTCACGCATATCCTTGCAGTCTTATTTGCTAGTAAGCGGTTAGACGTTTGACAATGACTATGTGAGTGAGAGAGAGATGGAGATGGAGTATAGAGCCCAACAGGCGCAAGAGGTAAACAAATGAAATTTCTCAAATTTACGCTGCGAGGCAGTAACATTTACGCGACAGCTGCGCAAACGACAAAAGCAGCGTAAAAGTTTATTTCTTGTTAAGGAAATCATCAAATGACATAAACAATTATTTAACTTTATATTTGCTTATGTGTGTGTGTGTGGCAAAACCATTGAGGTGAAGCCTTGCTTGGTTAGTTCAAAAGGAAAGACGTCAACTGAAGATGACGATGATGACGACGACATCAAATAAACATACGCATATTAATAACATTAGCCACGTCTGATGCTCGTTAGCGCCTACCAACAAAATCAGGACATGCCAAGTCAGGCTTGACACACACACACACACACACACGTGCACCTACGCACAAATACTTATTTGTTCTTAAAACTTATATAAGAAATCGAGCATGTCTGTCTGTCTGTCGGTTTATGCATTATTTCAACATACTTTGTCTTCACATGCTGTGCGTGTGTGCGTGTGTGTGTGTGTGTGTTTGCACATGTATTATTTTTAACTTTGACATGTGTTTGCTTTCGTCATTTTGACACGTTACCCCAAACTCATACCCCACCCCATCAGCCACAAGTTGCAAATACACAATACTACAAGTTTTGACTTTGCTTTTGCCATATACGAACATTCAACGCCTCATTGTATGCTTCAAAGTTTTCAAACAACAAAATTTTTGTAGAAAAAGTTATGCATAAACTTACATACATACAACATTCATTCATAGTTGACATTCTTAGTATGTTTGTTGGGCGGAGGGTATTTGGGGCGGGCGGGGGATTTGCCTATGCCATGATAATGTTGATGGCGCACGCATGCCATCGTTAGCATAATTACCAAGTAAACTGATTGATTAATTCTGACAGTTTCTTTGGCATTTACGCCATGGTTTTTGTCAAGACTGTCAAAGTTTTTGAATTTTTCTTAAACCCCACCCCCCCAAACCGACCCCAAAAAAATTAAAAAAACAACCGCACACATACACACCCACAGACATACCCGCTAAGTGGCCATGTTGTGATTTATGGCATTGGATTTGTGGCAAGACTTGTTGTCAAAAAGATACAAATTTATATCTTGTTAACACAAAATATTTGAAAATGGGTTCTCGTTTTTTTTTAAAGCTTTATTTTCATATTTCAAGTTCTCCTTAACTTTATCATCATTGAGATTTTATAATTTCGTCTTCATCACTGAGATTTTATAATTTCGTCTTCATCATTGAATTGAGAATCTTCATCATTAAAACTTCATCGATGAATCTTCATCAACAAGTTATTATATTATAATTTCATCTTCATCATTGAATCTTTACTATAGAATCATTGAGACTTCATCGATAAATCATCATCATTAAGACTTCCTATATAGGACTTCATCCCTAAGTCTTCATGAACGAATTTTTTAATCGCCATCACTCACTTTTCATCATGAAATCTTCAATAATAAGTCTTCATCATCGAATCTCGGAAGCTCGGCATTTTCATTATCATCCGGTTTCCAACACTATGCCTTGTCATCGAATCTTCATCAATGAATCTTCATCATCAGAAGTCGATTGAGACTGAATTAACTGAGCTTAGTTCATGTCGAACATTGCCAACATCGAATCTGTCAAATCACCACAGTGTTTTGTATACCAAACAATTTGTATAACATCTTGCAATGCCTCAACACTTCTCCTACCTACCCAGTCAATACAAATTAGATGCCAACAACCGAAATTTACTTCGACATTTCTGAGTATGAGAATTTTGTAACAAGTTTAACAACAAATTAGGATAAACTTTAACCTTTTTGTCTTAATACTTGTACAATTCATGTTATTCATTAGACAAAGGCAAAGGATATTGCAATTCACAGTGATGATTAATTATTTATCAATGAATTCATGCCAAACAGTTTGTTTCAATCAGTATGACAACAAAAACTAGCACAACAAAATGTATTTGACTTGAGTGTAGATTCAAGAACAAAAAAAAAAAATAAATAAATAAAAAAAAAAATAAACTCAATAAAAGGATACACAATACAAATGAATAAAGCTGAAGAACCGAACCGAAGGCCTTAAGACGGCAACACAGACTGACTGAAATGGTTTGTGTGTGTGTGTGTGTGTGTGTGTATTTGTCCTAAGGCTGTAGCTACTAAAAAATAAAATAATAACGAACAAAACGAAGACATGTCACAGTTGGGCGTTGTTAATATCCTTAAGTCAAGGATACACACATTCATATATACATACATAAGTTGTCCTCGTTGCAACACTTGTACTTATTCATGCTGTCGTTGACAATATATTCTTTACTCTTTTTATCAACACTTTACAGGTTCTTTCATATTTCTAACAATCGAGAATGAAGACTCACTGCTCCATCAACAGCATACGCTTGCATCGACCAAACGCGGTCTGGGCTTGAATATTGGCAATGCCGGCAGTGTGGCTGCTGGTGTCAATGGCGCTGCTGATGCCAATATTTATCATAGTAACCAACAGCAGCAGCAACAACAACAGCAACAACAACAACATACAACAGCACATTTGGACAATGATACCTTTGCTGCAGTGGCATCAACGTCGACATCGTCATCATCAGCAAGCGGCACATATATGTCTGGCTCATCATCATCATCATCATCTGGCTCATCCTTGTCATCGTCATCGTCATCTTCATCATCATCATTATTCGATACTGCAAATGGCAATAATGATTTTATTTATGGCGATGATGCAATGCCGCAGTATGCATTATCGGCCGAAACTTACGATGTACGTCAGCGCACCATTGAGAATATCTGGGATATAACGGTATCGCTTAATATACTCTATAAAGAGAATTGGACAAAGTGAGTAAATCGATTTTGTGAGACAGTTCAGCTCAGCGAGAGTTATCTCTCTCTCTCTCAATCTTACTTACTGCTCTTAAAATTCCTGAATTTGGGAAACTCTATTCGATCTCTTTATTCTGTTCTTTCATCTTACGTTTTGTTGTTGATTTTTTATACTTTTTACCTTATCCCACCACTCTTTTACATTCTCTCTCTTTCCATCATGCTGTTCTATTAATTCTATCTCTCTTTTGCCCCTTACTTTTTGTCTGATCTCAATTTTCTTCTATTTCCCCTGCTTTCTTTTCACATCCTACTGATTTTCTGCTTTATTATATTTGGTTTCTCTTATTCCTTTTCTTTTCTTATTTCCCTCTTAATCTTCTCTAAATTTTTTCGTTTAACTTTTACCACAATTCTTCATATTTTCTATTTTTCTCTTACATTTCCCATTTATTGCGCCATCTTTCTCACTCTCTCTCTCTCTCACTCTCTGTGTCTCTCTGTCTTACACACAAATTGCCCTTTGGCGGGGCACATTAATTTACTTCCCAACCAATTACAGATTAGCCGCACTTGAGATTGCCAAGTTTCAAGACCAATTAATCAAGAGACTGAACGAGGATGTTCTTTTGCAATTATCACATGAACACGATGCCGAAGGCGGCATTGGAGGCGTGCCCGGCGCTGCTAATAATCCAGCTACGGAGGCTGTACTACTGCACACGCATTTCCATCGGGCACACATACATGGCGGCGTACATCATGAATGGAATTTCGCTAAAGCATTTTTATATTCGCTCACAGTGCTAACGACAATTGGTAAGCGTTGCTCAAAACTGTTTTATAAATATTTACATGCCACCCTGTATGTTAAATAATGACTTACTAATAAGTTATATACTTGCAACACACATATATTCGACATTACGATCAACTTGGGTCTTGAATATATGAAAAATAATGTTGTTTTTTTTCGTTATTTATTTTTTATTTTATTTTTATATTTTTCTGGTATTTTTTTTTTTTTTTTTGGAACATCAGCTATCGCAAAGTTTAAAATTGTGCTATAAATTTTCATTTATGCCCAAGACATTAATATAGACAGTAATGAAGAGCTTGCATATACTTAAAGCAGCGAAAAAAAAAAATATATATATATATACATTTATAATAACAAATTCTGGCCAGCAAAGTCAAGTAGACCAATAAGGATAATAAAACTGGGCGTATGTACATATACATATATAAATATTTTGGTATTTTTGCCTTATCTTTCTTTAGCTGTGTCAGTCAGTAAAGTAAAGTAAAGTAAAGCGCTGATGACAACAGAAAGCACAATAACGACAACAACAACAACGAAGCCAACAAGAACAATGTTGTCGACAAAACCCCCAAACAATAATAATAATAATAAGGAAGTCATGTTTATACAAATGTACTCAGAGACCAAGCAATGAAGAAACAATGTTGGGCGACGCCTATTTATATATGCCTTAAATACATATACAATACATGCTCATACATGTGTGCATGTGTGTGTGTGTGTTTGAGTGTGCTTAAATATATTTGACTTAACAAAACTGCCAAGATCAGCAGAAAATTTTGCAAATTTTATAGACCATTGCATTCAGAGTGCGAGTGTGCGAGTGTGAGCAAGATAGATAGATAGATTTCTATGAACAATGACAGTTGCTATTTTTTAGATATTTGTATGTGTGTGTGTGTGTGTGTTCATCAATAATACATACATATACATATGTTTCTACACTTTATGTAAGCATTTGCATTATGAAAAATTTATATAAGTCAAATGTGAAAAAATTTCACTTTTTGGCATTTTTAATATGCAAAAAAACCTACAAAAATATTAATTAACTGCACATATGCACTTAAATAATTTGAATAATTGTCATATAATATTTATTTATTAATAATTGCGGTATCGAAAATAAACAATTGTTTCTTATTGCTTGATTGGCAGAATTTTTTGTTTTTCATTTTTTTATGAGTAATGCATAATTGTATAGCATACTTACTTGGTTGTTTAATTTATTTTGTGTCTTTTGGCTCATGTATGTACTGGAATATATGAACACATACGTCAATCAAATTGCATTCTATTTAACTTGTATTATAGCAATTTTTTTTTCTATTCCCATTACTTTGCTTCATATAACAATAGCTTACACACACATACATATGTATGTATGAACATAAATACACATACACAAGTGTCAGCGCTTCTGTTCTGGTATTGAAATCTTTCAATATCTTTCAATAAAATATGTAGATTTTTTCAAATTGACAGCAAAGGCATCTGAATTTTACAGCTTATGCCAGCCCATGCCAAATGCTCACATGTGACTGCGTCACACCCGCATTCCCTCACACACACACACACAGACATGTCGAGAGATAAACACACCTCGACTGTCGACTCCCTTTTACAAACCAATCGACCATTATTAGCTGAGTTTCCTGTATGCGGCATTAAAGTAGCTGAACTGAACTGAACTCAACTCAACTCGAACTGAAATGAACTCAAATTGAATGACAGTCGGCTGGGGGAAAACGGTGCACATTGAAGTCTTTTCTGGCGTTCATGAGTTCTACTTTCTGTTTTTTTTTTTACTTTTTGGTGAGGATTTCATTTAAATTTGCTGTCAACGCAATTACTTGCTATATTGCCCATACACACATGCGCACACACAAACGCGCTCAATAAGCATGTGGATGTGTGGGTGTCTGTTCAAAATGTCGCATCAATAATGTCGAAGTGGAAGATGCTGAGTTTTTGGTGCTATTTTTACGGCAGAAGTGCTTATTTTTGTTGTTATTGGCTGCTGTTAGCGAAGGTGTATGTGTATGGTGTAGATGTATTTAGCTGAAGCTGATGTTGTTTATGTGCGTTTTTTGTGTTTTTTTTTGCTTTTTTATTATTATTTGAACTTCAGAAGCTTTGGCTGCTTCTTCTTCTAGTACTGTCATTCAGTCAAGTGAATGTGTCTGGCAGACAAGATGACGCACTGAACAGAATGGCATCGATAACGCAGATGATGGCAATGCTGACGAGAAATGTGTATTTTATATTGATTTGCTTTATACAAGCGTGAATACGCGTATATGCACAAACATACATACTAATGTATGTATGTATGTGTATATGTATGAGGCACACATGCATGTTAATAAAAAATGAAACATTATATGACATCGCACAAACAATAAAGTCAAGAAATTGTTCAATTTATGCGTCAAACACCTGACGGCGCTGAGTGCGTTAAACTCGTTAAGCTGCTTTTGAGAGGATTTGCCTTAATTATTTCTTTATTATTTTGTGCCAGTAAGGAAAAGAAGAAGACAAGCATTTGTAAAGTAAACAACGCAAAGGCAGTCACTTTGGCCCTTTGCTGCTGCTGCATTCAACTGTGAATGACAAATTGCACAGGTACTGACAAACGTCAGCAGACAAAATAACGGAATTTCGCAACAAGTGTTTTTGTTTTGTAACAATATTTTAATCTTTTTTATTGCTATTTTCACTTAACATGTTGGTAAATAATGTTGTTTTTATTTTCTGTGTGTTTAATTTTGTTTACTTTAGGTTACGGCAATATTGCGCCACGTACAACGCTTGGCCGTATGGTGACGGTTGCTTATGCTCTATTTGGCATACCGCTAACATTGGTCTACTTGTCGAGCACGGGCAGCATATTAGCCAAAGTGGCACGTGAAGTCTTTTCGAAGGCTTTGTGTTGTTGTCTGTGCTCCAATTGTGGCTATTGTTGCTACGATGAGAAACGCATGGCTGAGAAGGAGCGACGCATGAAACGTAAGCGGCAACAAGAAGAGCTGCGTAAACAGCAGGCTGCCATGCAAGAACCATACTATGTACGAGATGTGTATCATGCCACAGCCGAGAAACCGATTACAGGTGGCGACACAATTGGCGGTGGTGGTGCGACACCATTACCAACACAAACGCCGCCCATGCCACCAATGGACATTGATTCATTAAGTGCTAGCGAATCGCGTGGCTCCATGCATGGTCTTAGCATCTTAGCACCAATTTTATTATGCTTCTCCATGATGATCATCTATATTGTATTTGGTGCTGCTGTGCTCTATCGTCTCGAGAATTGGCCGCTCATCGATGGCATTTACTTTTGCTTTATGAGCTTGTCAACCATTGGCTTTGGTGATATGTTACCCACTTTGCGTCGTGAATCGAATACAACGACATGGTTTTGTTCGGTTTACATAATGTCTGGCATGACATTGACTGCCATGTGCTTCAATGTTATACACGAGGAGATTGTTCATCGTATCCGCATCGTTGTCGAATTTAAGAAAAATAACGGCTCCAACATGGACGTAACGAACGATGAGCCCAATTATTATATGCACTCCTGACACTATGAAAAGAAGAGTAATCTCTATCAACGTAATCCCACCGAAGAGACATTGGTAACAGGTTAGTTAGCACACACATATATATTTAAACTTTTTTTTTTTTATTTATATTGTATATTAATTTTAGAAACGCCCACATCGCTGGTACTTGGCCCACAATCAGACCAAACTGATCTACATATGCAATTCAATCATGAATTGGTGCCAATATTGACCATGGATCCGAATAGCCCGCAAACACACATGCTCAAGAACAATTTACCGCTATCGCTCAGTGGCAGCGGCAGCATGAATAACGCTGGTGGTGTCTCTATGCCGACCTATGCAAATACAACCAATATCGGCGATAACGCAACAACGCCAAATTCAGCATGCGGCGCACACAGCAGCACCATGGGTTTCTCAACATTGAATAGTCCACTTTTGGATAATCTAACGCCGACAACACAATCCTCATTAGACTTGGCGAGCAGCGCACACACACTCAAAAGCGCCGTTTACACACTTGCCGAGGAACCCGAACTGGAATTGGCCGCACAGACCGAGACGCAAATCGATCGAGTCTAAAGTAGAGAAACATAATACATAAGTAAAGACATTCATATGAAATTCATAATTTAAGCGTTCCGCCACATTAAAAAATGTGTGCGCAAAAGAAAAAAAAAAAAAACAAAACAAAACAAAAAAAAAAAGGAAAATAAAATAAAATGTGCGCGACGGAGACAACAAAGTGCAAAACATTTTATTTGTAATCTCCAAAAAAAAAAAAATAAAACATTCGCCACAATACTAAAAAAAAAAAAAACAAAAACAAAACGTTTGTAAGTCTGTAAGTTGTCCTATCAGTGTATATAAAATTGTTTAGCTCGTAAGTCTGTCTCTCCAAATGCAGCAAGTCTACAAACATGCATGTCTACAAGCGTCGACACTTCTGTAGTATTCTATTCAAGACGCCTCATAGATAGCAAAAATATAGATTATAGAAATCTATATATGTATGTCGAAAGGCGGTTTAAAACTGATGTGCGTCATGTTTCTTTTTTACTGCATTACTATTTTTTTAATATAAGAAAAATTGTCCTGAAAGCTTTAGTCGGCCATTTTGCTTGGCTTAATGTCTAAAAAAAAAAATAGTTTAACGAAATGTAATTTAAAAAAAGTGTTTAAATTCGACAATTCTGCAAAAACTTGACTGTACTTTCTTCACATTATCTTCAGAGTAACTTTAAGGATTTACAAAAGACTTAATTTTTCAAATTTCGAATGCTTTATCACTTTATCAGAAATTGTTTTGTAACTTTAATCTCTCAATTTTTGTATTGAAAGACTTCAAAAACACCAACTTTTTATTTCACTTGTAAGTATATTAAGCATATTTATTCATATTGAAATTTATATGTTTTTTTCAAGTTTTATTACTTTTGAATGAAAAGTTTAACCTTTTGCTTTATGACACAAAATCCCGCCAAAAATTAAACAAAACCACAAGTGAAAAAGAAAATAAAAATGCTGCTCAAAATAATTACATTTATAAATTATGTATGTTAAATTGTTCCATATTTAGCTATCCACCGTTCTAAATATTACGTGCTCCTATGTTACAGGCCCCCTACGGTCACATATGTCAGTTTAATATTCATTCTTTGAAATTAAATTTTAACGTTAGTCTAACGCATGTTTTGCGTGTGACGCCTTGTAACATAGAAGTGCTTAGTATTTTCAATGTTCGAATATGGCGAGCGACATGGGCATTAATGCTGCGTATGAATTTTTTTCAAACAAAAAAAAAAAATAAATAAATAAAATTGAACTACATAAAATGTTGTACATATCCATATCAATTTTGGGCCGAAGCCTCTTTACACAAAATTGATTAATAAAAAAAAAAAAATTCCAATCCAAATTAAAACTAAGAACTTTTTTTTTTTTGAAAAATTTTTTGTATAAGTCATAAAAACAACAACCAACATAAATTAATTGAAGAAAAAACGTAGAAAAGTACTACTAAAAAAATTATAATATTAATAAAAAAAATAATATTAATAAAAAAGAAATAATAATAATAAAATAAAACAATTAGTATTAAATACAAATGTTTATGTGTATTCAAAATGGTAAATAAAAAAAAATAAATAATAAAAAAATATCTATAAATTAATCATTTTATACGTAAATTACGCATAGTGATATTTTATAAAGACAGAACAGAACGTATGAATGCAGCGGCAGATTTGTTTTTTTTTTTTTTAGAATAATTAACTAAAATAAATAACTATGCATAAAGAGCATTAAATTATATGAATTTCACTAATTAATGTAAAACTGAAAGGAACAAAAAAAAAAAACGAAATTTGTAAATTTCATGCAGAATTAAATAAAAAAAAAACAAAATGTTGTAAATGATACTAATGGTAAACTTGAAACCAAAAATAAAAATTTAATTAAGCAAAATTTACGCATTTCGCATGATCAAAGTTTGTTTTTGTCTTTAATGTAATGATTTTTTAGTTAAACAAATTCTGCATTTGCAATATTTACACGTGACTATTTCGTTATTGGGTGTCTACCCCAAATTCGGCGGTGGTAACAATCACGTTGGAAATCGCTGGCCTCACTGACAATAATGTACTGTCGTCTCTTTTGCACACATGTACACTCAAAGCTAACGGCGATGTGTTGCATCTGTTTACATAGAAACCGTTAGAAGAAGCGCAAACGCGCTTAAATTATTATTATTAAATTTGAGAATTATAAACGTTTTAAATTTGATCTTTACCAATGTACTTCACGTTACTGATAACGATATTATTGAATTGTCTACGCCTTCATGTTGGCACCGCCTTGGTAGCGGATGAAGATTGTCCCTCATTGGCGGACGCCGACAGCCTTTCTCAGACACAATTGTTGACCCGTCTGGCGCACGGTTGTCGCTACGATCGTCTCGAACGACCAATAACATATTCGGAGGCAGGCGCACGTCTGCCTGTCGATGTGTATATAAGGGCATATGTCTACTTCATGCAAAATCTGGAGGCACATGATCTACAGTTCAAAATACATGTTTTGCTACAATTTCGTTTCCTTGATCCGCGCCTGACATTTCGCAAAGTAGCACCAAAACGACGTCAACCCATACTTGGTGAACAACAATTGCGCGATACATTGTGGATGCCACACATATTTTTAGCCAACGAACGTGACTCGAGTATTTTGGGTGAGAGTGTAATTGTGTTGTCTAAAAGATTATATACTCATTCAAATTTACATATAGGCACCAATGAAAAGGATATCTTAACATCAATATCACCCGACGGCACCGTCATTGTTTCCAGTCGTATTAAGGCGACTCTTTACTGTTGGCTCAATTTAAAGAAGTTCCCCTTTGATGAGCAACATTGTTCCACCGTGCTCGAAAGCTGGATGTACAACACATCGGAACTGGTGCTGCATTGGGAGCAAAAAAGACCCATCACTTTTGATCCGGCATTACATCTAACCGAGTTTGTGCTGCAGAGTTCGTGGTTCAATGAAACGGTCATCAATGCTGATTTAAGCGATTTGCGTCATGGCGCCTTCGCTGGTAATTATAGTTCGCTGAGCTTTACGGTGCATTTGACGCGTGTTGTAGGATTCTATTTAATGGATTATTTTTTACCATCGATGTTGATCGTTGGCATTTCGTGGGTATCGTTTTGGTTGCAAGCCGATCAGGCACCACCGCGCATAATGCTTGGCACCAGCACTATGCTGACATTTATAACATTGGCGTCGGCGCAAGGTAGGCAAGGGTTGTACATGTATACTTTTTTTTTATCTAAATTTATTTCTTCTATAAATTATTAGGAAAAACTCTGCCAAAGGTGAGCTATATCAAAGTTTCGGAAGTCTGGTTTCTCGGCTGCACAATTTTCATATTTGGCAGCCTGCTTGAGTTTGCATTTGTGAACAGCATTTGGCGACGTAAACGCAATGTGCCCGTCAAGAAGATGAGTAGCAAGCATATACTAAAGTCGACGCTCTCACCGCATTTGTCACGTCGTCGCAGTCGCACACGTTCGCGTTCCTTTTCGGGCCAACGTCTTAACAGCGACGGCATTTCGCTTACAGGTCTTGGCTCCGGCGTTGGCAATAACCCGCCATTCAACAATTATCTCACTGTTAATCTGCCAATTGCGCCGCGCATATCAACAATAACCGAAGGCAAAGTATTGTCAAATGAGACCACTACGCCCAGCAGTTTGACGACGCTCATCAATGTCGAACGTCCGGTGGCACGTAAATTCGATGTTACATTTGTGGAGAGTGCCAGCAATATTGGCGTTGATTGCACGTCAATAAATGGGATCAGCAGCTGCGGCGCTTATGACGCAAATGGCGATGATGAAAGCAACAATCGCAATGGCTGGACCACGCTCACACCACAAGAGATCTCCATTTGGATTGATCGTAAGGCGCGTTGTGTGTTTCCATTGGCCTTCCTCGTTTTTAATGTGTTCTTCTGGACGTTTGTCTATGTTGTTTAATGGCCACAATGCTAGTTTTTGATACTGTGTAAAAGAAAACTGGTTTGCTACGTTGAAGTCTAAATTATTCTAACTTGCATTTTGTATGTTATATCCATTTTCGTATTTTATATTTTAATTTATGTCTAATGTAAAATTATACGATCTTTATTTTTTAATTTGCCGTTACGCTTTTGAATCGTCACGAAATTCAATAAAATAATTGGTATTTTTTAGTGCTTTTACAAAATCGACCTTAGGCTCGGCTGTGTTTGGGGCGCACTGAGTTTTGTATTTGTTTTGCCAATTTGTTGCCAGGTGGGATCGCGGGCATCGATGTTTTTAGCCAAATCGTTATTTAAAAATGGCCTAACGGAATCCGCAAACGAGTCACCCTTGACGCAAAAGTGGAAAAAGAAATGGAGGAACAAGACAAATCCCGAGCGAATGCAGCGCAACATGCACTTAATCAATACTGCAGTGTCGTGTCACAGAAAGTGTCACGGGAGAGTAAGAATTCTATCTCTCTACTCTCACGACGCAGTGTTGTCGAATCGCCGTACAGCGTAAATTATGTTTTGTTTTACGAATCTTTACGATTTTTTCCTTGTATTTTTACTTGAAAATATTTTTAATGAGCTTTATTTCAACTCTTCTGTCTTTTTACAACAGCCATATTTAATTAACTAACGCCCAAAATTACATCCACCTTTGCTTCAAAATAATTGACAACTTCTGGATGTGTTTAAAATCATCGATGTTGGCCTAACACCATCGATGTTTTGTATTTGTTTTGGCAATTTGCTGTGAGGGCGCGTAGTGAACGTTCGCCGCAAATCTGAAGTATTTCCGTATGCTCAAGGCATTATACGCGCGCATGTAATGCAATAAAATACCAATTAAATCAAACATATATTGTGTATTAAAAACAACAGAAACCAAATCAAAATTTAGTCTAAATGAACGTCATATAAAAAAAGGAAAGAGAAAAAGATAATCTTGTCGGCGCCGCGCGCGGTTACAAAGTTATGTACATGAAAGACTTATTCTATAAAGACGACGACCAACGGCAGCCAAAGAAAGAAAGAAAGCAAGCAAGCGAGCAAAGAAGAAAGGGCCTGCAACAGCAGCAACAACAACAACAAAAATAATTTAGTTCGTTAACGCAATCTAAGAAAGAAAAAAATCCAAGAAGGTAATTATATATTTTATGCAGTGTTCGCATCTGATATGCTCGAGAGCAAAAAAAAAATGTGTGGCTGTGAGTGATGGAGGGACGATAGATATTGTGGTTGTCTAGGTGGAAGAAGCGGTGGAGTTGAATGAAAAAGTGTGCCTGAGTTGCCGCCTTTGTTGTCTTCCCACTTGTTTTTCTTACATTTTTTTTCTATATATGCTTCGTGCATGCCTTTCAGTGGGATCAGCTTGCTGTGCTTGTTTCTCGTTTTTTATGTTTTCAGTTTATTAGTTGGTTATGTATGTATGTCTCCATGGGTGAGGTGGAGCACTTAGTGAAGCCGCAAAAGGGCCAGAAGTGTTGCAATTATTAATATAAACAAGAACAAGTATGCATACATTTTCTCGGAATTTATCTTTTTATATCAACAAACTGAAATCAAATGTTTATCTAATATTCAATAAATAATAATTAATCAACAAAATCAGTGCACTTAAAATTATCAAACTGGCATACTGCAGAGATGTCTTTGTTATCTTCCAAAGACAAAACATGAGCTTTTCATTGAATTTGTTTACTAAAAACTGAAAGGGGGAAAAAACGCTCATTTTGTTTATGTTTAAAAATAACAACGTTAAATACTTTGCTATCAACTTTATCAAAGGGAGGCGAGAAGCAACAAACCAATGGCTCCTTCTGTATGGTTTGCAGTTGTTGCATTCAGCCATGATTTGTTGTTTGGGGAACACTGATTTGCTTATCGGTAAATGTTGTTCTCGGCAAAACAAATCAATTAAAAATGAATAAATAAATTAGTTCCGTTTTAAATTACTAGGAAAAAATGTAGTGAGTTTTTTTTTTCTTTATAATATTTTCTTTATTCATTTAATTAATACTATTAAGGTCAACTAAAAACGGGTCATCATTGTTTATTAGTATTTTTTCTTCTTTTTGCATTGCAAAATTACAATTTAAAACCAGCTGTACATTGAATAGAATTAAGTTTCTATTGTTGTTATAAAATGACCAAAAACGTTGCCAAAGAATATCAGTACATGTCAAACTAGTCAAATGCCGTTGAACTAGCTAACCTGTGCGCTAATTGACGTGACGTTTCTGGTTAACTGAACATGCGCGTCTGGTCACTCTAACGCGATCTTCACGAGAGCATTGAGATTCTTTCTCGTTCTTCTTTTTTTTTTTTCATTTCATTTCGTTTTGTTTTGTTTACATTACTTAATTTATGCACTTGACGTTTATTAGGTTTTCTTTTTTTGTCTATAGTATTATTTCTTTCTTTGTGTGTGTGTTCTGCTGACATAGTGACATTTTTCTTGCAATAGACTTGTGTGCTGTGTTTATAACAAGTAACGTTCGACAATGCATCATAAAAGTAATCAAGTACACAACACTTTGTTGTTGTTGTTATTGCTGCAGCAGCAAAAAACCACGGCAACGGCAGCTGTCATTCTGCATTAACTTCAAGTCGTCGTCGTACATATGTATTGAATTAAAGAAACAACAACAAAACAAAATTCTATATGTATTTAATAAATCTTGCGGGATTTTGCAGGGGTCGACGAGGCGATAGCTTTGTTAGCTTTGCTGTTAAGGTTCATTTGAGTCTGGCAAGCTTTATCAGCTGCACGTCGTCGAACTATGGCAGAGTATCGAAAAGCACTTACCATTTTGAGCGTCCAATAAAACGTTTGTTAGTTTATTTTTTGTTATTGTTGTGTAATGCTTTTGGATAGAATAATCTTGTGTGCGTGTTTTTGTTATTATTATTGTTTTTTTTTTACCGAATGAATCATACGGAAATTTCACACATATAAAATATAATCAAATTAAAGTTTTTAATATGAAAAAAGATTTACATTTTTTGTTTGTCGAAATTGAAAAAAAAAAAATAAAAAAATAATAATTCATACATATGACTAATATGAGCTCATGAAACGACATGCTTTGATTTGCTTTGCTTTGCAGTTGCCATCCTCACTGGAATCGGAGTTGGATTTCACAGTCACTACACGCCATAACAACAGACCGGCTTTGTGTATATTTATTTAAGCAGCGAGTTGCTTGTTTTTTTTTTTTTTTTGTTTATTAAATTTAAATAAGTTAACATAGTGAAAGCGGCACTAATTTTTGGCTTATAACTGCCCAGCGATTCTTCCTCATACACAATTGTGTTCAATTATTGAACTGATTTATATATATACATATATATAGAAATCTCCAAAAAGGCTTTATTACAACAATACACTTAAAATAAGTGTTAACGACTGATCAGAACATCCTACAACAATATCAAAATGCATAAGGCTGGCAAACATATACAAAGCGGCATGAGTAATGGCGTCGGCGGCGGCGGCGGCGTTGGTGGCGGCCTACTTAATTCACCATCATCATTGCCGAGCACAGTGTCACCAACAGCATTGCCATTGACAACGAATGCCACACAGAAGAATGTCATCAATTCGATAATGAGCTTTTTGCCAGACAATCGACCGATAACATCATTACAAATAGTCGAAAACTTTGAGCGGTAAGTGTTGTTTGTTGTTCTTGTTGATCGCTTATTCATAATTTATTATTAAAATTTCTTTTTTTTTACAGTTGCCCAAAAAATTTTCTACCCATACATCGTACTTATGATCAAGATTCTGATGCTGATCTCTGGCGTGATTATACAATATTATTTGGCCGACAGACAACACGTTATTTATGCCTTTCAAAGACGGAAGGTTTGCCCGAATATGTCGTTGAAACGCTCAAGTGAGTCAGCAGAGCATATTTAATCTAATATTATTCATTAATTGCATTTATTTAGAGTTGTCGCTGATAAAATGCAACCAAAAGAATTCTCATTACTTACGCGGACCGCCGACTCAGAGCAAAAAGCATGGCGCAAACGACAAATTGCTTATAAATTATCCAAGCGTGGTACAGTGACACATGCCGTAACCGATATAATACTCTGTTCAAAGTTAAAAATAGCCCCCGATGGCTTTAAGTTAGCGGGCGATATAAATGGTGTGCTTGTTTGTTATAAAACGGGCGCAATACCGATGCGTTTGCCGCCGCCGGTGCCGCCATTGAATGGCAGTGAGGTTGAGATGGCTTTAAATCGTTTGAATTTGAATGGCAATGGTGGTAGTAGTGGCAGTGGAGCTGCCAAAGGACCGGTAAGTTTTTGAAAAGATAATGTGTAATGTAATTGAAATTCAATTTCGTATTGTCATTGTAGTTGCCACCGCTGCCAAATGATATTGAACATGATTATGTGGATATAATGGCTAGCTATCAGATCAATTCACCGCTACGACCGGCGCCGCCACGTCCAGCCAAAGTTGTTAACATAAATGCTGGCACATTGGGCGCATATACCGAACTGGAGGGCGTGCCATTCCAATTGAATGCTGCGCTTCGAAAGACTCAAACGAATGAGGTTCGTGTGCTTTAATAAATTATATTGTTAACATCTTTAATAATGTTTGCTAAATAGTTGCCTACAATGCCGGAAATCTCCGTTTTGCTGAAGCAATTTGATTATGATTTTCAATTGGAGCGTCAAACGTTGTGCACCATGAAGTCTTCAGCATCGACGAATCCTTTCTTCAAGTAGCTTAATCTGTTGTACGCTGCAGACGTGCAAGACGTCGAAAACAAATCCTCACAATTCCAGTACTAACCAGAACAACAACAGCAACAACACAGAACAAAAGCAACTAATCATTGTTGTAAGACATTACAGACTATTACATCGTACACTTTTCTTTTTTTTTTTTTGTGTTCTGTTTTTTTTTTTTGTAGAATTCTAAGAACGGGCTTGTTCACAAATGCAAAACGCAAACTTGCAGTAAAATAAAATTTATGTTAATTTATTTAAAATTATTCGTGCATCATTTTTTTTGCCAAACTTCTGCAAATTGCATTTATGAATTAGACCCAACAACGTCTTTATTTTGTAATTTTGTCTCCTTGTGCCTTGAATACGTGCATTTTTTGTTTTATATATTATATATATATTTTTTTCTATTTTTATTTTTAAGATTTGTTGTGCGTGCGATTTTTATATACAAAAAAACAAAGAAAAACGAAAAAAATTCCCGTGTATTATGTAAGAAAACATCACAAGGACCAACATTTTTGTTTTCTCGTCATTGTGATTTGTGCACCTTAAACCAGTAACAAGACCTAAAAAAAAATATTCGAAATCGCCCCTCAAACAAAACAAAATTAATAAAATATATAAAAAATAATACAAGAACAAAAAAAAAAGAAAAAACAAAAATGCAAGTAGCTAAATGCGTAATCATTATTGTGATCGATAATTGTCATTTTTTAATTAAAAGTTAATTAAACTAATTAATTAGTATATGCATAATGTATGAATTTTCGCATATATATATATATATATATATACAAACATACAAATATATACATCTATATATATACACGTAACAGTTATGTAACTTAAAAAGCAAAACAAAGATTGAATTTCGATATACAATATTATTATTATATATACATAATTAATCAATTATTAAAAAAAACGAATATCGTGTTAAATAAGCAATGAAAAATGTAGTGTCGTTATACATAAAGACACGCCCACTCACGCCCACTCATACTGTTCACATACATAAATATATATATATATACAACCAGTTACCGTTAGTGTGATTAGTGTTAATTAGGACTCTGTAATAAAACGTTTTAAACAATTAAACAACATTTATTTTTCGTTTTACAAGAAGTGACAAAGGTGTTGGAGTAATCTTTTTTTTTCAGTTTTTACTCGTTCAAAATTTCAAATTTTGAAAATTTAAATTTCTCTTTCAAATTATATTTTAAGCTGGCAATGTCGTGGGAGGCAGTGTTGCCACTTTGTCATAGTCACTCCAAAAGGCGCCTCTTTTGGCAAACTAACTAACCTCAGCTGCCAGCTAGCGGCAGCCGAACGAACTTAATGAAAAAGTATTTGTACTGAGATTTTACAGCTATTTTGCCATTTTAAATTTTAAAAGGACAAATTTACTAGTGAATGACAAATTTTGCATCAATGATAGAGATGACAACACAACAAAGTTGCTCAATATCGATCAATAACTAAAATAGACGCCAGAATTCGAAGAAAACTGAAAGGGTTTTTTTAGGGGTGCTATATTTTTTTTTAAACTTTGTTATTATTAGGGGACGTCCATAAATTACGTGAGATAAAATTAGGGTAAGGGGGATTCAGCAAAATCTCACCAAATCTCACTTAAGGGGAGGGGGGTTCATCGGACATCTCATGTGAGTTTTTTAGTTCACTAGTTTACCATTTGTTTTCAAAAATTACAGCAAACAAAAAAAATTTAGATATTTTTATCAAATTTTTAGCAAAATCTCATGTGAGATTCAGAAGGAGGGGTTCATCAAAATCTCACTAAATCTCACCAAGAGGGGGGGAGGGGTCTAAATGTCTAGAAAAAAACCTCACGTAATTTATGGACGTCCCCTTATAACAATATAATAATAATAAAAAATAAAGATATGAAATTAGCAAAATTATAAAAAAAAGTTAACCGGATTGCTAATAAAAAAAAAAAACGATATATTCTGTTCCTTAAGATTGTTTCTATTTTTGAATTTTACAATTTTTTATTGGGGAAATAAACTGGTATTGAAACGGAAAAAAATTCGAATAATGATTTTCTAGAAATTGTATGGTTTTTAGGGGTTTTTGGTTTGTGTTTAGGGGGAAACAGTTTTGAAAGTTGGTAACACTGGTGCTAGAAAATTTTTCGTGTAGTTTTTCGTGCGGGACGACCGACAGTAGAAATTAATTATTATATTTTTTAAGAAACAATACGTAATAAATATTTGTTTTTCTCCGATCGCGAAGAAAACAACTATACAAAAATTCTCTAAGGTAAAAAAGAGCTACGCTAATACAGAAGAAACAAAAAAGAAAACAGTAAAATCGCGTCGTGAAAACCTTTTAGTTGTGGAAAAAAAGAAATAAGTAAAAAAAATTATAATTCTGTGTCTCAAAAGCAAAAAAAATTGTTAAGTGCAAATCGTGTGTGTATGATTGGTGGGGGTAAAAATTAAAATAAAAAAAAATATAAAAAAACGAAAGAAAAAACGCAAAGAAAAGGTGAAGATTGGGAATAACTGCTTCTTCTTCCAAATACAATTCCTGTCATTTTGCGAAAAAAAATCCAACGAGCGTGAGAGTGAGAGAGAGAGCGCGCAAGCGAGCGGTCAACGTTGTGGACGACGTGTGTGAGAAGAGAAGTAAGAATTACTAGATTCTAGAGCAGACAAAAGACGAAGACAAAAGAAAAGCAGTAAAAAAGCAGAAAAAAAGAGTGGTAACAGCAGCCGCATCATCTGAAAAGGCAAAAAAGAAAAAGACAACCGAAGCCGAAAAGCAGCTGCACTAAAAACAAAGTTAGTTACAACTGCTTTTGTTTAGTGTGTGTTTCCCTTTGTTTATTTTTTTGTTTTTTTTTTTTTGCTATCTTGCAACACATTTGACAACTCTGACAAACAATATCAGCAGCGGTAACTGAATTTGCAATTTACGCTTCGATTGTACGAAAAGTGAACGAAAGCAAAAAGGGAGCAACGAACTGCGCTGCTCACGACGTTGTATATGTGTGTGTTGAGTAAGTGTCGCGCAAGTGTATTGCGGCGTTTGAGCGAAAGGGTAAGCATTATATACATATGCATACACACTCACACATTCAGACATATGTATGGTTCGCTCGCTCTTACTTACATGCAATGCAATGCATTGTGCACTTTTCGGCTTTTTAGTGTACGACCGTGCTGAAGTGCTGCCACATTTTTTGTTTCTGGGACAGTGCATCTATCACTGTGGGTGCTACTGTTTTTCCTAATACCTATATAGTTGAAACGGTTGTAAATAAATAATTATAATTTTAACTGCGTAATACAAATATAAAACACTAAATTTGTTATTGAATACACGAATAAAAAAACAGTTTGACGTCAACTCAGCCATGTGGCAGTTCTGCAAATCCCTGTGCAAACCGATACGGCAACGCTGCGCTCACGGCACGGCGAAAGAAAAAAGGCGAAGAAGAATGACTGCCAAGCAAAAAACGCGAACGTAATACAAATTGAAATTTAAACAGAAATTTACTAATTGCTTTGTTTGTGTATCGTGTGTGGCGTGTACTCAAGACTGTGACTAAAGTTTAGCAAGTGTTTTATGTGCTAATTTGTGTATAAATTGTTCATTAAGCTGTGAGATTACATTTGTTCAATAGTTTCATTTAAGATTTTTTTGTGTCTTCCTTCGTTCTTTCATACGTATTCGCTCTCGAGGTAAGCCGAGAATTGGCAAAGTGGCGGCGAATCCGCAGTTGCGGCGACGTTTTGCGTTCAATGCTCGATTCGTGTTTGTTCTTCGATGCGCTGCTTCTTCGTGCGTGTGGAGATCGTTGCCTAGAAAATGTATCTTTGTGTGTGTTTCAATTGTGTATATATATATGTGTGTGTGTGCGCGGTGAAAAGTCATTGAATGAAAAAAAAATTGTTGTTACCTATTAAAAATAATAATAAAACAATTAAAACTAGAAAGTGTTGAAAAAATGTACAAAACTTTCAAGGCGAACATTAATAATTTCGATTAAATAATAACTGAATACAACCAAACTGCATGAGTGTGTGCGTACGTGCCATTTGTATATGTGCACGTTTGTGCTGTCTATTTGTATGCATGTGTGTGTAGCGTGCAAAAAAAAAAAAAAAAAAATTCACTAAAAGAGATCAAGAAAAAAAGTTATGCATTTGATTTTTGTTATTGCAGCTCTTTCGTGCATTTATTGTACAAATTTATGTTTATTTAAATTTTCATGTGTATTAATTGCATATGGTGAATGGATGTAATGCTTTATAGTTGTTAAGATGAAATGCAAAATTTTATTTTGATATGAATTCTATTCATTTTGTACGCCATTGTTCGTATATTTGTCTGGTGGACGCCACCGCATTTTTCACAGCTCACGCACGTACGCATACAGAGACACACAAACACACACACACATTCTCAGATAATGTGAAGCTGCTTGCTGCTCCAATGCAGTTAGTGTAGTTGTCTTGCTCGCGCACGTGCTGCGCTTACGCGTTGCCGTTAACCGGTGCGCCAACCAAAACAAATAATATAAAAAAAAATATATATATTGAGGAAATATATGTGTATAAAATGTTTTAATTCATTTTTTTCCTTTAAATTTTTACATTTGCAGATATTTAGAAGACTGAGCACTAAATAAATTACAACTATTACTACTGTCCATACAACAAACAAAAAAAAAAAGAAAAAAAAATAACAAAGGAAATATCTTTGCGAAGGCGTTTAATATAAAACGAGAAAAAGAAAGAGACTCAAGCAAAAGTTAGAAGCGGAGCAACGTTGTTGGTTGCCGACAACAACAACAACAAACAACAACACTTGTAACAAAAGGAAGAAATACAGCAAACAGGATAAAGCAGGCATAGTGTTTGACAACGAAGGAAGACATCCTAGCAACTGCAGCAACGGCCATAAGCCCCCCCTTTTTTTACACATCGTGCTTGTAGGCCGATCATAGCCTAAATTTTGCTGCTGCTGCAACAAAAAGAAAAATTAAAAGAAGAAAGACAACAAGAAAGAAAAAAAACAAAAAAAAACAAAGGACAACTAAACACATATAAGCAAAGTTTTAACAGCAAGTGCTTTTTAGCCTGCGGCGGCACAAACAGCTAAACTTAAGGGTAAAAAACAAAAACTAAAGAAAAAATTTCTTAAGCAAGTAAAGAACTTAGGCCAAGGTAACTCGACTCGACAGAAAAAAAAAAGATAGCTCCACTGAGCCGTTTCATTAGACAAGCAGCGCAGCAGTAACAGTGTCCAACCAATATCGTTGTTATCGTCGTTTTCTCGACTTCATCGATAAAATTTAAAATAGTATTTTGTAAAGCGATATAAAAACGCTTTCAGTACAATTGTCAACCGCACCAGCTAACTCTGAACACGCTCGACCACTGTGTTGAGAGTAGTGAGGTACGGAGGCGGCAGTTAACGCTAATGAGGATCTACTGGCAGCATGAGTACACTGGGGGGAAGTAGGGGAGAGCGAAATGCCAAGCCCAAATTCTCAGCGTTGGATATAAATCGCATGTACAAGAATAGCCGTGTAAGTCAATTATAATATATTTTTTTTTTCCTTAATAAAACATAAAATAATACTATATATAATTTGATTGAAATTTGAAAAAAATGACAATTAATGATTACTTTTCGTTTATTTGCATATATATAAAAAAAAGGGCGACACGAGTGAACCATCCGCACAAAAGAATCAAGTGCCACGTAAACATGGAATGCAAAGTTTGGGCAAAGTGCCGTCCGCAAGGCGACCACCAGCCAATTTGCCATCCCTAAAAGCTGAAACAACAACAACAACATCAACGAGTGCACCGATTACCAATAACAATTTGATTGCAACATCAGGTGTTGAAGGTAAGTTTTATTTATTAATAAATCTAACTAGATTTATATGTATATGTTTTAATTGATTTAACTAAAATGTATTGAAAATTTTTATGCTTAACTTATTAATATTTCAATCTTAAAACTAGGCAATAGCGGCAGTGGACAAAAGTCATCAACGACGGCAGGCAGCCATCAACTTAACAACAGTAGCATCAACAGCACTAACAGTAGCAGCGGCATCGGCAAGAACACCAATAATAATAATAACAACAACAGCAGCAACGTGAACAATAGCGTCAGCAACAACAACAACAGCAACAGTAGCAGCAGCGGTCACAATAACAAACAAGTTAATTTGTTTGGCAGCGCCAATAGTAATAACAATACTACTAGCAGCAGCGGCGGCGGCGGCAGTAATAACAACAACAACAATACAAACAACACCAATAACAAGCATAGCATAGTAGCATTGAACGCAAACGTTGTCGGTGTTGGCAGTAAATTAATAAATAATTCAACAAACGCATCGAACGTTAATAGCAACAGCGGCGGGAATAGCGTTAATAACGTTGTCATTGGTGGCAGCAGCGGCGGTATACAATTACGCAATACAACATTAGGACATCATAGCAATCAGCACGTTAATTCACCGAAAACATGGTCTGCTGTAACGACAGGCAACGAGCGTGGCATTGGCGGCGTTGGGAATACCAGTGGCGGTGGCAAATCGGGTCTGGTTGTGCCACATTATCAGAGTGCACAGTTTCAATACGAATTTCCGACATTAGATGGCACCGTTGGTGGCGGCGGAAATGGCGGACAGAACGATCGCAAAAAGGATCATCATCATCATCATGGGTCAGCCAATCATCAACAGCATCAGCACCAACAACAGCAACATCATACACAACAGCAGCAACAACATTATCATCAGAATCAGAATCAGAACAACAATCACTACCATCATCAGCAACAACAACACCATCACCACAATCAAAATCAACGTGGCGGTGGCGGCGGCGGCGATTATCAACAACATGGCAGTGGACGACATCAACAACAGCATTATCATCATCATCGCGATGCAAACAATTACAGAGATGGCAACGACGACGTCGGTGGCGATGGTTATCGTTATTCAAACAATATCGGTGGCGGCGGCGGTGGAGGTCATCACAACAACAGCGAACAACAACAACGCGAATTCAACGAAGTCAGTTTGCGTCCACAAAACGATACTGCCGCTTGGTTACAGCAACAGGAGAAAGCAGCCAAAGGAGCCGCCGAAAACGCATCGAACCAACAGGTCCAGGGCCACCAACAAAATATCAGTGGTGGTGGTGGTGGTGGCGTCGCCGGCGGCGGCGTCGGTGGCGGTAATGGTGGCAGTGGCAATAGTGGCGCAACAGTACCATTGCCAATACTATCGTTAATGCCATCATTTATGCGTAGCGGTGCACCATTACCTAGCAGTGGCAACGTTGGAATAAATGCCACAACAACGGCCGTAACAATGTCAGCATCAGTGAACTCGGCAAGCGGCAGTGGTCGTGATCAGACCCCGCCCAAGTATCACAATGGCATTATTAATAAAGATCAAGGCAGGCATATGGATTATAGAATGTCTGCAGCGGCGGTAGCGGCTGGTGCAGCTGGTGGTAACAATGGCGGTGGTGGTTCATCATCATCGACAGCAACAACGTTGTCATCAACGACTTCATCATCATTTCGTTCGGCAGCTGCAATACCAAAACGGCCGGCACAAATGTCAACGCCACCATTAACAGTTGGTGGTGGTGGCGGCGGCGGCGGTAGTGGTAGCGTTACACCAGCACATCAACAAGCAAATGGTGGTGGCAATGGCAACGGCAACGGCGGTGGTAATGGCAATCGCAACACTAAAGACAACAAAGAATTTGTTAGCGAACCCGAAATGGCGCAAATGATGCAAAGACCCATCATACGTGAAGAGGATTTGGAACGTTTAAATGCAATTGCTAAGGATGATAGTTGGACAAAGCAAGATGATTTTGATTATACAAAAAAGTTGACCTTCTCGGATGATGAATCAACGGTAGATGAACAACATCATCTTCATCATCATCAACAGCAGCATCATCATCTTAATATTGCTAAACAGCAACAACAACAACAAGATCGTGCAGTATTCCAAAACGCCAACAATGATCAGCGTAAACATTCAAGTTCCAGCGGCAATAGTGCATCGGGTATAAATGCAGCAACAGCAACAACAACAACATCATCATCAACAACTTGGCAACGCAGTAGGGATAGCAGTGAACGTGAATCGGCTGCTGCTGACGATGGACAACAAGATGATACGCCATTAATGCTGTCAACGTCACAACGACATCAGAATGGCCATCGTGGCAGTACTGGCGGCGTCATTGGCAGTGGTGGTATATCGCTCGATGCGAGCGTTTATGAGCGACATAAGCAACGTAAAGAAGAAGAAGAACGTCGTGAATTGGAACGTAAACAGGCTGCTGCCAAAAAGCTACAAGAATTAGAACTGAAAATGAGTAATAAAAAGGCAGCAAGCAATGCAGCTGGTGGTGGTGATTCCACGACTGCAACGGCTGGCAGCGCCGGCGGCGGCAGTACTAGCACTGACCAACAACAACAAAGTAATTGTCTTAACGATGATGATGCACATCAGCAAAGACGCAGTGGTGGCAGCATTAGCGGCGGCGTCTATGAACGGTCACGTGGCAGTACATCATCTGCTAGTGGTAATGGCGGCGGCGGCGGCGGCGGTGGCACATCAACTGGTTCAGGTACAACTGGCAGTGGTGGATCTCAAGCCGGTGGTAGCGGTGATTATAGCGCTAAACCAATATTTTCCACACATTTTCAATCAAATTTACCGCCACGTTTTCAACGACAACAACAACAGCAACAACAGCCACGTAGCATCGAAAAATCAGCATCAGCTAGCTCAACATTCGATGCTAGCTCACGTTATTTGCAAAAAGGTGGTGGCACTGGCAGTGGCAGCAACAACAATAATAACAGCGGGAATGGCAATGGAGGTGGTGGCGGTGGGCGTGCATCGAACTATGCACGTGGCAATGCAGGTGGCAGTGGCAGTGGCAGTGGCAGTACTGCGTCTACGCTCGCATACAATCGCAATCGGCATGATAGTGCACGAGATGACGATGATGGCCAAATGTCATCGTCTTCGTCATCGCAGCAACGTTTTGCGCGCGGCCCACGCATAAGCGACGAATATATGCAACAGCAACGTGGCCAACAATCGATATCGCGCAGCATTTCTGAGAACTCGCATCGTAAGACGAGTGTCTCCTCAAATGATGATACATTTGGTAGCAATAAATATATACATGATACAACCACACATACAACAATAACAACAACCTCATCGTGGGCTGAACAAACTGATGCGGAAATGAAACGACATCGTGAAGAGAGTATATCGTCAAATCATAGTCATGAATCGGTTCAAATAAAGATATTACAAAGGCCAACCAAACAGCCCAGTTTGAGTGAAGAGAATGAGAAAATAATTGGAGGTGGTGGTAGCACACCGGGAAGCCAACAACAACAACAACAGCAACAACAAACAAGCAAACAACAACGTGTAAGCGAATGTGAGACAAATATGCCAACACAAATATTGCGTCGACATGTGGATGACAAGACCACAATTTCGGCAGTTGATAAATCTATGCCAGCGGCAGCACATGGCGTAACGGCAACAACGACAACGACTGCACTTGAAAATATTAATAATAATAATAATAATAATAACAGCATTGATAAAATCGAGAACGTGACGATAACGTCGTCGTCATTGTCGTCGTCGAATATTATTGGCAGTAATAAAAAGGATGTTATTGGAGTAACAACATCATTGGCGGATGATACAAAAATAAGTCATGCAACAAGTGGTGGATCAACAATTGGACAACAATCACAATCGTCGTCACAGTCATCACATGGTATCGGTGGCAGTAACAATAAACGATCCAATACACGTACTGGTGGAAGTGTTAACAGCGGCAGTGGAAGTATTGGTGGAGGACGATCACGTGACGATATGCGAGATACGAGAGATACACGCGACACCCATACACGTAGCTATGGTGGAAGTGGCAGCGGCAGCGGTGGTGGGGGAGGAGGTAGTTATCGTGGCGGCCGAACCGGTGCCGGTGGTGGTAACTGGAGTAGTCGAGGAAGACGCAATTACTACGGCAGCAGCGGCAGCAATAACGATCATCCACCATTTGCCAGTGAATCGGAACAATCCGAACAGGGCTTAGATGATGATAATTGTTATAATAGTGGCGGCGGTGGTGGTGGTGGTGGTGTTGGTGGCAGACGTACGGATCGTAGTCCGAAAGTAACACGTAAAGAGCATATTGGTGGTGGTGGTAGCAGTGGTGGAGGTGCTGGTGCTGGCAGTAGTAATGCTGGCAGCGGCGGTGGTAGTTCAAAAAGTGGTTTTGCGCCACGTGGTGAACCATCACGACGTGGACGTGGCGGTGGTAGCTCAAATATTGGTAGTGAACGTGGTAGTAGCGGCGGTGGCGGTGGCGGTGGCATGCATGGTTCCAGCTATCGACGTAGCAATGATCAACGTATTTCAAGTGGTGGCCAACAGACGAACAGGCAATATGGCAGACATACAGGTGGCGGCGGCGGTTACGATGAACACAATAGGTCACGCAATTCCGAATCCGACAGTAATGCCGCCACTGTATCATCATCAACTGGCGGCGGCGGTGTAACAGCAGCCAGTGAATTGGACAAGACTAAACAAAACCAGCTGGCGCTCAGTGCAGGTTTGCATAAAATCAAAGAATCAACGGGCATTGCAGGTGATGATAAGCTGTCGTCATCGTCGAACAAACAGCAAAGTCCCACATTGACAACACGCAGTGCTGGCGGTGATGGCACAAACGATCCGGCCGCCAACAAAAAGCATGGTGGCACACCGCCCAAGCAGGGCAGTGGCAAATGTGGTGCCGGTGGCGATAGTGATGCGTCCGAGAACAAAAAGGATAGCGGCAAAGAACAACAACGTATTGGTGGTGCAACAACAGCGCTCGGTGGTGGTGGTGGCATCAAAAAAATCGATACGATTGGTCTAACGTCTGGTGTGGGCACTTCAACGACCACATCATCATCAGCAGCAGCGTCGTCGTCATCAGCAACAACAATAGCAACGGGAGCGGCGGCAATTGGCGCTGGAGGAACAACGGCAGCCGGACTGAAAGTGTCTAAGCCACCGCCGGGCTTGGGTGTTGGCAATAATGGAAGCAGCGGCGTTGCCTTAAAAACGCTTGGTGCTGCTGGCGTTGGTGTACAACAACAAGCACAATCAGTGACTGCGCAACAACAACAAGCCACTGGTGGCACTGATCTAAAGAAGAAACAACTGGATATGTCGTCGGCCAATAGTTTAAGCAGCGTTGGCGCACGCACACAACGCAGCGCCGCCGTTGGTCTCTCATTGCACTCGGTCATTGATGGCGGTGGCGTTGGTGGCGATAAAACGAAACTGGGTACAATTGGCAGCGGCGTCGTTAGCAGCGATAAACCAACGAGCAGCAGCAGCGGCAGCGGTCTACTCTTGGATGCCGGTGCGCCCGTCAATACGATTATCTTTGAGAATACAAATTATAAGCAACAACAACAACAACAACAAGCGGCCGCAGCCGTTAATAATGTTGTTGCTGCCAGCGTTGCATCGGTCAGTGGATTAAAGCAACGTGATACACTGGTCGTTGGACCATCGTCGGTCAGTAGCGTTGATACATTGACGACAGCTCTGTCGCATATGTCATTTGGTGGTGGCGTCAGCGTCGGCGTCGGCGCCGGTGTTGGTAAATCATCAACGGATGATGGTACAGATATGAAACTTGGTTTTACATTCGGTGACACCGCTGAGACAACACTTAAGGTTGTTGGCAATGATGGTGGTGGTGGTGGTAGTCTTGTAGACAAATCTAATGTTGTTGTTGTACAGTCAGCGTCAGTGACACCGGTGGTGGCATCGGTAGCGTCTGTGGGACATCAACAACAGACGCCGCATAATCTAACGACAGCGGATTTAAATATGAAAATAGCGAGCGTTAAAAAAGTTTGGGAATCGGAGACGCCAACAATGACGGCAGCTGAGTCCAAGCAACAACAACAACAATTTGTAACAACAGCAACGCAACAACAAGTTGTGGTTTCGCAACATCAACAACAGCAGCAACAACAACAAAAGCAACAACAACAACAACAACAGCAGCAGCAACAACATCAACAACAACAGCAGCAACAACAACAACAACAACAGGGCGGTCAACAACAACAGACAACACTAGAAGTTGTTGATAATACATCGCATATGACGGCTGCATCTTTTGTCGCTGCGGTAGCATCGCAACATCAACAACAACAACAGCAACAACAGCAGCAACAGCAACAACAACAACAGATGCCACATTATGCCGTTAATGCGGCTGTGCATATGCAACATCATCAACATCATGCGCTCTCATCGCCCGGACCCGTACAACATGGTGGTTATGGTGGGCATGGTTCGCCATTTGATGCAACAACATTGGAACAACAATTTGGTGGCTCAAGCGTTGGTGTCGGTGTCGATGATGGCGTTGTTGGCTATGTCAGTCCCGCACAACAACAACAGCAGCAGCAACAACAACGTAATGCTGAAGCTGTCAAACAGCAACAACAACAACAGCAGCAACAACAACAACAACAAGCCAAACAACAAATGCAACAACATCATGGCAGCGGTTTAGGAATGTCACCGCCGCCAAGTTTACAACAACAGCAACAATCGGCCGCAGCGGCAGCACAACAGCAACAACAACAGCAGCAGCAACAGCAACAACAACAATTACATGCTGCCACAGCACCATTCTATCAGGCGTCACCGCAATTTAGCGGCATACCAACAATACCAAGTCCGCCGGCAGTTGTATTTAATTCATCACAAATGCCCCCACCGCCGCCATCACAGGGTGGCGGTCTCTATGCTCCATTCCATTCACTCGATCATTCAAGCCGTTCGCCGGCATATTCCGCAGCTGTGGCAGCGGCTGCACACAGTTTCCCCGGCCATTATGGTGCATCAGCTGCTGCGGCCGCGGCTGCTGCCGGCGGTGCATTCAACGCTTATACAATGCAAACACCGCCCAATATGCCACCAACGGCGCCCACACCCGAAATGTATTCCAATTTGACGTCTCAATATCGCCTCGGCGGCGGGCCATCGCCCTTTGGCAATCCAAATTCGCAACAGCTCAATAATCCAAATGCTGCCGTCACAATTATCTCATCAAATTCCAGTTCGATGATGTCATCGGTAGCATCGGCCAAACCGCCGCCACCTACATCGCAACAAATTGGCGCTATTGGCTCGAAAACGGGCGGCGGTGGTGGTGGACCATATGCTGCGGCACAACAGTATATGAATTTATATCCCGGACCACCACAACATCCACAACAAGGACCAACTGGTCCACCGCCGGGTGCACATCAATTACAATCGAACAGTTATTACTCGAATTCAGCTGGCGGTCCAAATGGTCCGGCATTCTATGGCGGTCCACCACCGCCACAAGGTGCTGGTGGCGGTGCACAAAATTATGGTCTGGCAGCAGCCGCTGCAGCTGGTCTCTATGGCGGACATGCTGGCCATCAAGGTGGACCGCCGCCAGGCGCAAACGGTCCACCAGGACCGCCACAAGGTCCACAGTCACAGCACACAATGGGCAACTTTAATACGCCGTTCATGAACTCACAGCTATTAACGGCGGCAACGATTAACCAATTTCGCGGTGGTCCAACGCCACAACAACAACATGCGGCCGCCGCAGCGTACATGAAGAATAGTCAAGGACAGAGTCACTTGCAGGATTCGGTAAGTTTACTTAAAACAGATCTATCTAACATTCTAAATCTTGATAACCAATGATTTATTGTTTGCTTCTTTGTATCATAATCATCATCATCATTATATAGATGGGTCGCCAACTAAAGAGTCCACTAAGCGCCGATATGAGCTTGGGTCTGGCCAAGCAGGTGCAATCACAGCCAAGTCCACCGCATCACAAAAATTACGGCGGCGTAAGTATTTATTAAATTAATGTTTATAGTTTAAACATAAACAAATAAGGTAAACGTTCCAGTTCAGGATCAGTTAAGGAAAAATTTAATTTCAATTCACTTTAACCTAAAAAAAACATACATTCAAAATGCTTGTTTTTTTTATTTGGACATTTAATTTTAATTATTAATAATCTGTGATTCTTTGTCCCAATTTATGTTGATATATGTATGTATAATGATTAGACATTAAAAAGTGAGCTCTGAAGACGATATTCATTGGAAAACAGTATGAAGAGCAATTATCACAATGAATCTTCTTCTTCTTTTAATTTAAATCAAACGGCAGTGAAATAAAATCACACCTTTGACACAAATTGACACATATGTGTCAATAAGAACCCGTTTGTGAATGAATATGAGAATTGTTATAATTTGATGTACTGATTCCTAACTAGGACGTTTATTTTATACAAGAACAACGATGGTAATTATTTTTTCTCATTTCATTATTTTTTTTTGTCTAGTGGGACTTGCAGAATCAAGTAATGCAACAACAGCAACAACAATCTCAGCAACAAGCTGCTCAACAACGCGCCAGCGGTGCTGGCAATGGCGGCAATGCGCAAAGTATGAATTCGCTTGGACGTAGTGGTGGTGGCGGCGGTCCTGGTACCGGTGGACCACCTGGCTCACAAGTTGGTGGCAATGGCGGGGGTGGCGGTGGTAATGGTCTTGGTGGTGGTAATGGCGGACAGGGACGTTATCCGACGCCTATACAACGGCCAAACAATTATCCACAACATCCACAAGCTCAACAACAGCAGCAGCAACAACAACAACAGCAACAACAACAGCAGCAACAACAGCAGCAGCAGCAACAAGTGCAACAACAACAAGGTGGTGGTCCACAAGGACAACGACAACAAAATATGCGTCAAGTAACAGGCAACGGTGGCGGCGGCTCGGTTGGTAATCCATCTGCAGGCGGTGGCGGTGTTAATGGCCCACAAGTTGGCGGCCCTGGTGGTCCCAATGGCGGCGGTGGCGGCAATTCCGCTGTGGCTGGCAATAATAATGGCGGCGGCGGTCAAACACAACAAATGAACAAACCATACTATGCGAATAACGCCGGCCCAGGAGCCAATCGAGGTAACTGAACTGAACACAACTGAGCTGACGTATAAAACATTACTAAAAAAAAAATTGAATACAAAAAACAAAAACAAAGTTCAACTTGAATTGATTTTGAATGTCGTTGAATGGCAAACGAGAGAAACATTAAGAAAACAAACAAAAAAAACATATAACATAATTAAATGAAAAGCATAATTCAGCATTGTAACCATGAAAAAAAAAAAACAAAAAAAAAACAAAGAAATATTTCCGATGAATGAATTTAATTTTAATCATATTGAAAAACCAACAACAAATTATAAAAATATTACATAAGCCAACAAGCAGCTTCCTTTTGCGTGCGTGAGCAAAGAGCATTACAGAAAAAAAACTACAACAACTAAAGCGAAAATGTTCAAAAAACGAACGAAGATAAAAAAATTTAAATTGAAATTGAAGCGCTTTAAATTTAAGTCGTCGTCTTTTCAATTGTTTAATATTACAATATATAAAAACAAAAAAAAAAAAAAAATATTTATTACAAAAAAAAAAACAAAAAAAAAAAAGAAACAAAAACAAGAAAGTTCAACAAAGCGTTCGTCGTTGTTTAACGCATATTTAAAAATTAACCCATTATTGCAAACGCGGGTCGAAAATGAGACAAAAGAAAGATTTATATATATATATATATTTTTTTTTTATTTGTTTTTTTTTTTTCTTTATTATTTTTTGTATTAACACATTTTCTCTCTCATTTCTCTTTTCGCTCTCCCTCACTCTCTCTCTATCTCTCGTAATCAAACTAAGATTTGAGTATTTAAGCATTAAAAATCATTCTAATTTTATTATACATATATATATATATATTTTTTTTGTTTATTTAATATTAAAAATTTATTTTATATTTGTTTTGTGCAACATATTCGGTCGCACCGAAATACTCTTAAACACACTCACACAAACAAACTTTGAGTACCAAAAATAATAGTAAAAAAAAAACAAAATGGAGAAAATCTCATTCCGTGTTTATTGTCGGTTGATTTTTTTTTTTTCTTTTATAATTTTTATTTCGCTTGCACCGCGCGTTCTCATTAGTTCGATCCACGCAAAAAAAAAAAAAAAAAAAACTGTCGTAACAATTTATATATATAATAATTTTTTTTTCGTAATTATATATCATCTTAATTATATATTATCTAAAGCAAAATCAAATACAGTTAAGTTCATTCATGCTACTTATATAAAATTTATGTAAATAAACTGATACTAAAAAAAACAAAAAAACAAAAAAAAAAAAAACAACAATGATGAAGTAAACGGAGGCGAAGCGGAAAAGTAGTTTTTTATAGGCATTAATGGTTTTGGCAAACGATTTGTGCGGTTAGTTATTTTAGCTATTACTTTGTTTCATTTATATATTTATTTTTTCCAAAAAATTGTTTTTCATTTCTATTTTTCAACGTTCATAATTACTTTTTAACACACATAAATTTTTTCTTTTATTTTCGTAATTTTATTTTAAATTTTTCTTTTAATTAAGTTTCAAAAAGAGTTTTTTTGTTGTTTTGTTTTTGGCAATTTAAAAGCAATTAAGTGAGGAATCTTTTAAATTATCGTATTTTGAAGGCCTCTTGTTTTTGGGGTGTTGGTAAGTTCATATAATTATTGTTTTTTTTTCATGCTTGTGCGAAATTTGTTGACTTGTTTTTGGTTTTCGATTGCAATTCTTTAAATTCGCATTGTTAGAAGAAAAGAAAAATGAAGATATCTGCTGATTGATTCGTTATCGTTGTTTATCCACTATGCAGCATTCAAAACAATTCAAATTAATCAAGGACAGACAGACATACAGACGGACGCATTAAGTTGTTCGTACAAAAAAAAAAATAAATAATATATTTCTCTCTTTTAAAATGATTAGCAAACCACAACTAAATCCGAAAGCGACGGCGAGAAAGATAAAGAAAAAAATAACAACAACCGGCAGAGAGAACAGTTAAGAAAGCAGAAACAAGACGAAGTGACAACAACTAAAAATTTGCAAAAAAAAAATATTTAAATATATATAAGAATAAAACAAAAAAAAAAAAAAAACAAATACTTATTGTATAACTTGGAAATGTAAAACAAAAATTGTCTATAATTCAAACAAAAAAAAAAAAATGGTATAACAGTTAAAAAAAACCTTTAAGTAAAGAAGAAACTCTACATAAAAAATATGAAAACAAAAACAAATTACTAAAAACATTTATAAAAGAAAAAAAAAATAAAAAAGAAACAATGAATAGAAAATTTTTCGCAAAAATACTAAAATAAGAAAAAAGTTATGATTGAAGAAGAGAAAAAACACAAACGTATTCAAAACAAAATATGAACTCTGCAAGCAGAAAACAACAACAATATGGCGTTTGAAAATTGCAAAAGTTACATGGAATAAACAAGGTAACAAGACAGAGACGGAGTTAGTCGAAAAAGAAAGAAAACGAAAGCAAGAATAGAAAAGAAAATATGTTCCAAAAAAGCTAAATAATTGAATAAATAATGAAAAGTGCTGCAAACTTGGCACATGCGTCGAAGGCTTGAGCAAGAAGTAGAGCGTCGCACGGCGGCCGCACAGTTGGCAGGGTTGCCATGCTGCTGCTGCCGCCGCCTGACATTTGATTTAGTATTTAAATCTAATAATTTGCTTAATTTTTAATTATATATGCTGCTAAGATACGAGTATGTTCATTAACAATTTATGTATTCATTAAATAATAACGGAAAAAAACAAATGAAAAAAAAAAAAAAATACTACTATTATGTTATTATTATTATATGGTAATTATTATTTTTTTTTTTAACTGAAAGCACTAAATTAAAATTATTTTTTAATTTAATTTTTTTTCTCAATAAACCACTATACTTTTTTTTGCGCTGTGTATCTATAAATAAAAAACATGTTTCTCAAAAAAAAAAAAAGAAAAAAAAAACCAAAAGTTGAAAACAAAAACTACAAAAACAAAAAGTCTGGAATTTTCTGTATACATGGCGGAGCTTTGAGGCATAACTTTATTTGATTTATTATATATGCAAAAAAAAAAAGAACTTTCGTGTTGTCATTTTAACCGCTTTATTTGGTGGGACTACATACATGACATAAAAAAAAAAAATATAAAAAAACGAGAGAGAAAACGAAAAAAAAAAAATATTAATAAAAAAAAACAGCTGAGTATTTTCATAAATAAAAACTGCGCCGAAATTTTACACGTTAAAAAAATTTATTAGAAATTAAATGGAAAACAAAAATAAATGAATAAAAAAAAAACGAGATAGCATAATTAAAAATGGCAAAACACATATTAAAAATAAATAAATAAATAAATAAAAAATAAGAAGCGCGCAAGAAATATAATGAAAATTGCAAGGAAGCAAAAAAATGCATTAAGAAGAACTTTATTAAGAAATCGTACAGTTTACGCATAGTAGAAATTCATGAACTTAATAGGCTGCTATATACAAAAGTACATATACAAAAACAAAAAAAAAAATAAAAATAAAAAACAACAAACAAAAAATCACAGCAATAAAAGAAAACACCAATTCACCAATACTACGTTATAAAAACCACGAAGCGAAGCGAAAAGAAAAAAAATATTAAAAAAATAAATATATATTAAAACAACAAAAACAAGAATCCCTTACGCAAACTTTGTTGTGTTAATTACACATTTTTAATAATAAACATAATTATTATTATTATATATTTAAAAATACAAACCGAAATTCAAATAAAATACGAAAACTCGAAAGCAAAGCAAAAATGAGAATAAAAAAAATAATAATAAACAAAATAACTTTTATTTTTTATACATAATTTTTTTTTTTAATTTATTGTTATGTATGTATGTATTTTTTTTTTATTTTCTAAACAATTAATGTTACATTTCGCTATGAAAAAAAGAATATACATTTTTATTTAATCATTTGCGTAAATGAAAACGAACATATTTAGTAGAAGTGCGAACACGTCTTAAATATAAAATAAAAGAGAAAAAAAAACAATAAAGAAAATAACAGTAAAAATAAAATACTGCATTTTAATGTACTAATTAAACAAATATATATATAACTTTTTTTTACACGCATATATATAAATATAAATTACGATATTAGTTATAACACAACGCATATACATATATACATACACATATATATATCAATATATTTATGTATATATATACATGTGTACATATTTATTTAAATTATGATTATAATTATTATTCAAATTCAAGCCAGAAAACCTTTGTTTTTATCACTTTATCTCTTCCTCATTCAATTTTTTTTAAATTTTTTTTTTTAATAAATATAAATAAATAAAGGATTTCGAAACTTAGTGAGAAAATAATGTCATAAAGAAATATAACAACAAAACTTGATCATTATTTATATATATATATACACATATATATAAAATGTTTATTTGTGCATATGAGAAAAAAAAATGTAACAAAAATGCAAAAAGAAAAAATCTTGCGTATTGCAAAAATCGCTAAAATAAAAATGTTTAAAATAAACTCAAATAAATAATGAATTTAAAAACATATTACATAATAATATATAAACAACAGAAGAAACACGAAACATTAAAGAAAAGAATTACAAACAAAATGAAGTTTATGAAAGTAATTAAAAACAAAAAAAAAAAACTTAATTCTATCCCAGAAACCGAAAGAAAACAAAAAAAAAAAACAACAATTTGTTTTATATTTCTTTGGTTGGTAAAGGGCGGCGGGCAAAAAAAAAAAAAAACATAAATACATGATTTAATCAAGAGTGAAAGAGAGCAAGATAGACTACTTTTCAAGGCGCTAATAAAGGACAATGTATTGAACAGTTTGTCGACTTGATCGAAATTTTGTCATAAATAAGAAAAGGATGGAATGACAGTTGCACATACAAGTCCTCTATAAAGCATATATTTGCATCCTTGTCACATTTGCAATCAGTTCAACATTGTTAGTCTTGAATCGCTGCAGCTTGATTTAGAATCGCAAAACTTGTCATCTGGTTGCAAATACATCACATACAGTAGAAACTCGATTATCCGGATTAATTAAGACCAGGTGAATTCCGTATAATCGAGTTTCTACTGTACGTCACATTCCGCTTCACCTATAACAATATAAACGCAATTTGACATTATAATTACATAATGTATATGATTTTTATTTGCATCAAAGATGTTCACATGGCGTTTTCAACGACTTTTAACGTTTAAGCAAGAAGAGAAACTCAAACGTTCACAAAAAATAAAATAAACTATTATGCAAAAACAGTAAGGAGTCTTTGCAGACGTTCGATCAGCACACACCGTCCGTGGCATTAATCGTACATAAGCGGCTTTGCAAATATTCTAGTTTTGGTTTTTGTGTATGTATGTGTGCGTCGCCGGGCATGATTTACTTCTTCTTGGGCTTCATTACGTTGTAGGCGATAACTAGACCCAACACGGCGTATGTGGCCTTGGCAACCTAATGAACACAGGATTTTAACCATTTTATCAAATATTTGGCTATTGCACTGCAAAATTACTTACATTTGCACGTCCGCGCATTGTGGTGCCATTGAAATGCTTGGACAGACCCGAAAGTTTTTCCTCACCGTGTGCTTCTCCTGCCATTGCTGTTATAAGATTCAATAGTAAGTTACCCAAATAAATATGTTTGCCTTGTAATTATTTCAAATAATCAAGAATATCTCAACTTACTGATAGATTGATTTGACTGCAAGTGTGCCTTTTTCTACAGCAGGTTATACAACAATTATTTAACGATTTTTGCAACACTGCTGTGCAAGTGCTGTTAAGGCTTGCGGAACTTATCGGTTTGGTCAATTGTAGAAAATTATCGATGTCAAACTGCTGCAAAACACAGAGTTGTCGGCACAAAGAGAACAATAATAACTTATGTTCGTATAAAGAACTATACAAACATGAAATACATCAGTATCTACAATCCGATCGCCGGTTGTTCCTTTTGTTTTACGCCACATTTAGCTGGATGTGTTTCAAGCGTTTGTACAAACTTCATGCAAAACTACTTTGAATTGCTCGAAAACTTTTATAACGACATATTTAAATATTTTATATTCTAAAAAATTTAATAAAAGTAGAAAACAATTTAGTTGATCAAAGCACAAGACACTCGGTAATGAAAATCTCTCTTGTAAGTTTGCCATTCTTAGTGCCATGTGCCCTAATAGCGTTGAGTGTCTTTGTGCCTTTAATAATGCGACCGAAGCCAACACGTTTGCCATTCGAAACATCGAGCGGCTTAAAACTAATCGTAAAGTTGATTGCATTAAGTGGAAAGCCAACACAAAAGTCACGTGAAAATGACAATACATGCGGGTATTTGCCAAGATCGATCACACGTGTGTCGTAATCCAATGGCTCTTGTAACGTATTCGTGGCCGTGCTAATCAACAGGTTAGTCTCTATCCAGAGATCAGCGAATATGCGACGCACTTGAAACGACGTATAAGGCTTGGATTTCTTCATGCTGGCACGCACAAATTCGAGCACAACGAGTGGCGCCGCCTCGGTGTACAACTGTATGACGACCGTGCCCAATGAACGGCCATCCTTAACAGCGAAGTGCATTGAGATGCACGGTCGCAACAGCTGACACAATTTGATTGCATTATGCGGCAATTTAACATTCCAGCTACCATACTTTGAGAATATATCGATTTTACGCGCCTTAAAGTCGTTCAGCAGACGGAGACGTTCCTTTGCCGTCATCAATTCGTTCACCTTGACGTCTTGCTGCTCCAACGCCGTTGAATCACCATCGTTCAGTGTCTGTAATTGCAGCGATTTGCAACGCAACGTTGTGCCTTGGCTGAGCATTTGATTTGCTTTCGAGAGATATGGAAATAATTGTTGATTTTGGTGTGCGCTTTGGATGTTCGTGCAGGCTTCGACCGATGTTGCACGCTTGCTTGTCAGCGATTTTGCACGCTGCAGTCGCAACACATAAGTCTTGTAGAGCTGTTGTACACGTCCTTTGAAGATTTTCTCCATGCTACTCATAATGGAAATGTTTTTTGTAATGCTTAATTCAATGTACTAATTTCGCTTTTGTAGCAAATTAATTTGCGTAACACAAAAAATTTCGAAAAATTATTATTAATACAATTGCTGTTTGCATAAAAGTTATATGTAAACGTTGAAATTTCAATAATTTTTATAATTTTTGTTTGCTATGTTTAACTTTTCTATTTGAGTGTTTGTTTGTTTTTTTAAATTTTTATTAATTTTATCAACAAGTTAAACAAGTTATAATTTATATTTTATTATGAAACTCCTTTGAGTCTATATTCCTTGAGTATTTTATTTTAAACTTATATAATTTATTCCATGGGGATATAGCTCAGTGGTAGAGCATTCGACTGCAGATCGAAGGGTCCCCGGTTCAAACCCGGGTGTCCCCTCTTTTAAGCTAGCAAGCCGTTTAATATTTTATTTTATTTTTTTGTAATTCTGTTATGTTGTTGTTTGAGTTTTATTTAAATTGATTTCAACTAACAATTTTTTTCATAATATCATTTTGACATTAATTGAATAACATTTTTTTTCGTTTGAGTGATTTTTTTTCTATTCAACATTGAACGAACGCAACATCATAATGTAGGACATGGCTGTCCGAACAATCTAAACAAAAAAAAATATGTATGTATTAATCGAATTAAGTTTATGGCAACGTCCTTTGACTCACCATTGAGAATGTCGCCATATTAGCCTCGAAAAAGTAACCGTTCAACTTGCATGGCCGCTGTGCACGCATCGCGGATATTATCAATGAACGCTTCACGCCCGATGACAGTTCATACCACTCGCTATTGAATATAGACATTGCGAATTCGTTGCTCTCCTTTATCAGCTTCTCACCGCAATATGAGTAAATGAAAAGTTCAATTAATAATGAAATGCCAAACGATATAAAATAAATGCATTGCGGCTTGGGAAAGAGATCGGCCACCTGAAAACCAATGACGCATAGTTGCAATGATGATATAAAGAATTGTGTAAAGATGAGCGGCTGAAAGCGATTATCCATCTCGGTGGCAATTCTCAGACCAATCTGATGTAAGCCTAGAAAGCGTGCAAGCATTTTCGACTCATCGCTGCTCGGTTCCAAGTGTGAGATTTTGTGTTGCGCTATTTTGAAAATGGCACAGACATTGTGCGTGTAGGAGAAGAGTAACGTATCGACGCAGAGTGACATGGTGACGGCCGTGTAGGCGACCGTGCAGTTCCACAAGTAGGTGGGAATGTAGTATGGTATAAATTGATAGTTCCATGGGTAGCTGTGAAATGAAGAGCCGAGTGAATTTTATTCAGAAAATGATGAGCAAAATAATTAGTTGTAGAGAGTGTTAGAGTCAAAAAAGTGAAAGTATTGAAAATTCTGGAAAGTAAAGCAGATTGAAGTTGGAAAGTGTGATGTAGAATAGAGTAGAGTTGAGTATAGAAGCGTAAAGTATAGAAAAATATTAGAATAATATATAGCTATAGTAATTTACTCTACAATAGAGTAGAGTAGAACAGAGTTAAGGCTATCCAACAAGAGTAGAGTAACTTAGAGCATATAAATGTTGAGTAGAGTTGAATAGAGTTAAGGCTTCTCAATAATGAAATAGAGTAGAGTAAATCAAATGACAATAGCGTAGATTAAAGAAGAGTAGAGTAACTTAGAGCATATAAATGTTGAGTAGAGTTGAAGATACTTCCATGATCAGAATACATACACGGCCGAATAGGGTAATTCCATTGTTGTAGTGCCCGTTCGTATAAATGCAATTAACATAATCACGAACGGCTTCAGACCGGCAAAGAAACCCGCCGCACTAAAGCATATTGTGTAAGTCGTGCTTAGCACCTGATCCCGTTTATTTTCCTCAACAACAATATCTGCATAGACATCACTTTCGGCGCTCTCTTTTTTCCATTTATCGTAAATAACTTGCATTATTAAATGTATTGTATTATATATGTATGATACTACACTCACCCTTTGTTAATATATCACGTACTTGATGGATGAGCCCGACAAAATCATTGCGATAATAACTGAAAAGCGCAAATTTCAATACCGTCATATTGCAGGCCAAAAGTGCGGCCATCGAATCGGTCAACATGCTGACATCTTTGAGATTTGCCTTAACGCCAAAGATCATGGGACCTATGAAGAGCGTCAGTGGACCGACTGTCATCAATGTGATATATAAACGATCATTGGCCTGTGTTTTCGTGAAGATATCAATGCCCATAATGCGAAAAACAAAAGCCTGAACGCGCAAGTATTGTTCTTGAAACATGGCCTAGAGAGAGTTTTCACTTTCTATTTATTATTATTATTTTTCGTATTTTGTTTGTGAGAAATTTAAATTGTGTGTTGGTTTTTATAGTCGCAGAAAAAGAAATGTGGAAAAAAAAATATCTTGTCATTTGCAACTGTTTTTGTTCACGGCCATTTTGTTTTGTCTTTAATTAAAGACAAAAAATTACAAATTAAAAAATGAAGTCAAGATTTCTAAGCTAATAAGAAGCTGTCAGCCATCAATGACAAAATGTCATCAATCAATGTCAGCATGGTTGTTATTTTATTTTTTTATTGACATTATAATTTTTATACTCTTCACTTTGTCACGGAGTTTGTAACACCCAGAAGGAGACATCTCCGACTATAGAAAGTCTATATATTTTTTTGATAAGGACGATTAGAAGAGTTAATGTAGCCATGTCCGTCTGTCTGTCTGAGTCACAGAGCCTTCAATTTTATTACCATAAATAATTTATCGGACCCTTGAAACTGGTAGCCCCCATAGGAAAAGGCGAAGAAAAATGAACAAAACTTAAATTGTTGTATGGGAAACTTAAGATACAGGTCTGAATTTTCAAATATAGTATTTTTTCGTACCCAGACTAACATTTCTGTAGGTGTCATTAAGATCGGACCACTGGAACTGGTACCTGCCATACAAAATGAAGAAGAGGAAGAGTAAGATTTTAAGGAAAACTTTTTTGTGACTTAATCAATTGACTTGAAACTTCACAATTATGTTCTTAGGAAGGCATGAACATTATTTTGATCAAAAAGTGGGCATGGCTACGCCCACTTATCAATAATTTGTATATATTCGGTGAACAATGAGCAAAAGCAATGAAATTTGGTATATATTTATGGTAGGCTATTGAGATAAAGAGAAATAAGATTCTCTAGAAAAAATGGGCGTGAAGAGTATATAATCTTTAACAAGACTGAAGATAGCGTCCTTGTCGGTTATTATTATTATTTGTTGTATTTCTTTGTTTGCTTTAACGAGCGTGTAAATTTGACCTTCCTCTTTGTGTGTGTGTTTATGGCCTCATATAACGTATGCCTTTACGTACGTTAAATGGTCATACGTAATGTTGTATTGACTAAGCACATGTGCTTCTCGCTCAGACATAAAGTTGACTTTTACGAGCTGAAAAAGTCTTTTAACATATTTTTTCCTCTTTTCCTTTATCCTTACACGCCTTGTCTTGTTTAAAACAACAATTACACGCCCCAAAATAGGCGTTTATTTTAATTAAGCAATACAAATACAAGAACAAAGCAGAAGCAGAAGCAAAGGCAAAAGCAAAAGCAACAACATAAAGTTTACCACTTTGCCATGTCATTAAACTTAGGTTTGCCAAAAAGTTGGCGTTTGGCAAAGTTTAACGATGTTAACGACATTCAAGTAAACCACCCGCGCCACAACAACAACAACAACAGACAGACATAAGAGCTCATAGAATGCCCAAACAGGTCAAAAGCGTAAAAGTGACAAAAGCACAAGAAGAAGAAGAAGAAGCAGCAGCAGCGGCGAAAAAAATTTCTTCTTAATTTTTTGCTTCTTCGATTTTTTTTTATTTTATTATTTTTTTTTTTTAAATATGCAAATTCATTGTTTATTGAAAAACGCAACAACAACATTTTTCATTCAAAGTTCTTTTGTTTTTTTTTGTTGTCTTCACGCGCACAGTTTTTTAAGCCGATCCCATCACCAACACTTTGCCATTGTTCGCCTTGGTTCACGCTGTCGCTGTCTCCTTCACACTCATGCTGTTTTCATTGCTGCTGCTGCGCGACGGCCGACCACAGTGCGTATAATTGTTATTTAATGTGAACATTGAGCATTTTTTTTTGTATTTCCTTTTACTATTTGTTTTTATTTATTTATTACTTTTTTTTCGTTATTTTTCTTTTTTTTTTATTTTCGCTTCATTCATTAAAAGCAAGAAAAACCCTTTTGTGTTTTTTTTTGTGTGCTTTGCCCTTAAGTGTGATGTTTTTCTGCAAATTTGTGCGTTTGAAGTTGTTGTGGCTGAAATATGTTAATGAATTAGCATGAAGTTGATTTTTTTTTTTTCGTACATTTCCTACTAATTAAACGGCTAATTAAAGTCATTTTTTCTTATACTTTCTATTGGTATATTTAATAATAGATCATAAATATATTTAATAAATCATCATATAAACTTGTAGTTTGCTCACTTTTCTTCTCATCGCAAGTGTGGGTCTGTTTTTCTCATATATGTACCAGTGTCCAGTATAAGATCTTACATTAAGACCCAGTTCCGTTATCCCAATTGATCTTGAGTTTTTAATAACACAGTGTTGAGCTATGTTGGCTGATTTCAAACTCAGGATTAACTTTGACTTAAATAATGTGTATGAAATTGAAACTTTTTAACTCCGTTTGACTTAAATTAACTTATTCTTAAAAATTAAAGTTATTTTTTTTTAGCCATCACCTTTTATCCTTGACATGAATAGTAAGTAATTATAAACAAGAGTCTAAATACAAAAAGATGCAATTGAATATTTGATTGCTAAGCTGTAAACTGTCTTGCCTCAAAACTATTAAAATCTTTTAAGTAAAAATACCTTCAAGTGTCGCCTTTGTTGATGTGACAGATACTTTCGTTTTCGTTTTCGTTTTCTTTCGTTCATTTAAACGAAAGTAAGAACTTTTATGAACTGACAACTAAATGCACACACAATTAAGATGCAAACTATAGCAACGACAACAACAATAACAATAACAACAACAAAAGCAACGAAAACAAATCAAAGAAGTAACACAAGGGCATTTCATCTTTATTAAGAATGCAATAAGCAAAAGTGCAATAATAAACCTTAACAAACAGCTCAAGTAACGCGTCATCTAGTGAAGTAACTGAATATTTGATAAAATTGTTAAAAATCAAATGTACAATTTTGTTAGTTAACAACAACAACAACAACAACAGCTAAATTGAAAATAGGTCATGAAAATAAGGTGAATGTAACGTTTAACATTTCAAGGATGAATATTTGGCAAGAATTTCGAGTGAGAGATAGTAAAACGAATACGTCATGGAATCAACATCAATGTACGTTGTATCATTCACAGTTGTATTACTAATTGAATGAATACAATGTATTGTTGTCTGTGTGACCCAAATGGGAACAGTTGGTAAGACATTTGCAGCTGTCATTTCAAAGCAAGCAAGCTGAATATTTCAAATGACTTTTAACTTAAAAAATAAAAACAATAAGAAAAAAAAAATATCAAAGAACATTTTTTTTAATATTCTTTAGATTTATAAAAATATTGTATTTATTATAAAATAAGTCTTTGAGCACAATTATCATGTTTTTGGGTTATTATGTTCTTAGGCGGCTATGGATTTAATAAACTCAAGCCTTTGGAAGAGTACTTTTTATAATTTGGGATTTAGAAAAACGTGCAATTTGAATACAAATTTCAGAAGCCGTTGATCCTTAGAAGGGCTACTCATTATTTTGGTTGTTGATATGGGTTGCACTTCACGCAGAATTTAGTTAATGTTTGACTTTTTTTTTTTTCTGTTGCAAGGAATTTTTAGTTTGCCTCAAGACTTGTTTTTGTATAACTTATTGTATATGTATTTAAAAAAAAAATTGTTGTTTTTCTAAGAAATAAATAATTATTAACTTCCGAAATATATGTATACAAAAAAAAATAAATTCTATGAAAATGCATGAAAGTTAAAATATTTGTTAAGAAATGTTCTTTCATAATAAATTTGCAGCACAACCGAAATTTTCATTTTAACTTGTTTTGCCTTAACTTGATATACAAACTTCGCTTTGGTGGTTTTCAATTGAATTGCATTTTTTTATATGCTTGTTTTCACTTGAAGCAAAAAAACTTAACAATATCTTTATTATAATAAAAAGTAATGAGAAAAAAAAAAATTCATAAATAATAATAATCTAAAGATTTTCAAACGGCATTCGTGGCAAAGTTGCCAAAACTTTTTACTATACACTATTAAACTATTTTTTTTTTTAAGGAAATTGCTTAACAATGAGAAAATTTTGCTTATTACTAATGTAGCTGGCGTTGCTCATGCTGTGATTGATGATGTTGCTTGGCGTGGGTGGCAGAAGACTTGTGGCATAAAGCAAATGGCAACGAATCTCGGTTTGGCCGGAATGTGCGTGCCATGACTATGTGTGTGTGTTGGTTTAGTGCTGCAGTGGAACAGACAGTCAGACAGACAGACAGACAGACGTTGGTACATGCAACTTTTGTTATTTTTTTTCTGTTTTCTATTCTTTTCTTAGCTTTTTTCAATGCTCTCTTGTGTATCAATGCTTGAAAATGTTTGATTGATAGCGTCTTCTTTTTTTTTTTTTGTTGTTGTTTATTTTTGAATGATTTGGTAGATTAAAGCCATAAAGTCCGAAATTGTAATTTAAGTTGATTTTTGCATTATTGCATTTTTTTATATGGAATACATTCTTCAAACGAATTTATATTGTTGTTGTTGTTGGCTTGCTGGATTTTCTCAGCCCAATTCATGCTTAGCTATGAATAACGAAAGCCGAACTTTAAATGAGTTATGTAACTTCAAAAGAGAATTAAAATAAAACAAACAATAACAAAGAATAAAGTGATTTTTAGTATTTTTGATTGTCTTTCATGCATTGAAGCATTCATTCATTCACAGATTTATTCATTGTGTTGTTGTTTTTTGCATACTTTTGCGTATCCTTTGTCTCTTTGTGTTTAAAACTTTCTTTATTATTTGCAATGTTGTTCGTATTTAGTTTATAATCGATCAGCTGCGTATGTGCAATGTGCAATCATTATTAATGATATGGCAAACAGTTCATTAACATCAATTTTACTACAAAAACATTTGTTAGGAGCTTTAATAAATGATTGAACAACATGTTTCATCAATCAAAATACTCAACAAGCAATAAGTCGCTGCATAATAAGATTAAAGAGTCTGCGTGTCTTTTCCCACCTCAGTTCTTCTGCATAATATTTTTCAATGATTTTTCTATAATTGTATTTATATATTTTTTTTTGTATTTCAATGCACTCTAAAATCAACAGATTCTAAAAAAAAATTAGAAATAAAAACACAGACTACAAATTGAGCCATTATGCGCTTACAGTTTGGCCTCACAAAACACGTATACGACATGGCGGCCAATTGTGCTTTTGTCGCCAACAAATGTCTGAACACATACGGCAATCTAGCATTCGATGAACTTTTCTTCATTTTACATAATAAAAATGAGCAATTATCAACTATTTTCTTTTGTGGGGGGAAAAAAAAATCAAGAAAAAATCAAGTAACTTTTTATTTTCATTTTTGTTGTTTTTCTGACGATTTTCAAGGAAATTATTAGACGAGGTTTACCTGTACTCATTTATTTGTTTGTTGGCATGTGTTTGTGCTTGTGGCATAGCTAATGCATGTGCGCGTTGAGCATATTAGCACACGCAAACAGAATGTCAACTTTTGTGGCCAACAAAAGGAGTTAGTTTGGCCAACAGACAGACAGTCTGCTTGTCTGATTGTATGAAAGTTATGCGTTATATTCGTTAAAATCTTCTTTCATTGGCATGCGCTGAAACAAGAAAAAGTATAAAAAGTATTTTGCATTCGTTATTTTTGTACATAAAAATTTATCGAAACAAAGCGAACTTTTGCTGAAGTCGCTTTGGCATAACTGAAATACAATTGAATATTTTTTTGTGCACGCGTATGTTTTTATAAAAGCGAAAAAATAAATATTCCTTTGTTTTTGTTTTTAACCAATGAGCGTTATGTCTGTACGTGTATAAATTCCATTGTTTCGGCATTCATATGCACACTGAATGCACTGAATTTTTAATTAAAATGCGCAGCTCAATTTTTCCAGCTCTTGTTTTTGTTTGTCATTTGTTTTTGTATGTGTGGGGTTTTTTTTTTGTCATGAGCGATCATTTGTGTTTGTAGTGAAAAAATCAGCAAAAAAAAAAAAAAAAAAACCTACGTGAAGAAAAACTGCCGCTTTTCTTTTGATATGGCAAAAAAATTCACTTTTTTTTCGATAAACAAAAATTTATACAAACAAATCAAATTCTTTTAAATATTCATTATATCATTTATGTAGCTGAAAATAAAAATTCCATAATAAATGTTTACATGTTAATAAAAACATTTTATTTTTTTTGCAAAATTCTGTCAATTAAAAGATTTTTAGTGTTTATAATTTTTTTTAAATATTAAATACACGCATGTAACAACAGCGCACATATCAGTTATGGCAATTAAACGTTTTCATTTGCGGCATGAGTATTGCATGCTAGACTGCTGTATGCTGTAGTAGTGCTGTAGTGTAACATAGCACTATTAATATGTTTAAATTTGTGACAAAATGCTAATTAACAGCAAATGTTGTTAACATTGTGTAAGATTAGAGTTAAATGAAATTCTGTTGCAGAGCGTGGATATGAGTGTGTGTGTGTGTGTGTGTGTGTGTGAAGGGCAGACAGACAGACAAGAAGAGTTAATAGCCATGACAAACCGCTGTGTCAATAGTTAATAATGAAACGCTTGACATTGACAACGTGACGAAACCGGAACGAAACGTCATTGACGGGGCAACATTGTTGCATGAACATAAATCCCGGTAACCTTGAAGTGAACAAACTTAAGCACACACACACATGCACACATGAGGTGAAATGATGAAAATGTGTTCAAGAAGATATTCATAAAAATGAAAAACCTTTAAAAGTCAACATATGAAAAAGGACATTAACTTTTCGTGTGTGTGTGTGTGTGTGTGTGTGTGCTTTATCAGTTATTTTTGTGTATTTTTGTTGTTTTTTTTTTTGCTAAATTTTTTGTGTACGAAAACTTAACTGAAGCCAAACGTAAGAAAACATGTTGCAAGCGCACAAAGTTGAAAAAATTTTTATCTTTCAATGCAAATAAAATGCGATGGTGACACAGAACAGTACACCAAAAAAGCAAAAAAAAAAAAAAAAAAAAACTGAATGAAATGTAAAAAATGTTATGTGTTTGGTTAAGCTAAAGAATATCAAATCAAAAGTGCAGAATGTGCTACCATAAACTGACATTTATTTGTACTTATTGAGTTTTTACGATGATTTATTATGAGTTGTCACCAGCTGTGGTCATAACGTACGAACGAACGAGCGAGCGAGCGAATGAGCGAGCATATGAATGAAAACATATGAAAAACAACAACCACAACAACAACAACAAAACATTTTCTCAGTTGTTGGTACGCGTGTCGTATGCGTGATTGTCTTTTTGTTATCGTATTACGCATACGCCGCATGAGCACTGGAAAGTCTTGCTGCAAGCTATGTTGATCGATATCGAAAAATAAGACACACATGCACACAAATTTCATACTTATCACGTGTAATGGTTAAACTTTAATCGACGTGTCATTTTGACTGATCTTAATTTATGATTTAACTTGAAAACTGTTTCTTGAAAAAATTTAATTGATAAAAATAAACAAATTAAATTTTGTGCTCATGCTGTTGGTGAGTAAACAAGAAGTTGAGTTAAAAATATTGTCTGTTATATTTAAGAGTATTATTTCGAGAAATTAGTCATTAAGCTTTTCATCAAAAACTGGAAAATTTATGGCATAATAACGCATATGAAAAACTTGAGTAAGCTTGTTTGATAGTTTTCACAAACAATAACTCATTACAGTTTGAAACGACTTCAAATAAAAGTAATCTTTTCAAATAATTTATATAATTAAATCATCATTGTTGTAGAAAAGCAATAAAATTGCACAAAAATCACAATTTTGCATATGTAGGGTATTTAAAAGTCGTAGCATTGATTTATTTGCCTTCAAAAATGTTTTCCATCACAAACATGACTGTTAACGTGCACATTATGTTAGTATTAACATAACAGCTCATTTACAGTGCATTAATTAACAGCGCTTTAACAGTTACTTTATCCGTATATTAAGGGGGGGGTAAGGTTAATTCGTTGAAAAAAAAGCACATATTTGTGATTTTTATTAAGGAAAACGATAAGCATTTGTTCAGTTATTTGAATGGGAAGTTAATAAGTAATATCTTAAGCATATTTCCTGAAAATTTCATTAAAATTAAAAAAAGTTTGAGACGATGGCAGCAGTTTTAAATTAATGCCATTGAAAAAAGGTGTCTTGCGGTGACCACGATTACAAACTACTTAACCATCGCAAACTCAAGACAAAATAAATGATTTTAGCTGATGAAATTTGCAGTGTCCTGACGTCGATGTTTTTTAAAAAAAAAAATTTTTTAATTTTTTTTTAGCATATTGAAGTCAAAATATCGATTTTTGACAAAAAAATCAACCTTCAAGCTGCTGAAAAAAATACTTAAAACTAAAAAAAAAAACAAAACCTCGACGTCAGGACACGGCTAATTATGTCTAGAAAATGCGTGTAAAATTTCAAAAGAATCGGTTTGTTAGTTTTCGAGTGAGAGTGGTCACCGACTTTGCAAAAGCAAGTTGTGGGAAAATCAAATTAAACTTTTGCTCTGCGCTATAAGCCGCATAGGAAGACTGAAACTGAAAACGCTCTATCTTCGTCAGTTTTCACCGGATCATCCTGAAATTTTTACACGATATTCTCGAAACATTCTACTGTCATCACGCAAATTTTGGAAAAATCCATAAAAAAAAAATTTAATACCTTACCCCCCCCTTAAAACTTCGAAAGCTTTTTCATGTTCGCACAACAATAGTTGCAAAGCCAACAATATCCTTGCATTATCCGTGTACGGTTGCATCACTTCGTACTTCCCAGCTGACAATTTCAAGTGCTTACAGACGGCGCTGCGCGCCATTAGTCTGTCAAGCAATAACAGCTGTTAGACAGACGCAAGCAACAATCACAGCATAAAACAACGTGTCCTTTGGCGAATGACTTCAGTTCCTGTTAAGCCTTTGTCGGTTGCGTTTGTTTCAAATTTTGCAGTAAAATAAATATAAAAAAAAAATCAACACCATCATAGCAAAAAAAAAAGAAAACAAACACAACAAATTTTAAAAAGAAGAAGAAGCAAAAAAGTAACGAACAAAAATTTTTGAAAAACATTTTTTTTTCGATTTTTTTTTTACAAATGTGTTGTGCAATGAATAAACTAAATTGAATTATTTTTTAAATAATTTGTTTGTTGTTGTTGTTGTTATTAGCTAAAGTTCTAAAAGCTAAGCAGATAAGAAAAGTTAGCCGAAAGAAAAAAATAAAAGTAAAAGTAAAATAAAGAAAAGTACGAAAACAAAAACAAAAAGCGAACTTTAGCGAAGATTGAAATTGTATAAAGTTGTTGATAAAAATATCAGCTTCAAGTGAGCGCTCTTCTCGATTATCCTTTTTCGGTTTTGAAGTGTGCGCTACGGGTCTATCGCTGTCATTGTGTGTGTGTGTGTGTGTGTTATTTATACTTTTTCCCGCTGAGCTCGCGTGTTGGCGCGTTCTATTTTTTTGCTGCTTTCTGTTTTTTGTTGTTGTTTTTTTTTTTTTAACTTTTCTGCTGACTTTTGTGCTGTGTTTGCGCTGATAAAGTGTTAATGTTGCGCCCTTATTTCATTTTTTTTTATTTAATTTTTTGTTTTTTTTTTTTAACTTGTCATTTGCCATTTGTATGTGAAAAGTCACGCGAATGTCGTGCGTTGCTTTGCGTGTCATGATCAATTTTAAAATCTTCTTTTTTTTGTTTTTGTGTTTTGTATGTCATTTCAATTGTTTCAACTTTAGTTTGATTTGCAGTGAAACATGTACCTTATAGTTGTTTAGAAAAAGCAAACGCTTTAAGCCAAAATTTAAGCCAGTATTTTGTCACTTTATGTCATTCGATATTTTGCCACTCAGGGCTTCGAGCATGCTTGCTTCATGGCACGCCCTTCTCACTCACTCACTTGCCTTGACCATTCCCAGGCGCCGCAGTCTTATTATCATTGGTGTTGAGCATGTGTTTTCAAGTTCATAACGCAGCACAATGCCAGGCGCGTTTTACTTACATTTTCACTTCACTTCTCAGCTCTTCATGACATGAACGCGACCTCAGCCGCTTACTGTCACTGGCAATGTCACTGCACACTTCTTCATTCATTAGTACAATTGTACGTAGAAGTGAAATCCTCCATAATATTTTGTAATTCATTTATACTTGATTTTTTTTCTCTGCTGTCGCCATTTTGTTGTAGTCCTGTTCGTTTGTTTGTTTGTTGATTTATTTAAACGTTTTTCTGTTTTTTGTTATGTTTTATTATTTTTTAATTATAATTGTTTGGTTTGTTTGTTTTGTTGTTGTGCATTGCCTCATTGTCAACTGTCAGGCACATAAGAAATAAAAAATACTAAAGAAGCACACAGCATTTTCAATTTTAATTTGTTCAATTAAGAATCACAAGTAGAGCGAATATTTCATATATATTATTTATTTTATTTTTTATATTAATAGAAACGTGACAGTTTGATAGACGAGGCAGCAAAGCAAATAACGGCAAATAATATTTTCAGCTTGTTTACTGTTTATTTTTATATTTAATGATTTTTTTTTCACATTTCTCCCTTGTTTTATTTTTTGTGCGCTTCATACAAATTTGTCGCATATTTTTGATTTCATGAATAGGCATTCTTGATCAGTTAGACAAGACAAGTCTTTAAAGTAACAGTCTTATTTTGAATGACGCTTTGATAGTCTTAGATTGGTAACTTCAGATCAGCAAGCCTTGACCATGATTTAAACGTAAGGCACACTGAAATATTTTGATCGAAAGATGTACGCCTGTAATTCAAAAAATATATCAGTTGAGCAAATGCGCACAATTTGGGTCAATAGGAAAAGCATTTTTTGATTTAAAAAATCTGTGCTTAAAGTGCATAAAATCTTCATCAAGGCCGAAGCGTGTCTTGTTTTATAATAAAAATGAGGATTACTCACAATTAACGCGTTCATTTTATGCTTGCGCGCGTTTTCCTTTGCTTTTTTTTTTTGTATTTATTTATTATTTCTTTTTTTTGTAAAATTAATTGAACGTGTTCGTTTGTGCTCCCCCTTTTTTTTGTTGCATAATTTTATGCAGCAGCATTTTAATGAAAATGTTTCATATTATTTGTATTTGTTGTTTTTTTTTTTTGTTGTTGTAGCAAAGTTTGAGGCAGGAGATGAACCACTTGTTGTGCTCGACAGGCGTTTAGCCTTTTCAAGCATTCACACTGTTGCCTTAAAAACTATTTTAAACTGTATATATTTTGCATTGCATACTTTTGTGCATTTTGTATTTTTAGTTTTTATTAACATTCTATGATGTCCTTCTATTAGTAAATATGGTTTCACACAAAATTGTTTCAACTTTGAACATGTATTTTGTTGTTGACCACATTGCTGAAGCATACTTTTGTGCGATGGTATAACTTACTGTACTACAACATTACATAGAGACCTTGGGAATACGCTAAGAGATTTTATTAAAAAGCAAATTTAATTTTATGAAACAAACAAATAAAATTTAGCACACTTTTTGATTGAGTTGTTGGTTGTAAATTTTTAATAATTCAATCAAGGGAAAACAGTTTTAATGCACGCACAAATGGATTTGTGTTTCGTTGATTAAATATTTATTGTTGTCAATATGTATGAAAAGTAGTTCAACATATGCTCAATCACTGACATATCGTTTCAGTTGAAACGAAGGGTTAAGAGTTTAATGTTGGGAATTAAGAGCGCACTTAAAGGTTATTAGACCAATTTTGTTATATAATAGTTTAAGTTAAATGCGTAGTAAGTTTAGTTAAACAAATTGAGATATTGAAATATGCTTACAGCTTTTGATAATAGAATGAAAGCTATTACAATTCCAATAATTTGTTGTAGAAATTATTTCTTAAACTGTAAAGTTCGAATGTCTTTCAATAAATTCTTATTCAGTCTGTCTAAACAGATTATTACATAAATATTTTGTCTTTGGTTGAAAAAGACCGCTCAATGAAAGCGATTTGTCTGCTTCGGTTGACCTTTCTTTTCATTTTCTTTGTTGGAAATGTCAAACTAAAATTAAAATTTCCTTTTTAATAACTTTCAGCTGTTGTCGTGCACAATAAGGAAATGAAGACTCAAACCGTTTGACAACAAATTGAATAATTTGCCATTCCCTACATAATGTGCTTCTGATAACCATTGAAAGTTAGAATCGTTGCCGTAGTTTTGCCATACAATGTGCACAAAAGAAATGAACAATTTTTTTCCAACTCATTTCAATACTTTGTTATTGTTATGTGAAGCTATTTTTTTGTACATAATTTATTTAAGATTAGCAGACATTTTTATTGAAAGACAAATTTTTCTTACATAAAAAGAAAACGAAGAATAATATTTATATATTTATATATTTATTATTATATTATGTGTTATGTCAATATGCCAAAATAGAAGACATTATGTATGAAATAAATTCGAACAAGCGCTTGAACGTCTTTGCTAACAGGCAACTTTAATAAAATGTTGCATACTTTTATGCAGCTTTAATTTTTTTGTTAT